>JAWWML010000010.1:296337-329101 GCA_035047165.1 Ormyrus rosae | reverse complement strand
TATTTTTTCATGCTCTACATGATAGTATTTTTTTTAAATTTATTTGCAGACTTTCAAAAATCGACCCTGCCCACCGTTGCTTTGGCCGCGGCCGAGCGCTCGGCCGGTTTCTCGATCCGGCTCCTCAATTGCATGCGAGTATACTCCGCGACTTTATTATATTCGCGATTTATGCGATATAAGACTCAATAAGAGAACTTGGGTAGGCTGTAAAATTAAAAAAAAAAGAAATTCGCGGTTTATTTCTAAATATCTAAAATACAACGATTTAACATAATGCAAACTTTATATTTATTTTCATTCCGTAAATTTTAACTTAGAAAAAAATAGTCTGTCTGCAACTAATTAAATCAATGGAACAACTCATTAAATAATTAAAACGATTTTAAAAACAAAAAAATGTTAGAACAAATACTTAGTCATCCTACATACAAGAGTTTCTGTTCAAGAAATATCTATTTTTAATTTCGAAACATAATTTTAAACTGAAAAAGGTCAAGTAGACCGTTAATCACGAATTTATAGTCAGATAATTGTACAAAATAGTACACAACTTTATAATACACAAAACCTATCATATAGCACATTTTTCCAAAAAATTTGTAAAACTATAGCTTCTTTTATACTTATAGTTATGGATGGTTTAATCAACGTTTAATTCCTCGACCTGACGATAGCAGATTGATTTTCCCTATAAAGGAAAGCGAATTTATAAAAACTGCAATTTACATAAATGAAATGCAAAAGAAAACCAATGTAGGCCAGAAAAAGAGGCGAAAATCTTCGAATGCATGAAAGTTGTAAACAGGTATTTTAAATGAAATTTTACATTAGTGTTCTACCAAAATTGCCAAAATCCGAACTGACTGTAGAACCTCCTTCAACTATGAAAATCTTATTTATTAATCTCCTACTCCTATTATATTAATCGGTGTCTGGTCTGTGGTCGTGGTCTGTTGTTAACCACCCCATTCAAAAAGTTACTTCCGATCCACTTTTGGTTTATTACTTCCGGTCCACTTCCGGTTTGAAACAAAATTTTTTCAATTCCAGTTTCTGAATACATAAAGTGCATTTTTTTTCAAAAAGTGCCGCCGTATTATATACTCAACCATCACGATCTTGCCCGTTTCCATGTATGCACCGAGAGAAGAAGTATAGTAAAAATTACAAATAATCTTGTAAAAATTACCATACTATCTAGTAAAGCCATCACAGACTGTCTATATTGTATTTTCTTTAACGTCGTTTGAACGGCAGATTATGCGTTTTTATCATTATCGTGATATCTCCCTCATTTTTTATTACAGGTAATGTGCATTCACCGTTGATTGTTTCGCGCGCATTCTATTTGCTATTTTTACTATGATTTTTGATAAATAATTTTGATTAATATAAATAATATTCAAATGGATTTAAGGACTGTTAAAATGCTACTAGGAACTTACGGAACTCTTCCTCTTTTAAAGATTCCTAGTTCAGAGTAGCAATGATAATTTAAAAAGAAAAGAAAAGATAGGTTTCAATATTTGTTATAAAATTAAAAGGACTATTCTTTTTGTTTCGCCCTCGATACTGTCTGGTGGACTCGTTAAGAGGACGCAGACAGACCTTTACTCGACACAAACGAGTTGCTCTATATAAACGTGTAGCTTTTAAAGATAACAATTAAATTATTCTAATTTCAGCCATTGAAAGTGAGATCAAATTGTATTCATTAAAAAAAGTTATCCAAAAATCTTAACTGTATCAAAAGTAAAGATTTTTAGATAACATTTTTTTCATCCTTTTAGTTTTAATCGTTAGAATTAAATGTTTTTAAGTTATCAGTTGTTGAATAAACATAGATTTTTTTACATTTTAGCTAAAAGAGCGCTAATAAGTTTTAAAAAATCAAGCTTTAGATCGAACAAACGTGGCTTCTTTGATAATTTAATATTAAAAAACATCCCAATATTGTTTCTAATTCTGTGATCCAAATACGTTAGACTCTCCTTAATTATTGGAATAATAAATATAAAAAAATAATTTTTCACAATCACTTATATTATTAATACATAACATTAAATTTATTTTACATTAAATATTTAAACATAAAATCAATAACATTAAATGTAATATTTTTAAAATGAAATTAATTCAAATAATACTGGTCTATAATTCATCTATAAAATACGGTGTAAATCCTTATTTCAAAACTTAATATTCTACTTTTCTTTAGTAAATGTTTGATCAAGTTTCTTTCTTCTTTGCTTCTGCTTTAAAAAAAAAAAATAGTTTTTAGAAAGTTTTTAAATATTGGATATTAATATATAATTATTATACAAATAAAAAATTACCCTTGGAGTTGATTTTTTTGGCGACGGTGAAATTTCCACATGTCTGTTCCGCAAAGATAACACTCTTAAAGGGCTGTTTATTGGAGAATTTTCTTTTGCAACCAAATGAGATCGAGGCGTTTTACATGGCGAAATATGTAATTTCTAAAAAAAATGTGAAAAATTGTATTTACAAGTATCTAATAATTCAATTTGGGCTGATTAATAAAAGAATAATTACTGGAATATTTTCAATTGAACCCATTGGTACTCTTTTTTTATTCCCTTTAGGAGAAACTGATGCTAATAATGGTACTGAATTGTACGAAAGCCTTGCAAGAACTTTCGATAAATATACAGTGTGATCCTCCTGCAAATAATGTGAAGATTAATAATACCATACGTAAGAAAAGGTTACCGTAAAATAACGAAATTAATAATACTTCTTCATCAGAAACGAGATCTATAACTTCGTTACTATTTTTTACTGCTGATTTATAAATCGGTATTTCTTTTTTTATATTCGGAGAATCCGAAATAGTAACAGTTTCTGGATGTTGCATATAAATTTTCGTTTTTAACTCTTCATTTATGATCTAAAGAAGCAATTAAAAAACTCATGATTTAAAAAATACTTTTTATTAAAAAAATCTTTATAATAAGTTATATTACCTTGTTGTATGATTTTCTTTCCATAGTGCAATTTTTCTCTGACCCAGACGGAGTTGTAATTGTAACTTTATATTTAACTTCAGATCTACAGTTTTCTAAATTAGATAGTTCGTTCAATTGTTTTGAAGGACTTTTCGAAATTAAACTCGCAGTTTTAATTTCTTCTACATTCAAGTTGTCACTCTAAAAATTATTTTATAAAAAAAAAATATTACTCTAATTATATCGGAAAACAATGACTAATATCGACATCACACAGAAGTTATTATAGAAATTAGTATATAATCAAGAAGTAAACATTAAAAGTCACCAATCCTACTAAAGTTCTATACTTTATTTCATAACAGAGAACTGATGTTATTCGTCGTTATCAAAACATTATCAAAACTATTTCTATGAATACAGATTTAAAATTTTTATTAAAATAAACATTTAAAAATAAATATAATGCACACTTTATTCATTACTCGACTCATTTAATTTTTTGAATGAGATATCTTTTAACAAATCGTTTTTTATATCAATCGAATTATTAATTTCAAATAATTTCAAATCGGGAATCTATCGGAAACATTATATATTTTCAGTTCAGTGCTTTTAGTATAAGAAAAAAATATATAAATACCTTATTTACTTCATCGGTATGTTCTATTCCTTCTATTCTTACTTTATCGGTATGTTCTATTTCGTCTATTCTTACTTTATCGGTATGGTCTATTCCTTCTATTCTTAGTTTTTCTACCGATTGACGTTTACTTTGGCAGTATAACGTATTGTTTTGTTTCGAATTACTTGACTTTTCAGAATTCGCATCTTCAATCTAGCAAAATCATTTATTTATATATTTAATAACGAAGTGTACTTAAAAGGGAAATTCATAAAAATATTTAAATACCTTTGAATTGAAATGATCATTTTCTGATTGATTAATGTCTGACTCCGAATAATTAGTATTAATTTTTTCAATTATTTCGTAATGTGAGCTTTCAAAACTGTCAAGCTGAGTTTGCTGTTTGGGATTACTTAATTCTTTAAAAGCCACATCAGGATTCATCTAATGAAAAGCATTAAAATTTTATTTAAAACAGAAAAAAATAAATTAAAACTGAAAAAATTCACATACCTTATTTTCTAAACATACAAAGTTTGTTAACTGCAAATCTAAATTATTTTTTATTTTTTCGCACCCTATTGTATTTTCTAATTCTATTTTTTTATTTTCATTGTCTGACTCTTTATTGTTTAACAGATTATCAATGCAGGATAATATTTCATGTTGCGTAGAACTATTATTTTCTATTTTTGAATTGGAATCCTTAAAAGACTGCGGTTGATTATCAATAGGTGTATCTGCATTAAAGTATTCTTGTTGCTAAAAATAATATTATAATTTAGTTTTTAAAAAAAATGTATGTTAACATGTAATAAACTCGACTGACAGCTGTATTTCAAATAAATAAAAAATACAACGACGAGCAATACTGTCAAATAGTATTTTTTCTTCACAAAGACAACGTTTCGGCTGCATTTTTGGCAGCCTTTTTCAAGTCAATTGAGTTGACAATTATAAGTTTTTTCGATACGAAAAACGTACTTATCATTGTCAACTCAATTGACTTGAAAAGTGCTGCCAAAAATGAAGCCGAAACGTTATCTTTGTGAATAAAAGATACTACTTGACAGTATTGCCCGTCGTTAAGTTATTTATTTATTAAAAATGTATGTTATTTATAATAAGTTACCTCATTAGCAACATCTATATTAGATATAATAATATCACTTTCTATTGGCTCAAAATTACTGTTGGAATCCGCTTCTGATTCTTTTTCTGATTGTTCGACAGTCTTGACTAAATTATCTATTTTCAATGAAATTGTAGAAGGCTTTTTATTTATCACTAGATTTCGATCATTTTCTTCGTATTCAGATATTTTTATTGAATGTAATACTTGTTTTTCCGTTTGCTTAATACTATTTTCAAAATTCTCATCTATTTTCAATGAAGTTGGAGAAATAATCTCATTTAACACACGATTTTGATTCTGAAAAATTAAAGGATCATTTACATTTTATACAGAAGTTCAATTATCATCAATTCCAATTTTTTAATACCTCAATTGGTGAAATGTTGCTGATAAAGTCTTGTTCAATTTCTGTTAGTGTTTTATTTATCATTTCTTCTTTTTCATTACTTATATTATCTAATGGACTATTAATAATTAGTGGCATATGATGTGCGTTTCGAATATTATCTGAATCAACGATCTAATAACAAAATTTTTAAAGTTATTTGATTTCTGTATTGAAAAAATTTTAAAATATAAATTTTACCTTATCAGAATCTATCTGTTTCGTTTGAAGAGAAATATCGCTATTTTTTTGTGCTATCACATTTAAGGAGCCATTTGCCTTAATTACTGTTTCATATAATATTGAATTACTAGAATTCTCATTCTGTTTAATAAGATTAAGAAAAATGAATAACAAGTATAATTATAATAAAATTAAAAACTTGATTGCAATGTACCTCAATATCTGAAGTAGATTCAGAAGAATTTTTTTTTTCTGAAGGTAATAGATAATTATTTATTTCTTCAGACTTTACACAATCGTCACCATCGTCAGATTTTTTAGACGCTGACGATTCATCAAAGTTTATTGTTTTATTGCTTATTTTTGAACAGTAAGAGGTAAATGTAGTTTCGGATAGATTTACTGACAATTTAAGTGTTATATTTTCAAAATCATCTTTCTAAAAATAATTATTTAATATAATTATTACTAAAGAAGAATTTAAAAAAGAATGCATAATAAATTATTTAAAAAATAATACCTTCATATCAAAACTTGTTTCTGATAATTTTATTTTTTGTAAAATAGGTGTTTTATCAAAACATTTTATAGATGTTATTTTTTTCATTTCATCACCAGGAGAATCAAATAATTTGTTGTCATTGAGACTAAAATAGCAGAAATTAAAATAATTAATTTAACAGTACTTTTTTACCATAAAGTTAAAAGGTTTAAACTTACTTCTTTTTTACATCAAAATTTCTATCTACCTTAGGAGATAAGAAATTTTTTTCAGGATTATCTGTAATAAAAATGTTTTTTTATTATTATACGGATAAAAGTTTTGAATATCTTGAACATAAATAAGAAACTTAGAAATGTAGTGAAACTATTTTTAATGCGATATACCTTTCGATATTTTCTGTGTCGATGCTTCAAATATTTTAAGTAAGTTTAATCTTCCAAAAACAGGCGTTTCATCTTTCGTTCCTTCTTCACGTTCTGTCCAGAGTTCTTTTCCTAAATGTTTCAATTTATTTTTGCCAATTGCTGTTTAAGAAAGTAATTTTTTTAAAGAAGATGCGAGATACTCCCGTAGCGATGAATATCGCAGCAATATTGCTGTAATATTGGCAATGTTATATCAACATTGCTGAGACAGTGTAATATTGCAACAATATTGCTCTGATATTCATTGCTGTGGAGGTAATATTATATAATATTACTGTTACTATTAAACTTTTATTTTTTAAACTTTTAAGACTTTTTATTAAATTTAGAAAACCTTAGTGTTGCTGACTACTAAAAATTACTACACTATATACTAAAATTAATAGAACTATATCAATTTTTACCACAATTATATTAAATTTTTGTACATAGTATATTAATTTTTTAGGATAATACAAGTTTGCATACATATTGATATAAAAAGTATAGTAATTTTTAGTAGAACATTTCTCTCAGTGTGTGTATAAATAATATGTATTTTAACAACAGTTTTTTCCCAAGGCAGGCATAAAATAGCCCTTATTTCACGCTAAAAAGTAGCATAGACAATTGAGCATTTCAAGCGTTTGACAAGATGTTTTGACAAACGGGGAAAAAAGTCTTTTTTCTTGCCTCCGGCGGGGCTTACCGGGGAAAAACGTTTTCTCTGCTTCAAGCTATTTTATTACGATTTCTGTGCACAACTTGAAATGCACGATCATCTATCCAATTTATTTTCTGACACGAAAAAAGGGCTTTTCATGCCTTCGTTAAAAAAACACGGTGTGTAACACGGGAAAAAATGCTATTTCAGACTCTCGTGAGGTTTTCAAGCACTCGTCTCTGTCTCGAGCGCCTTCGGTGCCCTCGACTCGTGCACAATACCTCATCCTCGCTAGAAATTGCTTACTTTCTCCCCTTGTTGCACAATGTACTATTTAGTGGTTCATCAGAATAGCATTTTTCACCACAAGTCCGCAAAATGCGATTTTGCGGCCGAGTATCCCGGAGATTGTGCGAGACCGAAAAATCACTTGAAGACGTGTTATGAATGTTATTTTTCAGTATAATTAGCCGCATAATTCGGTTTTGTGTCCTGATATTGGGAACGCAGAATGCCATTTTCGCGTATATCCGCAAAATCAGGACGCAAATGCGAATTTTGCGGCTATGTATACTGAAAAGAAATAAAACAGTATTTTCATTTTCCACTTTTTTTCTGCTAGCAAAAAAGAAATTTATCTTATAAATTAGCAAAAATTTCATTGTTGCAGGGAAGCTCTAACTACGATTTTTTTTATACTTTAGTGTTAAGGAACATACTGCAACAGTCTATATTAGAATAAAATTTACTAAATTCTTCATCTAACCTTCGCTTTTCTCGAAGTGTGAAGCGTTACTGCAGAGCGGAGAAATATTAGATATTTGTCTTAATGGACGACGCACAGTTACATTTCGAAGAGGAAATTCTTTCGCCTTTGTGTTATTTTTTTCTTCTTTCTTAAAAAGACTCCTAAGAGTAAATGGTGACATCTGAATCTTAGGAGTTGGGAAGTTTACTTTTAATCCCGTTGGAGCATTAAATTTATAATTTCTTGGTGCAAATGACTAAAAAATAAAGGAAATTTTAATTAATATTATAAATAAAATTTATGCTTATTAAATAATTAATACAAATTAAATTTTTTCATACCTTGACTGGAGGCGGTGGACAAGGCAAATTATTCTGTGGTTTTGCACTTTTAAAAGGTCCGTGTAAAAATGGTGGAGAATGAATTTTGTGCCTTACAACTCCTACAACAAATGGTCGTGGCTTTGGCTTGGAGGCAATCTTTTTGCTTTTATCTTGACGTCGTTTGTGCAGATTTTCCTTATTCTTGACCTTTTTAATTTGTTTAGGTTTGCTCTCTATAAAAGGAAGAAACAATTAATATTTATTTTTAAGTACTTGAATCATCATAAATAAAATTTGTTTATTTTGAAAATTAAAAGGGACTCTAAGACATTTCGTTTTCTCTTACATGTACCAAGTTTTTACTCTCTAAAATTTTGAGAAACAAATTTTTAATGTATTTTCTTTTTATGCATAAAAAATTACTAGGAATAGTGTCCCCGAAAACCGCGAAAAAGTTGTAGTGTACTGAAGTTCTTTCACCCTTTTTCGCTATTCCTTCCTCATAGACGCACTTTATAACTGCAAATTCGAAAAACCGAAAGCTTCTCAAGATCTCGGCTTCAGTTAGTCATTATGAATTTACCTTTTAATTCAGGAGATACATTTCTGTGAGCGTCGAAAGCTGCACTGCGTTTAATCCTCCGATTGGAACACAAATCTTGGTTTCTTTCCTCTTTCTTTGAAATTAAAAGTCTATTTGATTTATATAAATCGCGATACCGCTCCATAGCTATATATAGAAATCTATAAAACCAAAAACACAAACTTTAATTCGAAATTTAAATTGTTAAACAAAAATTTCCGCGAGATTTAAAACTAAAGATTTAAGACTAAATTCCAGCAAATTCAAACGTATACTCCGCACTGTGTCCGCTCGGTTCAAACTCTAGAACGTAACTGACTTCGGCTGAACAAGTCGGCGCTTGTCGAGCAGCTGCGGCAACGACGCGGCAATTTAGTTTATATTGCTATCTCCGTCTTTTGCGTAAAGGGAGTCTTATACGTATAAAGGGGGATTTACTTTAAGGCAAAGATTTTTTATGATATAATTATATAAAAAATAGATATTTTTAGCACTGAAATTTTCGTACAAATTACTAATAATAAAGGATTAATTATTGAAATAATATATTTCATTTTTTTACAAAATTAATTAATATCAACAATCTAGACAATGAAATAATGTATTAAATTTTTGGTAATTTAGAATATAAATAGTTATAATCTGTAAAAAATTCAAGCCATTTTGTCAAATAGTTTTTTAATAAAAAGCTAAAAATTGAAAAAAAAGCAACCGCTTATATTTTTCCTCTTTTATTTAAATTATCGCGATTGTATAGAACAGTCATATTTGTATTATTATTATCATCTTATTATTTTATTATGCTTATTTACATAAATGCCATCAATGTAGTTTATTTTTTTTTATGCATAAATATTTTAATTAATAATTAATACAGTATTTTAATAATTTTATTCAATAAATTTTTAAAATACTGCATTAATTTATTTTATGGAACATTTTTGAACTATTACTATAAATATTAGGAAAAATAAGTTATTAAGGAGGAAGCAAAGTGCCAATGAATTGGCAGCGATTTTTATATAGCTTTCCGTCTTTTTCATTTTGCAGTTGAGACTTGCTTTTTTTATAAAGGACAACCATATTCATAAAAACATAAATTTACGTAAAAGAAATGCAAACAAAATATCATATTTAAATGTAGGTAGTTTAAACGAACTTTTTTGCATTAATTTTAGTACAATATATCAACAACGACGTAAAAAAATTTTGCATTTCGTAAAATTAACGATTAATTTTTAGATTAAATCTCTATAGTTTATAGTCGAAGACTATATCAAAATATAATCTATATTTTCGCACCAATGTTTTTTTAACTTTTTAAATCCTAAAAAGTCTAATAAAATTTTACTTTACTCATGAAGAGCTTCTTGAAATACTAAGCGTTATATTCGTACATTTTAAAAATTGAAAACAATACATATAAGCAAGTCAAGTGATGAGCACAAAGTAGCGTCCCGAGCAAATATGAGTTTATGTGCGTAACACATGAACCATGCGAGGGACGCGAAGCGTATTAATACTTACAAATGTAGATTTTGAATCGAAATTTCTTGCTGTCATAAAGTAAAAGATCTCACATCCTTAAAAGTTGTTGATGCGCATGCGTGCTTTCCACCATTTTCAGTACCTGTTTAAAAACACGTTCTTTTCATCTAATACTTTTCTCTACTGCCTTTTTCTATTCCGATGACTGGATCCTTGCGGTGGAGTCCGACTTAGCCCTGCTTTCAGGGCTTTCTTGGGATCCTGTTGCGATGATCCCAAAATAAATCCTTGGACACTTACACCTCTTTAAGGACTCTCCATAGTGCAGGTCTTCCATGATTCTTTCGACGAACACGCGCCCTTTTTTAAACTCCCGCCTCCTGCTCCTCTAGCGCGCATGCATGCCCATGGCAATGTAGCCGTGATTGGCTGGAGTCACTACCACTAACACGAAAAAGAAGAAAAACATGTTCAAATTTACACTTTAGGCGTACAATACTACAATTGCGTATTCAGATGATTTGATAAGATCTAACAATCATTTATGCATGCCGGGTTTCCTAGCAACTCAAATCTCAAACAGTTTTTACAAAATGGCGTAGAATGTTTTGGTACCAAGTAAACTTTGTCTTTAACCCTTTTTTCGAACTTTAAGAACTTAGAACAATTTTTTTTGTTTTCGGCACATATGTAAATCTACAATAAAGTTTTCATTAAGTAAAGTTATGAAAGAATTTATAGTATTATAATTGTATAATTATTTTCTACGAAGTTTGTATGCATAAATTATTGTTTTATCATGGTTGGAAGAGCTTTTTGTGTTAAAATAGATTTTGATCTACACGCTGTAAGCTCATACAATTTGACAAAACTGTTCTAAATAGAAAAAATTTATTTAATTTATACTTATTTCAGGTTACTTGTCCAGGAGTATGGCTGTGTCCCAATGGCAAAGTTGTTATGAAAATACACATATTTGATACGTGTGTCGCAACTCACAAATTAAGTCCTGTGTTTCCTCTTTTGTATCACAATAAGTTTACGTTTAAAAAAGTATTTGCTAGTGTAACAACATTGGCAGAATTGGAAAAAAAATTATCTGAAGAGTACATTTTTGCTGAAATGCTCCAATGTTCTTCTACAGCTAATAGGAATGTTTCTTTAGCCACATTTGAAACAAACTTAGTTGATTTATTGTATCCAGTACCTTGTTTTAAAGGATTATTAGCTGGAATTGACGTTGACTTGCTTATGGAACCTTCAAAATTCTTTCCAGTAAAATAATTAAAGAAAGTTCAACTTTTTAATACTTAAAGAATTTTAATTTATGTTTAATATTTTGTAGGGCATTTTATCTCCTAAAATTGAAGTTTCAACCAGAACTACAATAGAAGAAGTTACAGATTTTGATGTACAACCACCAAACGCTCATATAATTAATCCAAAAGTTATAAATTCTTTGGTGCGTAAGTTAAGAGAATTTTACATAGATAATGGCCGTAAGAATTAATTTAAATTTTCAATTTTTTAGAATCAATCTTGTATTCATAAAAAGAAAGTATCGCCTCCAATCAAAAGAGTTCTTCGACAAAAAAGAGTATGTCACAGCCGTCAAGGAAAACAAGATTCTTCTTATATAAGTCGATTGTAAGTCAATATTAATAAATTTTTATGATTAAATATATTTAAGTATTTATTTTGTAGATGCCGCAAACGACAAAAGAATGTTGAAGTTGTTCATGATTGCAATTGTGAATCTCCCAACCAATGTTTATTGCCTTCAAAAGACCAATGTTATTTATCTGGATCAGAAAGGAGACAGATGTGTAATTATGCAACAAATTCTCCAAGATTTCGTGAAAATTACAGTATCTGTAATGATACCCATATTTTTGATAGTTGTCCAATTTGTTTTAAATATAAATGTTATTTTTCTAACAAAAAATCTGAGTCTGATAGTTTAGCTAAATTGTATGATCTATCAAATTATCAAAACTCACGTATTCAATGCAAAGAGAGCAAACCAAAACTTTTAAGTACATTAAATAGCAATTCTACTTCTGATAATTGTAAAAATAATGTATCACAATTATCTAATGCAATACACTCCCTTGATTTACAAAATGATATAAGAAAAAGTGCCTTTAAACTGGAAAACGATGATTTATGTCCAAAACGCTCCACAACAGAAAAATATAAAAACCATAGCATGTATAGATCAACCAGTGTTCCATCTTTAAAAGATGACCAAACTAGATCTATGTAAGTCTATTAATAAATTATTAATTAAATTTTATGTTAATGAAGAAAAAATTATTTTTCAGTCTTCTTGCTAAAATAAAACAATTAGAAGAAACCAAAGAAAAATTAAATTCCAATCGTCTAGAGAGGTAAAAAATGTATAATTTTTTAAATAAATTAAAAAATTAAGTAAATAAATTATATTTTCAGAGATGTAGAAAATTCCCCATCATGTGAATGTAGTCAAAATAATGAAGCAAGAAAAGGATTTTATAAAAATTTAGAAAAGTTTTACAAAAGAATGTATAAACAAGCAAAAAAACGCGCCCACGACTTAGAAGATTGTTAAGAATTATTCTTTTAATACGAAAAAATGAATAGGAATTTTTTATTAATTTAAAAGTGATTTTAAAAATTTATGTACATATGATGCATTTTACAAAGAAATTAAATACTAATTTCATAGCTCAATCTAAACGAAAATGCAAAATATAAGATTAAATCTATATAGCATTTTCACTGTTGCTTTGGATAATAGCAAATGTTTATAAATATTCTAGCAAAATATTTTTTAAAAATAACACATTCTAGTCATTAATTGTAATTAAAACAAATTTTATTTTATTAATTTTTTAATAAGTTTACTATTTAATTTTTTGAAGTTTTAATATTATAATTTAAGAAGTTTTATACATATATACATTAAAGTATTATAAATTTATGTACAATAATTCTTTTGAGAATATAAAAAAGTGAAATATTAAAATAAAAACTTTCTACAATTTTCTTTGTGTTTTTTTCGACAAGTAAACCTGACGACCAAGTCTGTATGCTGGACTACCAACTTTTCTCATTCCACGATGAGTAACAGACTTTGATAAAAGTGCTGGTGTTCTTAAATAAATTCCTCGACCTTCTGGTGTCCATGCTTCCATAGAAACTTCATCGTTTTCTTCTGGAGTAATGGATATCCAACCTTAAAAAAGAAAATAGTAAGCCACAATATTTCATCATTATTTATTCTAAATTTAAAAATAATTTTAATATAAATACCAGCACTAGACAATACAACATCAGAAGCTGATTCAAACTCATTAATTCCAACAGTTTCAAACAGTTTTGATTTCAATTTGGGCCACATTTTTAATCTATCAGGATTATTAATGGGAACCACAAAAGCTTCAGTTTGTAGTAATTCATTATAAACAAGTTCAGCATCTTTTGTTTTGCAAATTGTTATCGGTAACTCTATACTTGCAAATACTGTGCATCTAATGAATCATAATTTTTTGTTTAGTATAAAAAAACACTAACATCTTAAAAAATAAAATAAGTACCTCAAAAAATGGGAGGCATTTAAAATATCCAGTCTTCCCATTCCTGCTATAAAAATTGTCTCACCAGCCCAAATGCAGAAAGTCCTTGGAGATATAATTCTTTTTGGCAATGTTTTCGTAAGTTCATCAGTCGTTAAAAAATGTAAAATTTGATCTGGTTGAATAGTTCCTGGTGTATCAAAACACCACCTACTGTGCTTATATTCAAAAGCATTCTCATCAATGCCAAATTTTTCTTTTGTTTGAAAAGTAGGAATATCAGAATTATTTGAACTAGCTAATGCATTTTCCAATTCCATATTTTTTTTGAAGGTATGAGTAATGCGACCTAAAACAATAATAATTTAAACTAAACAGTTTATAATAGAAATAAAAACTATGAACAAATTATACTTTGCAATGTCATTAATTCAATATTTTTAGTCTCCCTGAATTGTAATTCTTTAAGGTAAGTCTCTCCACTATTATCTTTAGTTTGCTGAATTAATCTTTGAGTTCTAAGAGAGGATCTTCCTGCTATTTGTTTCAAAATAGGAAATTTCAACAGATTCAAAGTTGTTCCTGGCCATTGAGAAGTTGTTGCACGTTGAATTAAATCTACAGCTTGTGATTTACAAAAATCAGATTGTAGTAAAGTATTAAAAAGGGTTGATTTTCCTGCATTTGTACATCCAACTAAATATACATCACCTGAAAATTTAAACCATTGAAATTACGTTCTGTTTATAATTTCTTTTCTATTTTCATATCTTATAATAATTTAACAAAATAAGAAATAAAATATAGTAAAATTATAAAAAATAATTACTTTTATACTGCCATGTTTTATGCAACTGAGTTATTAATCGTTCTACTCCATATCCAGTTTTTGCTGATACTAGACCAATATATTTAATATTTGTTTTTACCAAACCAATTTCAATCAATGATTCTGTTAAACAGTCTTTCATGTGTGCAAAAAAATTTGGAGAATCTGGTGGTAGAAGATCTATTTTATTGCCAACAACATAAACTTGTCTACTTTTTCCAATTAATGACGGTAGATCTGGCCAAATACTACATGGAAAGTCAGTTAAATCTACTATTAACAATACTGCAGCTTTTGGATTATTTTTTATTTGTTCCAAAAGTTTTGGATATTCTTCAGATGAGACTTTAACATCTAAACAAGTATTATAATGTTTCATAAAATGACACCTTTGACAAGTAAGTGACCGAAGGTCTTCCTCATGTTTATTTACAAATATCTCTGATGGCAGATAACCAGGAATTGCAGCATCCTTACAATGCAATAATGCTCCACATCCACCACAAGGAGTAGAGCTAACTTCAATGTCAGGATTTGGTGTACCGTACATAACATCTTCTATTTCTTCTTGCACTGGATCATCAAAAACCTCATAATCAGTCATCCATGAAGGTGGTACATTTGATAAATCATCATCCAATCGTATTATTTCATTTGTTGGAAACTCATTGTATGCACCCTCATTTGAACTTTTAGTTGATCTTGATAATTCTAAATATTTTTCATATAAATTTTTGTATTTTTCATTTATGACTGGCATTGCACTTTCATTTATATGCTTAAACGGCTCTGTCGTTGTTTCTTTGAATTCATCAGTAGCAGCATAAGGCATATGGATAGGTTTTTTTACAAAATTTGTTTCTGTGCAAGATTCAGAAACATCTGAGTTTAGAATAACATTTTCATTTTCCTTGTCCAAATATTTTAGAGCAATGCTTGTTGATGGGCCTACAGATTCCATTAATTGTTTTTCTTTTTGAAATTTGAATTCTAATTTCTTTTTTATCTTATAATTTTCCTCGAAACCATATTTTAATGTGTTCTTCTCAATGTAATCGCTGTACAATAATTTGTCTTTAATATTTCTTACTTTAGGATTAAGCAAAGAATCTTCATCTACTGTTTGTAGCTGTATTAATTTAGAAACAACAGAATAATGTTTTGCTTGAAAAACATAAAAATTTTTTATGCGACCTAACTTTAAAATATAATGCTGCATCGTTTCTAACAAATGATAAAATTGATTGAATTAACGTAAGTGACTGAAATATACCTGTAAGATACAAAAACAAGCAAATTATTTCTAATAACATTTCAAAATGCAGCTTGTTTTTTAATACATAATATTTGATTATTTAGGAATTACTTACTGCATGCAAGTTTGGCAATTGTAAAATGCAAGTTGTAGAAACCATTATTTATTATATATTAAACTGTCATAAAGTGTTAAATTATTTTCGTTGTTTAACGCTTTACTGACAAAAAGTAAGGTTATGTTATCTTAAAATGCGCACATGTCCTGTACCTAATACATATCGGGTTAGCTTTCTACATCCATGTGGCAGTGCGGCACACACTCGAGTACAGTGGCTTACACATGCAACACCAGCAATATTTACAAATGAGTTCCAATTTATTTGCGTAAATTAGAAAACTTTCACTAATTGAAAACAGACTATAATCAAAACTACGTATTTGCAAGCAAATTTTTCAAATGATCACATTTCTACAAATGCATATAATTTGTATAATTGTGTTTGCAAATATAATGAATTTAATTATTCTTTGTTAGTTTAATTAAATGTATCTTAATAAAGAGACTTTGACATTTATACAAAATTTACATTTTCATGTAAATTTTTTAAATATGAATTACAATTGTTGCTTTAGAAAATTTTAGAATTTTAATTTATTAAATGATTGTAAATTTTGTAAAAAAAATCGGTAGAATCCCAATTATACTGCTTATGGTCGTTCTTTATTCAGTAATAATTGTTAATATTAAGATCTTTATATTTTTCGTTCTAAAAGCGAAAAAGTATCGTAATATAATGTAAAAAAATAGGAAAGTCGATGTTTTTGCATGTCGTTATAATAAAAAAAATACAAATAATCTATCTATTTAATTTTGTTTATTTTTTGTTTATTATTTCATTGTAATAAGTAATTCGATTAATAAATAAATCGTAACAAACGGAACAAAAACTTTGAGTGAAATGAACTAAAGTTTGTCGACCATAAAAACTAGATTATTTCTTTTCGCGAAAATACACAATTAAAGTAAAGAAATTTAAATACAATATCTTATTTAAATTCTACCAAAATATAAATTACAAATATTATTTTAAAAAATATTGTTTTCCAATCTTTTGACTAAAAATAACATTTAAGAACTAGAGGCGAATTACATCATAAGAAACGATTACGCATGACGTAAGAATGAATCATACTGAGCTATTATGCCGGTAAGGCGGTAAGAGTATAGCGGCAGCGCCGGCAGCGCGCATGCTTCCCCCGGTTTTTCGGAAGGGCGCGAATCGGGGCGAAAGAGGGAGAGCTCAAAACGCTAGAACTCACGTGGTGGCGCAGAACGCGAGCCAGTATCAGGTTAGGAGTGTTGTGATGTGTGCATTTCTGCGAGTTCATAATGATCACCGGGGTCATGGACGAGTCGGAAAAAGTAAGTTTACTTTTTGTCTTCTCGCTCTTTCTGCGCATCGTAGAATGCGGCTCGTAAGAGCCGGCTAATTATCGTCCGAGCATGATCCTTGCGAATTTTCTGTGATGATACGTCGGCGTCTTGTACCGGATGCCTGTACGTGCCGCGTACCAAGAATTCGCCATCTTTGATCCCGATGTTTATGTTTTCTATTGACATCTGCGCAATTGTTAGGTGCACTCAGCTTCTTATTATAGATCAACTTTTTGTCTACGGGCAGTACGTGATTTCGACCGAGTTTTTGAACAACAAGCTAACTCGAGTTTTAGCAATTTAGCTTTTTTGGCAACAAAGAATCTGGATGTTTTTGAAATCGGAAACGCGACTAAAAAGCAATTTATATTTAATTTAGATTAAATTCATCTAGTTTTAAATATGATTACTTGTCTGACTTGTCTGTTTCTACTGATTTTAGATACGCTTTTTAAGAAGCTTACAATGATAGATAAAATCAAAATATTCTCGTTTGCATATACGAAATTACGAAGTTAAACCTTAAATTTAAAATTGTGTTCTGTAAATTTCAAACAAAACATTTGCTGATAGACCAATTTTTTTATTAATCGTGTAAGAAGCTTTGCTTTGAAATAGAAGCTATATATTTAAATAGTAATTTAAAAGAGTTATACATGGATTGATTTATGCACATTTGAATTATAATTTTAATTATGTACAATTTAGCACAACCCAATATATTTGTATACATATTTTAGCACTGCTGAGCTATGCAGAATGTTTAAATTTATACTTCTTATGTGCAAAAACCAAGCCACCCCGCACTGCTCGCAGGTCGATGAGATCGCGAGATCTGAGCGTTCCAGCATTTACACGAAATATTCAATTACAATTTTACACTTGTATCATACAGTTCATTTCTGAAATTTATACTTTACATGATTTTTCAATTAAAAATTAAACTTGAAAGAAATTTGAAAATTCACACTTTAAAACTCGTTGAAAATCATCAAGAAAAAAGCTATTATTTGTTATGCAAAGTATACAACTCGGAAGTTGACCTGGAAAATCCCAGTCCTTGAACCGCGGAATTGATCAAGTATACGTTAAAAACTTTGGAGCAAGTAAGTATAACGAACAGTTGCAGTGTAAAGGCTCGCAAAAAGATTCTGATTAAAAATTAATTGCAATTAAATTTTATCAATGATATAACGAGACGATTTAATATTCAATCTAAAAGATACTCGATAATACTAATTTGTCACAGTCAAGCATTTTTTCAATCATATTAATTATGATCAACAGCTTGAAGGACAGCTATATCCGTATTCCCGTTTTCTTTCTCTTAAAAACATTCTCTGCAATATTTCACAATGAAACATCGAAGGTAGCAGTTTCAAGCGCATATAATTGGATTTAAAAATAAAACAACAAGCTTCCCTGCAGTTGCCATAAAATGAACATCTGCAAAAACGAAAAGAATTATTTTTAAACTTGTTGCAATTACGGCGCCTCGAACCGGAGCGCTAACTGCAAAAAAAAAATCCGCAAAATTTAAAACCCGCGCCCAATAAACAGTCGTTTTAATCGTCAAAAAACTACGCAGCAAACTAACGAACACACCGGGACAGCAACTCGCGTCTATATATACTTCCGTCAGGGCGTGACTATCCTACAAACTTCATTGTAAATCGCTCAGGAGCCGGCGTAAATAGTCGTTCCTTCTCTTTCTCTCCGCAACTGCGCACATCCCTTCGCCGGAAAATATACGACTCCTTCGCAACCTATATATAAGTACGTTAGAGGACAAAGTGGGGCCGATAGAAGTCCGCCGCATGTAGATGTGAGTCGAGCTACAATGTAGTTGAAGTAGATCCGGCGAGTCCCGGCCGGCTCGTGGTTGGCGCCGGCTGCCTCTTTCCCTCTCTTTTTCTCGCGAAACTTATACGCTGCGCAGTTACGTCAGCTGCCGGTAGGAGAGGTGACGGTTACTATAGCCAAAAAGTCGTTCGCTCGCGATTACGTTGTATACACTGTACACGAGGGAAGAAATTCGCTTCTCTTCACGCACACGTGAACACGGAGAGCCGGCAGCCGGCTCACGTGCCGGCAGTTTTTCTATACGTGATTAGAGCTCTGCGAATTGGGGTGGTGTAGTGCGTGCAACGGCGCCAACGGCCAAAATTTTGCTTCTACCTCCCTCGTAGGCGGGACGAGGCCGTTGGAGAGGAGGGTAGATTTAAGTAGCTTTTTACCAAACGAATTTTTTTATTCTTATTCGATAATGTATTGCGTGTTTTGACATAATGGTGTCTAATGAAAAATAAAAATAACTCGAGTGAATTAATAGCAGCTATAAGGCTTGGCTCTCCTCTAAATTTACTTTGAAACGGGAAATTTAGTCAGAAACTAAAGCGTTTTAGATCGCTCAACACAGTTTTGTATTACATCAGACAGATTTTTCTATTTGAATAAACTACAAAGTAGTCGTGCAACATTTTAATTATCTAGAAGCTACAATAATTGTGCGAATGCAAATATAATTGTAACGCATTATCCAAGCATGAATTGAATTATAGATCTGCGACTAATTGAGATAAAATTATCGATTCAGGAACTTAAAATGAAATCCTGTTTGTAAATTAAAAAAGAAATTAATAAATTAATTTTTTCATATTTTTTCAATATATTATAAACTTTTATCAACGTATATATAAAATCCTTTTATGTAATATATTAATCAATCTCCAGATCTATGAGGTTTATGAATACTAATAGGAAGAACCATTTATTAGGCTTCTCAAACTTCAATGAGTATAAACTAACAGTTAAAAAAGTGGGTTAGTTGTTGTAAATACTTTTTGAAATATGACTATCTCTACATCTCTACATCACATAATATTTATTTATAGTTAATGAATATGATTTAACAAATAATATTGTAGAATTTATTATTATTTATTTTAGTTACTTAGATTCTTTCAAAAATTTTTAAGATTTTCAATAACAATCTGTAATAGCAAAATGTATTTAATAAATGCAAGATAATATAAAACCTAACAATTTTTGAATTTGATGAACGTACTTACAAAAAATCATTTAAACTAAGATCTTAAATTTACCTTGAAAACGTCGAATATTTTAAAGATAAAATGGCATAGTTAATTGACTTTTTGTGGTTTCCATGTACAGAAATATCAACGGAAACTATATCAGTTTCTACCGCGTGAAATTCAATTTTTATTATGAAGTGATCAATACTCAAACCATCATCGCAAGCATAATTATTAACTTTCCATCAAAAACGTACATATATATGAGTACAAATTTTACGAATTCAATTTCTTGTAAAAAAATTATTAATTTATTCTAATATAACGTACACAGAATACGCAGTGCGCATTCTGTCAACTTTTATAGAAAATAAATAAATATGAAATCTCCACTTAAAACGATAATGTTGTCCAAATAACTTTTTACCGTTCATAATAACGCGCAAAATCTTATCCATTGTTTCAATAACATGTCATAAGTTCCTTTTGTCCGAGTAAAATTAAAAACATCTATATTTCTCAAATAAGTAGCTTCTTGACTGCAGTTTTATGTTCGAAGATGAATCTGCGGGTAATAACGTAGTTAACTAAAATATTTTATAAACTGTTTTGCCTGGTGCAAGAAATGATGTAGCTGCAGCTGTCGTGTCTATAAAAAGCAACATTTATTTTTCATTTCCTTTTCTAAGATAATATTTACCAGATCCTCCAGATCATCAATCACAAAACAATTATTAGTTTCAGTTTCTTCACGGCACTTATTAAATATTGAATTGTAATAGTATTAAAAAGTTTTTGTTGCCTTTTATACGATTTATCCTTCTGTTGACAGTCTTCAATTAAACGATTTTCTACTGAAATGTCAGCTTTATGCCTATAGATAAATTATCATGAATAGCTCGCATTAAATGTGAAAGTTGTGGAAATTCATCTAGATTTCTAGCTGTAAGTTAATATACATTTATAATAAATTGAATGTCAACAATTTCTTCAAAATATCTTTCTTTTTTAGTAAAATATAACGTAATAAAATTTTCAAACATAATATTTTTATAATAAAATTATTAAAAAGTTAATAAACTTAATATCAATTTTTTACTATATGTGGCGTTAAATTTTTTTTTTTAGTGATTTACGATCCTTTTTTCCGCAGTATTTTGGAATTTGAAATTGAAAAATAAAGAAATACCGATCTAAATGTAATATTGTATAATAATATTGTATGATTCAGGATGTCTTATGTGGAAATCTGCTTCGGTAGGATTGGGTGTCTATTCGAGATATGTACAAAAAAGTGTACAAATGAATTAAGGCGGTCCAACATCTTTAAATTTTTTCTGAAAATGTCCTGAAAATAAATAAATCTCAATTATTAAAAATATAAAAAATGTAAGGTGCTAAAAGTATAGTATAAAATTATCTAAATTAAATAAACTTATCGGAAAAAACGTTACAAACCCATTGCATCTAGAGATATGACCATTTCTAGATCTTTTAGCATTGCCATAAGTTCCAGTTTCAACGGATATTTTTTTGATGGGATTGATCTTAAATTGTTGGTATTTTATGTGGTATCGGGCTGAACAGTTGCATATATCAAATTTATTTAAGTAAATAATTTTGTACGGCCAAAAACTGTTCAAAACTTTTTATTAAACTAAAATTTATTATTTTTATATATTTTTAATAATTAACTGAATTTTATTTATTTTCAGGTCATTTTCAGATAAAAAATTTAAAGGTGTGGGACTGCCTTAATACCTATATAATAAGGTTTATTATAAAAATAGTTTAATGAATGAAAATTATTAACTTTTTGTTTATGAATATTTATAAATTAAAAATCTTATTTTTGTTATACTAGGTGCATTCATGCGCGCTTCGCGCGCTCTATATTTATTCCATTATATAAATACGAATTCTTCTTCTTTTTAGTTCGCATTCATCTTTATATTTGATACAATATGATATAATACATGCATCCAATAAGTTATGTTTTATCTTTAATTTATGCTAACATTTAAATTTTAGGTTAGAAATTAAAGCATATATAGCAAAACTAAATATCGGTGAAAATGCTTAGAGATTAATTTTAATTTGAATTTTTTATTAATGATAAAACATTTTGCATGTATAATTCCATCAGTATCCTTGAAACTTAATTACAAAATTTGTTCATTTTAAATTTTATCTCTTATACTTTGACCTAATTTACGTTACTCTAACCAATCAAACTAAATCTTTAAGTCAAATATAGTAACGTCATTTGAACCAATTACATTCATCAGAATTAACCAATTCATTTTCGGCTTCACTTTTCCTACTTTTTTTAAAATATAATATAATGTATAATAAAAATAATAAAATTTTTTGTAATTAAAATTTTGTACGTAAAAGTGAACCACCATTAAAACCATAAATAAAAAGGTTTTGATATTTTTCACGCAATAATTCATCTGAATAAGTAATGAATTACTGCAGTAAATTAATTATCAAGTAAAATATTAAAAGTAAATGTTTAGAAATTTAAACGCGTTTCAATTATATAACTTTTATCGATGGAAATTAATTCGAGGAATAAAAAAAATTTTGTTTAAAAATGAATATAAGACATCGTTTCCATCAGTGAAAGAAATAAATCTTCATTAGAAAAGATAGTATAACATTACATATCCATGTAATAGACTTCTTTTACATGGAATTTTTTGCAGAACAAAAGAATGCGTATAAACCACCTCCTTATTACAAACTCAGGTAGAATGTTCTAGACAATGCTCCAATCGTGATTCATTCACTTACATATTATGTTAATTCGTAGCTTTCGATTAACCCAAGAATATTCAAATATTGTCTAAGTCTGTATCCACAATACAAGAGAAGTAAGCACTTGAATTCCTGAAAAATGTAAATGAACATATTTGCATTAATTAATTAATCTTCACTTCTGTTTGTTGAAAACGTCAAAGAAAATCGAAGAAAATGAATTAAAGCACGACATATATTCTGTAAAGCAATTAAAAACAACGATCGGAGCAGAAAAACTCGCAATTTTACGAGAGCAGAGCGTGAGTTTGAATGAAAGCCGAGGGCGAATCGAAGTGCGACGCGTTTGAGGAAGGTATTATTTGGGTCAGGGTTATCTCAGTCGGAAGCTTGCGGCTTTGCACGTAACCAGCCTCGCTCTCGACACTTTGTGTTATATGCGAAATCCACTTAGCTTTTTCTATTAGTGATTTCTACGTGAGAGATGCATAAGATCATGTTCGCTAGTGATTTTGCTTAGAATTTAGTGTTCGAAATATACAGTTTTTATGTAAATGCTCTATTTTTTTATTATATTTGAAAAACTTAAATTGATTTTAGAGTATGATTTTAAATGATGTTAAATTCAACGTCGAAGAGGAATAACCAAAATTATATAAGTTTAATTTGTGTAGGCCATGAAATAAGTGTGATATCTTTTATAGCTAACTTTTTAATTCGTTGCTGTAATTACTTTTTTCTAATCGAATTTCATTGTACAGAATGATAATTGTTTCCAAGTGTTAATTCTTCATTTACCTTTATAAACTTTGACATAAGAGATTAATTTTATATAAGAACCTATTTCTTAAGTTGAAGAAGAATGTTTTTGTTCCAAAATTATGAAGCATTAAATCAAAGTGCAAGGTTTTCAAAGATATTTAAAAGTTAATTAGATTTAAAAAAAAAAAAAATTAATTTTCTTTGATTAAAAATATCTTTAATAAATCAATCAACATTCATTATCAGAATATATCACGGAATTTTCTTAGCCCCAGAATATTAAATTACACATTATCGACTTTCAATTAAAATCATTCTACATTTATTTAATTTATTTAACTGATGCTACAATTTCCTTCGATCCTTTTTGAATGTAAAAAAGTAATTACAATGCAAACTTGTTTAAAAAATAATTGATCATAATGAAGGATAACCCCGTATTAAAAATTGAATGTCGGCTTCGTTTCTTTCATCGCGATATTTTTGTAATAGCACATCAGTTATTTGACCGGAATTTTGAAACATTTCACACACACTCTTTATTAACTGCAATCCGCAAGGGATGAAAATAAAGAGGCAGTCGCTGCTCTTCCAGCTCGAATTTCCTGCACTTACGTCGAGGCCTAACAATAGACCTAGCCGGAGCAAATAGAATAACCCGGGCGCTCGATAGCTGGTGACATCTAGAAGTGACCGGGAGCACGTAGACCACGTCCCGCCCCTCTTTCACCCTTCTGGCGACGCTTGCGCGAAGCGTCCACTGCGACGTTGGCCCCTGCTGGCCGCTGCAGCTGCACCCCAAGAGCCCCGCTCACGGCGAGAGCTCTGCTCTCTGCGCGCGAGGAGGATTTCGGCACTCGGCGGGGACTAATAATTTCGTATTAGCGCACTATCGGTTATCTGCTGATGTCGAGGCGAAAAATAGACTTAGGAGCGGCAGAGTAAATACCGATAGAGGAATCACCGCGCAAATAGTGTTTAGCTTCTACGTTTTACGAACTACTGCGACTCATTCTGGTTACTTTATTCCTTTGTCACGGACTGAGGATTTATGGCTTTCGGGATTTATAAGTTTTTATGATTTCTGGATTTAGGACAGACTTAGGAGCCTTAGTGTCGAATTTTGGGTCTGCAACGGCTACATTGGATCCGCTAGTTTGAACATTTTAAGGTTGGAGGTAACCAACGTCTATGTTTCCCAAACCAGTTACCCTGGTGGAAGTTTTCACCATTAGTTTGTTAGTTTTTGACCAATTTTTAAAAACAACATCGTTTTCATCGAAAAATTGGTCAAAATTTGGCCAAAGTGAAAATAATAGTAAAATGTTGTAAATAATAACATTTAATTATTCAATTATTTTTAAAGAATTTTCTGCTTAAACTGATGAAATTGCATGAAATAAATGTATTGAATAATTATTAGATTATTCATATTTTTTAATTTTAATGAAAAATTTGAAACGTTAAATTTATATAATAAATTCAAAAATGCTTACATTTTAAATATAAAATTTTAGTTTACATTCTTATTAATCCACCATATTTATTTTTCATCAGTTTTTGACCAATATTTCACCGAAAAAAAAGGTGAAATTTCGCACAGGGTCTTATTAATTTGTTTACCAGTATGCCAAGTGCCATAAATATTATCGCTTATAACATGAGATCTCAGCCGATTGTGACATAACTTTTTTCTAAAAGTTCTCCTCGCCCACTAAAGAGCTAGCTTAACTGCATTTTCTTTATCTCCTGCACAGAGAGCATTGAATAAAGGCCCGACGAGCAACAGAAATTGTCGTCCAACAGCGTCTGCGCTTACGTCCCCGAAAACTTTCCGCAGGCAGAAATAGCGGGTTGTTGAACGCAGCAGACGAGCTTTGACGCTCGGCTCGTTAACCGGCTCCCGAGTGGTGCTATGTGCCCGAGATCACGTAGTCCACCGACGCTGCACGGAAAATCGAAGGCAGCGGTGGCGCGAGAGAAGCGGGTGGAGGGGAGGGACCGAGGGAAAAAGGTGCAGACTCTGAAAAATAAAGCTGTCAAGGAGAGTTAGGGGCGCAAGGGACGGCCAGGTAGGAAGCGTGTGAGAAACACTGCGAGCCAGTTTCTCGGCTCGGTAACGAAGGAGATGATTCAAGGTTGGTCTTCTTGCCGGACGCCGAGCGGAAGCCATTCTGAGGCTGGAAAATGAAACGGCCTGTAGATGTTTCTGGAATTTCAAGGAATTCGCCCCCCGAGCCTCTCGAAAAAAGGGACGAATTCACCTGGCTTCATTCTTGTTTTTCGATAAAAAGCGCACGTGGCTTTAACGAATTATCACCTGTTTTTACGGCATCGATAGGAAACGTTTGCACTGTAAACACTGTACTATCGGTACCGTTGAAGAATTTTTTCAGTCAATATTTTTAAGTCAAAATTAACTGGATAAAGACGCAATTTTTATGTGAAGTGAGTCATGGATGTTAAGTGCTCTAACGCCTTGAATGATCAATACATGTCTTCTCTATAATTTCGAACAATATTATTGAATCCATTCTTTAATAATTTATTCAGTGACCTGAATTTCAATATTCAGATAATATACTGCATGATTCTTTAATGCTACGAAAGTTGCACAACGCGCGCTTGGCTCTTATTCAGATAAAAAAAATTTGCAGTATACAGAAATGGCTGCCCGTATCGGATCTGTTTGAATAAACCGATGCATTTTTCAAGAAAAAACGGCATTCTTCATAGCTTCTACAAAACATTTCCCATGACATGCCAAGGTATCTGCTTAGTTGCCATTGTCAGTTATTTCTGTCAATGGAATTTTAACAATATGAAGTTTAGAGATATTTAATTCGTTTCCGCAACTGAACAGTAATTGCACAGATAACTTATTTTTAAAATAAAGTGACGGAATAAAAAAGCAGATAAATGTTTGAAAGTGTATTGCTTATCGTTATTGATTATCTGCTTTTATATCAATCTCAAATGTAGAAACAATGTTGCTGATTTTTACTTTTAGGAAGTACCGGTATTTTCCGCAATTTCAGATATTTATACTCTCAACAAAAGACTAGAATAATTATATATATATCCACAATGACATAGAAAATTGTTTTATGATTTTTCGATGAAAACAATTTTTTACATTCTTTGCTATTAATTCTTCAAGCAGAGGTAATTTGCAAAAAATTTACGTACAAGACGTTTTATTACTAGAGATTATGTAAAAAACATGACACACAACGCAACATGTACTTTTCCCGTTAAGTTTTAATAGCTTAAAAAATTTTAAAAATTAAAAATAAGAAGAAATATATTACGGAAAATAAAAAAAAAAGATAATAACATTATTTGAGTGAACTAAAAATTTTATTTTTAGAAAAACATGTTACGAAAAATATCGGTTTAAGAATTAAACGATATTTATATTACATAGCGTCAAGTTTATTTTTTTTAAAATTGATAAAAACCATGTTTTATTTTTGTTGTAACCAAAGAAATAGTTTTTTTTACATTTTATGTCAAATTAAAAATGAACTTTTTTTTAAAATTAACATTCCTACAAATTAAAATAGGAGAAAATCAGACGAATAAACGTTAGCAGCCTGACTCGCAAAACAAAGACGCGCACTGGCGGAATGTCACGCCATTTAAAATTTGAAGTCACGGTGCGTCCTCAGCGATATTCACGACACTCTCCCGCGTCGCTTGTTCCTCCGAGGCGATAGGCATGTAACGTTTTTTAAATACAATGTATACGCATCGACTCGCCAAATGCGATTAGATTAGAATAGATTCTATTCTTCGACGCAGCCATAAATTAAGATTTTAATAAAGCAATAAACTAATCATCACTCGAAGCACAAAGGGGAGAGAGATTTATTAAACAATGGAGCGCCATGCTTATTTTATCTTGCAGGAAATCGTAATTAACGTCCGCTGCAATTGATACCTATTCTAAAAAGATTTTTTCCAGTTGGAAATAAGTTTCGATACAACCAGTCGGTAAGATAATACTGCTCGCTTATTAATGTTTCCGCAAAGTGGCCTATCTTATATACTCTTTAGAAAATGGATGATCACTGCAGCGCGATTACGCAATTTATATTGAAGATTTATGGGGTGATCATTGCTGTGTTTCGATGGATTGTAAAGCAGCGCTTTAAAACAAATCTTAATGGATGCTAACTAATACTTTTTATTGTTTATTAAAGGTACTTTCGAGCTTTTATCGATCGCTGATTGTGAGCAAACGATGGATTATTCAGCGAAAGTCTTTTTTAGTTGTCGTTAATCATATTGGGAAGCAGTCGGAATGTTATGCTAATAGATACTTATTTCAATTATACAATCTCGAGATTGTATATTTTTAAAGAAATGGTGTATAAATTTCAATATTTAGAGGTGCGCATGTTATTGGAAAATATGCAAGATCAACAACAACATTTACTAGAAATATTATAATAAGGATTTACTTTGTATTAATATGTACGCATTAAATACAAGACAAATGCAAATACATTTGCCAATAAGATGTATGAGATATTAAATTAAAGCTTCAAATTAAAATTATAATTCTTTGAAATGGCGAGTTCACATAAACAAAGAAATTTAATATTAATTAATATAAATTTAATATTAATTTTTTTTTATTTAACATCTCCAAATCTTGTGGTTTCATTTCACCTTTTGCATAAAAATATTTAGTAACCTGTTAAGCACTTTCCTCACTAAAAATTTAATGGCAAAGAATTTAATTTAGCTGAAAACACATTAAATTACGGAAGTATGCTTGAATGAATGTCGAAACTGATTTAATTGTCGTCGCCCGAATTCATTATTCCATTATTATTTAAATCGAATTGCCGATTATTCGAGACGACTGTTAACCAAGAATTCCAAGGGGCTCCAGTAGCTTCGAAAACGTCCTAACAAAGTGCAGCTGCTCTCCCGCTAATCAAAAGCCAAGTAGTTTCTAATCGGCTCGCCGAGCGAAACTGCTTCCAACTGGCCAGCGGCCGGCACAAATGTGCACCAAGGCTTCGGCGCAAACATCATTTCGATGTCGACCTCTCCTGAAAGCTCAATGAAGTTAACGCTCGTTGGCACAGGCAGATCGGGAAGAGACTTGCGGCAGGTCAGCGCAAACTTCGAGAATAGGCGCCCACGCGGTCCGGCAAACTCGAGTCGAAGGCCAAAAAACAGCCGAGTCGCGTGCGACGTCTCCCGAGTGCACCACGTCATAGGGATTTCAGTCACGTGTGCCGTTTGCTCGTTTGGCTTTGCTTTTGGCCAAAGGTGCAGGTTGAACAAGTGGGAAAAGGACATGATTTTTTTTTTTTTTTTGCGGGATGGAAAAGTTGGTCTTCAGTGGACAATGGCAATTCAATACATCGGCCGTATTGGCTTTATGAGAATGTCGGATGAAACCAGTGCTGGCAAGCGCGAAAATAAAGACATCTTTATTATATTTTTTGCTTGCTTTGCTTCGCTTCGACGATTCGAAAATAATAAAAAAAAATCAATTAAATCCGGTAACAGTCAGATAACACAAAAGTATTATTTACTGGGAATTTAATGCTGCCGTTTCAAATTATACAAAGGATTGTTTTTATTTAAGTTCAGTGGTTGGAGTATGCTTCTAATTAATTATGTCATTGCAAAGGTATGTTTTAAATTTGCAGTTTATAATGTTGGTTGTATTAATATATTTGAATAAATATAGAATGATGAACGATATTCTTTACATAACACTATCGGCGATATCTCTCGTTTTACAATGCATAAGTGTAAATGTTATGAACCGAAGCAAAGTGCAAAAACAACTTGGCTATTTTTGTTCTACGACTATGTTACTCGGAAATCCAACAAAATCTTAAAATTGCACCTGTCGAGAATTAGTCAGAATTGTTAGATTAAAAATTTATAATAAATAATCAAGGTAGTTCAACAGGTTGAAAGTAACAGTAATACTAAATATTTAACAATTTTCAAATACATTCTGTGTGAAAAAAACGAATGCAAGTATTGTTGCGTCATAATTATAATATGAGTAGATAAGAATTACTTAAAAATATTTGTTCACTTTAAAAGCAAATTAAAGCAATCTGTGTGCATTATTTTAAATTTTTAATGTTGCCTTCAATAGATTCAATAAAGAACAAACATTAATTTAATTCGCTATCTCCTGCTATACATCCGAGTCTGATACGCATAAATTGCGTTACAGAAGCAAAATATTGTTTCACGCCCTTTCTTAAATCCAATGATGAATTTTTAAACCGTGCAATTTCCTTGTACATTGATTCTCAAAGGCAGGCTTTGTACACAGCTCTGATTTTATCAACGCAGCAGTTTGCCCGAGTGCATCGCGAAAAAGTCAAACGACACTTCGACCTGCCGATTGTGCGCAAGTCTACATTTGCTGCGCGAGCAAGTTTTTAATTTATTAGCTCAGAGCTCGATAAGCGGCTGCTGCCTAGTCGGAGAGAAAAAACAAGGTGCAGTGTGCGTCGCTTTTTCCGATGCGAGAGCGATCGCGTGGGAAGCCAAAGACACCTATCGCTTATGAATAGGAGAAAGCCGACTTGTGTGCAGTGCAACCTGTGATAGGACTGCAATTAATATGGACGTTTAAAAAAAACCTGAAAGAGAAGCTATCGAACTATTATTTTTTTGCCTATTTGAATTTGTAATTTTTTTGCCGATGAAAATTTTCTGTTGATTGTTGACAAAACTCATGCAAATTATAAAACAATAATTATGCAAATAAAAACGTATATTAAAGGCATTGTAATTAGATAACTTGATGAATGTTAATAAAGTAAAGAAACATTTTTATTTTATTGAATAAATAATAAAATATTTTATTAATAATTCAATCTTTAAAAAAAGTTCAATCTCTAACGTTCAATGACCCATAAAAGAGAAATTGCTTAACTGAGTTCTCCTGTATTCGGTTGTAATGATTGTTTTCTATAAGCAAGAAATTGAGGAAACTTCATCAATACTATAATTTCGCAATGGCCTATCGTTACTTAAAAACTTTATAATATAAAGATAATTTTATTTTTTATTATTCATAAAAAACTAATTTTACGACTAAAAAAATGCATAAGTTAAAATCCCATGTTATATGTGCATTCAATTCACTACTAATGCAGTTGAAAAATGAAACTCTTGCGTAATTTTTTCCTTCCAATAATTAAACATAATTAATTTCTATAACAGTTTTATAACAGTCGAGCGGGGACGTAAACTAAAAATATAAAAAAATCAGTTTTTCTCATTTCCACGCCGTGAATCACATAACTCTTAAGTCACGAAAACGAATTTATTCATGAGTAAGTACTCTAAAGTAATTTCATTACTTAACAGCTTTCTAGCGAAGTGCGTACTTAAAAATGTAAAGTTAAAAGTGAAAATTTACTTACCCAACGTTCAGTGCCGTCTCGTGTCCACAAAGCCTCAGTGTCAAATTTGCCGAGGCTGTTTATTATGCCAGAGCAGAAATCGTTTCTACTTCGCTGTCTTTAAAAAGCTTGTGCTAATTTTTTACCAAAATTTCGTCGTACCCTATTGACGAGTACCTTGTTTGATAAAACCTTGTAGTGAGTATCACAAGGATGATAAACGCAACTTTGACAGGTAATCGCGATAACGATTAAACCTGCGAAATTTGAAATTTGTTATTTACCAAAGTTAGAGGCTTCACTACTTTGTAAACTTAAAACTAAAAAATTATGTTTTGATTAATTAGTGGGTCGTTCCTTGCAAGGAACGCCCCAAGGCAGAGTCGGAGCAAGCCCCAGGCACTCTGCCTTATTTCAAAAATAATTCTGGTACTACCAGAGTATATCAAACAACAGATCATTAATATCTGCACAGTATGCTGAAAGGTGTCTTCCGGAATCGACTAGCACACTTTATACTGACGTCCATTACGTTCTCAAAATCTTTGAAGTACCGCGCTGATAACTGGTACGTCAGTCCCGGAACAAGAATCGAACCACCACGGCGTGAAAGACATCGAGTCATGGTGATTGATTTAGGGGAGTAGATTTTCTTCTGCGAAGCATCAAGACGACGCTTTGCACTTCTACCGCTTCCCTTTCCCATTCCACGCACATCCATTATTTTAATGTTGACAGGAACGAGAACACAAAAAATGTTGTTTACGTACAAAAGTGCCAGTAGCCAGTCTCATGCCCTCTTATGCCCCGAAAATGACTAGTTTGCTTGCGAGTTGCTCTACGCCGTCTAGCGGTAGAGGGCCGCACTGAGGTACGAGCGGCGCTGCACGGTTAGTGATGAAAAATGACCGTCTTTCTCTGCATTCGTCAAATGACAAAAAAAAGACCGTCCTGTGACAAAATGGACCGTCATAAACCAATTGAAAAATTTTTCGTTACAAAAAGACGGTCATTTTTTCAAACGATAAAAAGACGTGATGTTATAAAATGACGCTGCCAATCGATTTTGACACAATGCTTTCTCATAGAGAACATAAAAACAATGAACATGTACTACGTCTTACTTGTTATGTTAAATTAGGCAGAATTATATGATTCATAATTGATTTCAAAGTACTAAAATTTTTTAGTCAGTTCATAATACTATGAATTTTACACTACATTATATGGTATAATCATGATAGGTTCCTCCAAAGTTTCCAAAGTAAGATAAAAATCTTAATTAAATGAACTAATAAGTTTCATAAGCAGAAAAACTACACGAACAGAAAAATGAAAGGATTATCACAAGAGTTTTCTTGTGAATAACGCCTGAAAATTTTTCAGTACGAATTTCGCAGGCATGTTGAAGCTCTATTTACAAATATCACATCCGTTTAATGCAAGGTGGACCCTCTTTCTATAAACGCACCTATATGTGTAGTAAATTCCTTACAACTTTCTATTTTTAAAGCGGCGCCACTATGCGATAATAGAGTGCGCTGTAGGTCAGCGGTATTTGCAAGGGGACTACGCTATTTTTCCGTGAGGCTCGTTGCAAATTCAATAAATGTTTGTAAATTTCTTGAAAGGGTCGTGGATGAGCGGTATGGAATTGAAGCGAGACTTGACAAATAATTGGAAAACTACAATTGTAATTTTGAAA
>JAWWML010000010.1:140399-296237 GCA_035047165.1 Ormyrus rosae | reverse complement strand
TCAAATAGTAAAAATCTTATTTTTTCTTCTCATATCTCAAGTTACGATACAGAATAGTAATTTGTACTCCTTTTTTTTTTCTCAGTGTACAAGATATTTAAAAAAATCGTCTTAAAAATAATGAAAAGCTTATATAAAGATAAACTCAAATAACAATAAATTACATTAATTACAGACGATAATAGTTTCAATAGTTAAAACATGAAGCGGTAATATAAATAATCATTGTTTTGTATTTTAAGCACCGAAACCTATTCGAAATGCTAATTTAATTTATCTACTCCTGGCTCTTATGATAATTCATGCACGTATATTTATTACAGCGAATTTTCGAATGACTCACACCGCGTCGAAAAAAAATTTACTCCCGCAAATTTTGAATGTCGCCCAACTAAATAAAAATCCAAACTCTTCCAACATAAAAAAACCTTTCGCCAGCAAACTATATTCAATTATCCCTCGAACCTTTTACGCCCCGCAGGAAGTTGCCTATACACACCGCCTCCGCTTCGGCTCGAAACCTCGAACGTCACACGCTTCTCGCTCCGCGTCCAAGAAGCTCGGAGAGGCGGCGGATCTCGAGCAATATTCGCTCGCGTATACGCGATTTCGCCGAGGCCGTGCAGATCTTCCCGCGCGATTAGAACGTCTCGACATCCTGCGGAGAGAGAGAGAGAGAGAGAAGTCTCAGCTACGGGCGTATAGAAACGGGCGCGCAGGACTCGCTCCGAGAAGAACCAGTTCTCTCTCTCTTCCATTGGCACGAAATCGACCTTTTTTCGAGCGGCCCGACGCGCGCGTGTATATTATACCGCACGAGAGAGCGAGCGGCGAACCTTCTCCCGCGAGAGCGCAGCTGCGCGAATGTACAGCCGAGCGCTCGCTTTCGCGATGCTCTCTCGCCCGAGTTAATGCTCCTGCGTATTATGCGCCGGCTGAAGCCGAGATAAGGGAAAATTCCTCGCGGCCGCGCCGTCAATTAACGCGGCGTTATAAACGTCGGCGAAACAACGATCCTCGAGGCACGAAATTCAGCGGGCTTTTGAGAGCCCGACGAGCGTTAAAAATTTTTCGACGGACACTGCATTTCGCGGCGCGTCTCGATCGCGAATTCCGCGGCTTAGCGAAAATGACCTCGAACGGCGAGTTTATGCGCGCGCGAGTCCGTTACGAGCGAGAGCCGGCAAATAAGCTCGTAATTTACACTCGCTACACCCGCGAGGCTGAGTTCGGTGCGTCAGCTTTTTCCCCCCTCGCCGACTTTTTTTTTCGCGACTTTGCACGAGTTCGAGCGCTTCTTCTTTCGCCGACGGAGTCTATTTCTCTAATGTTTTTGCTTCGCGGGAGATTATTCTTTTGCTTTTCGTCTACTTCTCTCGAAATTGGCCGCAATAAACTTGGTGTATTATACTGTATTTTGTTATTTTTTTCATGTATCTGATTAGGTAATTTGTAGCCTACGTGACAATTTGAGCAAAGGACTTGTTTACTCGTTCTAGTAATCCGAGATATTCAAAAGATTAGAAGACATCGGCTTCAATATTTTTCAGTTCAAGGCGCGACTGTAACCTTATAAAGCTCGAATTGACTCACGGAAAATTTTAATTATTATTTTACAAGTCCGTTATTATTCGGGAGCCTGAATTTCTAAATGTATCATTATTTTTCGTAATATTGTTTTACTCTAACTTTAGAAAAATATTTCGTCGATGGCATATTCTATCAAATTCCATGCTATGAATAAAATAAATATCCTTAAAAGCCACGTTTCTCGGAATATTTTATATTTGAAAACATTTTCAAGAGTGTCTTCATTTTTAACGTGCAGTTTTGTAAGTGGTTTTATTACATCGACCAAAAAATACTGACTCAAGCTGCATTCGCACATTGGTTTCTTTTTTAACTTTCTTTATGCACGTCCTTCTTTTAATAAAAAAAAAGCTTTGAATTTGGATCTTTCAACAAGATATTTTTAACCCTTTCAAAAATAGCATTTCCCGCCAAAACTGAATAATGTCAAATTTTATTGTCCTTTAGTGAAAGTTATTTAAGCCGAAGTGAGCCGAAAACTCAATAAATTAACTTTATAACGCGGCAAATAATACTCGATAGTAAGAAGCAAAGAAGCTCGACCTCGGCCAATGACTCGAGAAGCAGTTGTGAGAGCCCCCCCCTCGAAAATAGCAAACAAAATCTGTATTAATCAGCTTCGAGTCAACAGATTTCATAACCACGTATTCTCTCCGCAATCGATCCCACGAAAAACAGGGACTGGAGCCGACTCCGAGCTCTCGGCACACACTGTGGATCTGTTATTCGAAAAAGAATTTCGGGCGATCGAATGGTACGTTAGAGGAATTAATGGGTGTGTTTTGACGGAGGAGGAGAGGCGACCGGTAGCCGTGCCGAGAGAGGCAACGACATAGAACGCCGTCGGAGGAGGAAGAGAGAGAGAGGCTCGAGCTCGATGTTTACGCCGCGGAATGCTTTATTTACAAGCGGTCAGAGTCGCGCGACTGGCTTAGCGCCCAACTTAACCTGCTCTCGCGAGCCGGTTTGCGGAGGGCAGCGCCGCATTACGCTCGCGCGTTATATCCGCGGTGGCGCAGAAATAAAGCCCCCGTCGATCCGAGAGATATATTATCCTTTCGGTCCAGGCTTTTTTCAGCGAGCGCGGAGAATATATTATTTCTCTCCCACGCAGCGCTCTGTTCTGCTCGGTAATGTTTGAGGACGTGCCGCGGTGGTTCCTGCATCGCTAACTCGGCAGTATGTTACGTATGCCCACATCGCGCGCCTTCCTTCCTTCGTATTTTGTAGCTCGAGTGTACGCGTTGCTCGCTCGCATAACTGCCAAAAAGTTCGTGAATTATATGTACGGTTTGTTTGTTCCTCTCGGCCGACGCCTTTGTTTTTTTTGTTTTTTTTTTCGTGCCTTTTGTCCTATTGTGCACCGCTTCCTTGCACTCTCGCAGGTAGTTTTTTTTTAAGTACTTTTGTTTTGCCCGACACGTCGGTTTTGCATAACGTTGTTATTGCTGTTTAATGACTCGAGAAATGGACTGACAGTTGGGCATAATTTACTGTTAACTACGTGGTCTAATAATAATGAACCTACGACGAACGTCGGGATGAAGGAAAAAAACTTTTAGGACTCCTCTCTCGAGTTGTTAAATTAGAAGAGCATAAATAACATTGACGGCTCGTTGAAAACAACCGCAAGTTTTACATTATTAATGCTTTTAAAGCGAAAAACAAGCCTTCGGGAACCGAATAAATTCCTCACTTGGCTTATAACAAAGATCCCATACGGTATGATAAAAAGCAAAAGCGTGAACGGCTTAAAGTCCCGTCCCGTGTAGACGCACGACAAGAGACAAGTGCAAATGAAGTTTAGTCCGCCGAGATTGATGGCAAACATGCGAGACAAATTTGCTCGAAGCCTCCCGAGCGAGATGACAAAAAAAGATTGCCGCGAATAACGTGTACGTGCAAAAAGTAACCTATGCATCTCGGCGTATCTCGGGAAAACATGGCTCTAGACACGCGTAATGCGAAACTCAACCGGCACATTCGAACACTCGACATCGGCTGGTATTTGTTAATGGACGCTGTGTTCCGGCGAAAATATTGCTCGGATTATATCTGGGTCACCTGTTATCACGATACGCCTGGCAAATTACGTTCGATCGTCGGGAGTTTCTTTTTCGGTCGACGATCCGATCTGTTAAATAATTCAAATTTCTATACATAATATTCTTTGCCCCGGCGGTGTGCAACGAGAATAAATTCTTATCGTTTCTCAGAAGCGAAATGATAAAACAAATAATTCGCCGATAAGCCAATTAGGCTGGCGTAATAATTACAAACTTTTCACTTTCGGATTCGAAGGTGCAACCGTACGCGTCGTTTATTCCACATAATTTAATTCACATCGCAAATTCAGATTTTACCCGTTAAATTTCTACCAAAACAGATTTAATCTTCTACTTGCATTAGTTAGCTGAATAAACCGCTCAGCACCCTGCCGATCTCAGCTTCGTTTTCTCCCTCTCTCTCTCTCCGTCCATAATCCGCTTCGGAAATTACGTCGTACGGATTCCGGCGTATATTTTTCAGCCCTCCCCTCGAGCCTCGGCAGAGGCGTCCGCGCATTCCTCCCGAAACGGCGATAACAAACCCGAAATGAAAAAAACAACCCACCGCCGACAGATGTAAGGAGAGAAGCGTGGCGCGGGGAATTCTGCCACCCCCCCTCCTCCGGCTGGCCTCTCGCGTGATGTTCTCACGTGTGCGAGGCACGCACGAGTCTCTCGCCGCCGTCGAAAACAACAGAGCTCGACCGACGAGTCACTTCCTCAAACCGCCTAGGCAACTGCGACGCGCGACGTTTCAATTGGCACCTGAGCTCCTTCGTTCGCCAAGAGAGTTATACCCGACGGAAGTATTAGGAGTCGAAGGCGATCGTCTCCGGAATATGGTGTTCTTTAATTTGCCGCACGTTCGCTCGGATTCGCAGCGCTCTTGGCCGTCTGTTATATTCTCCGTTACGCGCGGCTGGTCCATTCGCGTAACGGAGCCGGTGCTTGTTTGTTGTCTTACCATCGGGAGGCAGCGACTACTGGAACGATATTGGAACGCCGCCGCCGCTTATTGTAAATGCGCAGTTATACAATCCGCGGGCTTTTGTAAATATACAAGTCCGAGAGTTCGCGGGCTGCACTTTGCAGTAAAGATAAAAAACTTATTAAGCGTTCGAAGTAAGCATATGTGCTGCGCTCGGAAACTGCGTTCGAGTGTTCTTCTTTCGAACGCGAATAATTTAGCTAATTCTAAAGCTAAATACTTATTCAAGTAGAGCAATAAAACTATGCCAAAATAAACACGCGGACTTGTTTTGCTTGGTTATCTCTCGAGGAAGTATATAAACTTAGAGAGCGACGCTGCAAAATACAATTTCGAGCGGCGATTTTCATTGTTCGCCGAAAAGACCAAAATAGCGAAAAAAAAACACCTGCTTCTGGCGGCATCCTCGAAAAATAAAATCGCACTCCTCCGGCCCTTGGAAACGACTCGGCTGGAGGTGCAATTAGCAATTTCGCAACTGAAAATCCCTTTTATCCGCGGCATTTCGTGACGCTCTCGCCTCTCCCGGCGCAAACTCGCTCTTCCTCTTTGCGAGCTGCTGCCCGCCGGAGGAGATGGAAAATAGAGAGGTGGAGAGAGAGAGAGAGAGAGAGAGAGAGAGTCGGCAGTGGGCGGAGAACACACTCTTTTCGCCGTGCCTGTGTGTGTGTGTGTGTGTGTGTGCGTGTGTCTGTGCGCGTCGAGGCTCGGCTGCGGAGGAGAAGTCGGCTCGCAGCGGTTCTCATTTCCATACTCGCCGTTCCGCTTCGAGGCCTGGGGATCCAGAGCGTTTTTGAATAACCCGATGAAAGTTTTTCGTGGGTTTTTCGAAGGAGAGACTGACGGACGCGCGCGTTTCGCTTCGGGAATTGAGAAAAATAGATTTTTAATTGTATAGTCTTTAAAGCAAAGCCAATTGACTCGATAACAAGTAAGTCGTTTTCGTTACAAACTCCTTGTGACAAGCCGCTTTCACGATTTGGCAGAGTTCCTTTGCTTTATATTGTGCGTCTACCTACATAGTCAGTTTACATTATTTACGATGATGCGAAACTCGGTTTTAAAATTATACTTTGCTCGTTTATAAATAGAATATTGAAAGTACTTTAATACGAAATATTTATGATCGTCAGTCTGCGGTATAATATTTCCTGCATTGTTTTCAACCTTTTTTTTTTTCTATGCAAAGAGAAAATGTACGAATAATAACGCGAAGCAGTACAGCAGAATTGACGACTACCGTTAAATTATATTAATTTCAAAATATTATTTGTAAACACTTTGAAACCTACGTTCCCGAGTGTTATAGACTGCGTATCTTTGCCAAAATATCCTCTACGACAGCCTATTTATAACCCTATCTCCTATTAGTTAATTAAAATAGTAAACAAAAAAGCTTCCTTAGCATAAATTAATCAACAAATTAAGAAAGCACTTAAAACAAAAAAAAACGGAACTACCGCGAGGTGTTTACGTCTTGGGCAATAAATGCGCTTCATTTGCTAAATGAATTCTGCGGACGAAGCGTCCACTGGATCCGTGCGATCATCGAGAGCCGCGTAACGCAAGTCCGAGAGCGCGCCACAAAGTGCAAAACAGCCACTCGGCGAATCTCGAAAGAGGTGCTGCGCTCAGCGGAGACGACACGCCGGTATATTAATTTTATTATCTCCTTCCGAGCGTCCGTTCCACCGTGACTAATGACGATCCGCGAACGCGAGCGGTTTAAGGAAGTGCATACGTTTATTATACATCCCAGACACAACATTCCGCGTTTGTGCCTGCGCATTGCGCTCGATGTAATCGCACTCGGGGTTCTCTTGTTTTTCGCGGCGCTTTTCTCAAGTAAGAAGTGTCGAGAGGGGAATGGAAAAAAAAACGTGTATGTGCACGATTCCCATCTTCGGCTGATAATTTCCTTGTACTTTGCTAGAAACGTCGACTCGTTGTTTTCGACGAGATTCCGGGTTCGAAGTGGCTAAGCTTTGATTTCCAGCTTTTGAAAATCAGAAGAGTTGAAGTTAAATACTTTGTTTAATCAACATTTAAAAAAGTCGCTTTCTCTATACCCAGCTTGAATTTTAATTAAAAGCCCGGCAGTGTTGATCATTTCCCTTCATTACTCGAACGCTTAGAAACAAAAAAAAACCCCGATCCAGTCATCTGCAAGCTCCAGTAGGAGATAAGGCCAGAAAAGTCGGCCGGCTTTTGCAGCGCGCTCCGACAAACACCTTGAAATTTCATCATCCCGGCAGCTGGCCGCGCTTACCAGCGGCGTATTTACCGGTATCAATGTGCCTATTGTAGTGACGCATCGACGCCACGCGAGGGATTCGTCGGCGGCGGGCGACCTCGCACTAGAAAAACAAAACTCGAGCTTGGGTCCCGCACACGAATTTCGAGCCGATAACGACTCTCGCTTTTATCGCGTTTTTATGTACGTTGGATTTTAGAAAAGAAGCTGAGGCAATTTTGCGACGACGTGAAGTCGATCGATTGCATTCTTTTCCGCGTGCGATGATGTAAATTGGTAAAATGACAAATCGGTGTTGATCTTATGAAATTTTTCGTTGTTTTACCGAAACTTATATGTATAGATGATGATGTCGAGCTACTTTTATCAAAATACGGGTTATCGTGTTTCGCAGAAGTTTGGATAATAATTTTAAGGTAATACATTGCAAATCCGAATGTCAAATTCATTGTTTGACCTAGATGTAAAAACTGAACTGTTCGCAGAAGGAAAACCCAATAAAAATACAGTTGGCATATGTACTGTTTACATTACTAAAAAAAAAGTGCAAAAGGAATATTTTAACATCTCATTTCCTTAAGATTCAGGAGTTCAGATTTGTCCTCTGTAAATTAATGAGTCGCTTGTCTGCGTCTTCTGAATTGTTGCATCACATTCATCTAATATGATTCAGACATTCATATATATGGATACACTTTTTTGAGTAATTGTTCGGTTAATTAGATGCTCGGTTACTAATTGCGGGATTAAATTTTTAAAGCTCTTGATTCGACTTTATTGATAATATTTTATACATTTTGACTGCAGTGTTAAGTGCTTATATTTTATAATAACTTATTATATAAACATTTAGGATTATCCTTTAAATAACTGACCTAAAAAGAAAAATAAATAATGAAACAAATTATTTGTTCGAGATAACTATACAATACAGCATTAATTAGTATTAATTGGAATGTAGATCGAATCGATGATATTAATAATACAATTCTTACCAAGTTTAATTTGGATGATAATTAAATACACGACTGTGCCTGTGAATCTTTTATCGGATAATGAAATTTCATCAGCGATTTAAAATTATTTTTATCTGTAAGCCTGCTGAGAAGTGGGTTTTTCCTTGAAAATCAAAATTATTTAGGCTTAATCGTGGTTACATTATCAAATATCTGAAATTATGCCATTGTTATTGTAAACGCCGAGTAAGGCCTTTCTAAAACTGTAAGTACATTATCATCGGATTGAGAAAAAATTTGTCGAAATGGCATCATTTCGTTACAAAACAAACAATTTAATCTTCCCCAAGTTTTTATCAATTAAATTCGTAAATTCAAACGGGGTCCAGCGTATCGCGCATTTTCGTTGTAAAAAATTTACAATAACCCAAACAAATAAAAAGATGTCGAAAGCTCGACTGAAATTCAACATAATTAGCAATTGGACAGTGTTTACCTTTTCGTACGAATTGCGACTCAAAGAGAAGTAATTTTCCACCTACGAGTTGGCGATATTGGCAAATTTTCAAAATTCACTAATAACATGCGCGATCAATTAAAGACGCAGCTAATATTTACCGAAAATTCGGACCAGCAGCGCGCGCTCAATATTTAGCTTAGCACTTTATATTACTGAAATGCGAAAAGGGCAAATATATAATACATATGTACAGTCAAGAAAGCTATCGCGAATTAAAGTAAATTCCGCAGATAAACATCGCCGGCGCGCGTGTTTACGTAAAGGAGCTCGCTAAAGAGTATCAAACGCATGGTATTACATCTAAAAAGGTCGCAGCAAGCAAAACAAAGTAAATGAAGAGAGTAAACGAAGAGGCATGGGCGTGTAGCCGCGGTGTTGTTTTTCCCCGGCTCGATCGCGAGAATGCACGACGTTCCCCCGGCCTTTCGGTAGCGGCAGCAGCGGCAGCGGAGACAAAAGCAGTTTCCTCGCTGCGGGGAGGGAGCGTGTCGAGCGTAGCGTGTGTGCTTGGCAGCAAGCGGGTTCCGCTCGGGTCCGAGGCTCCGAGCGCTGCCTACGTGATTCTCGTCGGGTAGCGACTCTCGGCTCTCGGTCGCGAGGCGGAGAACCGACAACTGCGCAAAAGCCCCCGGCGGGCGGCGGGCGGCCGAGCGAGGGGTGGGGGTACCGCCGCTGGCAATAACTTGGAGCGGCCATGTTTCGGCGAGCTCAGTCGGAAACCAACTGCCGAGCAGTGAGGGACGGTGAATGTAAGAGCGGACCGATGTGTTGATCGTGGGGTATTTCATGCGCTTCCGAGCCCTTAAAGCGCTGCTGCGTGCGAGAGGCAACGAGCGTCGTCATCAGACCTGCGTTGTTACAGAGAGAGGATCAGAGGAGAGGATAATAGACAGTAGCGAGAGGACTTGCCGCGTCAAGAGCTGCCGGCGAGCGGATCGGCGAGAGGAGCAGCAACACCCTTAGTTCGGACTCAGATTGGGAGAGGTTATAGAGGCAGGAGAGACGAGGCCGTCGCGATTTATTTAGCAGAGACAACGAGCACGGCCTCAGCTGGATATATTATAGCAGCACTACATCCTAGTGTCCTACCGTTGTCCAAGTCTGTGATAGTTTCGGCTGAAGCACACCATTTCAGCGGACGTTCTCAACGTTTTTTTCCCACATACGATACACACACCACAGAGCGACTGGCTCGTTCCTGCATACACAACAGCATCCTCATCCGAGAGGGAGATATATATATCTATCGAGATCTAGCGAGAGAGCGAGCGGAAAAAAGCGACTAGATAGGCTTTATAATATTTATTTGAATCTGTGATACACATCTATATTACGCTGATATTAGGCCCACTGGAAGAGTCCAACCGGCAGAGAGGGACACCTAGATATCAGTACCTAGTGATTAGGCCTTTTTGTATATACGACTGACTCTTTTTTACGATTATTATATACCGGTGCGATAGAGAGCGAGTGAGAGACCGAGCGCAAGAGAGAGTACCTACGATATAAGCTGAGCGACTGTGTCATACTATTACATAGCACTTAACGAGAGGACCTCCAGATTACCTGCGATTTACCCCGAGGATATAGAGTATAGAGAGAGAGAAAAAAAGCACACATTTCACCGCTTATAACCGTCTTTTTATAATCGACTGTCGAGGCAGCCGAGCAATCATGGTCGAGATTCTCGAGGAGCGCGACGAGGAGCGCAGCCAGGAGACACCGAGAGGTAAGCTCTTTCTCACCTTTTAAACACTTATTATTTTTCGCCCAAATATCCCTGCCGCGAGGTTAGGAGTCGCGTTTCGCCGGGAGCTCCGCGACCCTTCTAGAACGTCCTGATCGATAAAAGCTCCGCACTTGCGAGAGACAGGCCCTCCCCCCTCTGTACCGTCGGTAAACATCCTGAATAAAATACTTGCAGGTAAACACACTGTTTGTTTACATCTCCCGGATAGTTGTTGCAGCATTAGACCGGGAGAACAAAAGCCTGACCCTTCCCCCCTAATCGGCTTTGTTTGCTAGCTACCGGGGCAAGGGGGGGAGTCGCAACATCGTCCACCGATCCCCGAGAAAACGGCCGGAAAACGAGCTCAGATTTTCCAATCCTCGCGGTTGCAGGTCAGAATCATCGCGATCGATGTGGCAGTGTGCGAAAAAAGAGGAACCGGTCTCCCCGGCGAGCGAGAGAGAGAGCTCGTTTCGCAAGCCACGTCAGCGACTCTCCTCGCCGCCGCGCAACCGCTCGCACACAACGCGCATTTCCATCTCTCTCCGCGTGTATATATCCCTTTTTCTCTTCTTTCCCGTCCCTGTTGCTTCCCCGCGATGCGTCCGGGGGCCCTCGTTGCCATGGTCTTTCTCATTCCCCGACTCTCTCCGCTCTTCTCCGCCGAGCCTTTTTTTTAATGCCTTTTTCTTTGTCTGCCCGACGCGTCGGCTGTACGTGCATCGAGGCGGCTTCTCTCTCTCTCTCCGGTTTTTGTCCGAATATTTCCTAAGCAAAAAGATTCTTGTTTATCTAAAGCTGGCACCGGCTGCATTGGGTAATTTGTTTATTTGCCGTGACCGCTTTTTTTCGCGCGCAACCTCTAAACGAGCGCGAGAATGACATTGTTCAACGACCGGCACAGTATATGCATAGTTATAAAACATTGTACGCGCGATGCTCCTACATCGATTCTTACATAAAACTATACCGCGTTAACGCGGCAAAAACTGCCTGCATAAGCCGCGGTAACGGTAAATCTCGAGTAAAACCCTCGGCGATTGAAGAAAGCGCGTGTTACGCGGAGAACTCTCACGCAATATTCTAGCAAAGTTCTCCCCCGAGGATAGCCGACGCGAGAAATTTTGCAAGTCGCGTCATCGCCGCGGTCGTCGTCGTTGGCAACGGCAGCGGATTATTTTCGGGGGGTGAAGTGGGTTAGTAGTCGGCGCTCTCTCCTGCTTTTTCCATCAGGCTGCGTGTTTTTGTATTCTCGAGAGAGAGAGAGAGAAAGCGTCCTCGAGCAGAAGCGAGTGTGGCTGGATCGGAGGACAAAGGGACGCGAGAAAGAGCCCATATGCACTCTCTGCCTAAAGGGGAGTCTGCTTTTAAAGGGACAAAGAGCGCGGCGCGCTCTCCTTCTCCGCGTTCTGCGGCCCCCTCCGCTGCGCTTGAATTTCGGAGCCCTACGCCGTGGGCGCTTCTTTGTTTCGAGCGGAGGACGCTACTTTTGCCCGACTACATCTATATATATATATGTGCGTATTAGGTAATCGACGAGATTAGCATTTATTGCTTTGTTTGCACAATCGTGCAAAGTTGCCCACTTTGAATTCTAACTGTATTTAGAATTAAAACACTCTGTGTATATATAAAGCGGAGAAGTAAACAGAGCCGCTTGCTTCCCAGACAATCCGGCGTTTTGCAGCCGGCGATAAAAATGAATTGTTGTTACATAAAATGTGCAAATTAAAACGAAAACATTTTTAAAGATTCGTTGGAGCAATAAAGATAAGTGGGTTTAAGCGAAAAATCAAGGTTTGCATAAAAAAAAAAAGTTAGCATTGTCTTTCAAAAGAAATACTCCGGTTTATTGTCTTTTTAACGATTCGATATTTGCGATTTCTCGAAGCATAAAAAAAAAGGAAAAACATAATTTTAATTGCCAATACACATTTCAATTGAATAAATGCAAATCTCGGCTTTTACTATTCACGCCTGGCATTATCCTAAATTATGCCATATTTAATCTGTTGACCAGAGATTTTTCCAATCCAGTCGGGGGGAGCTTGCATTATTGATAAATAACTCCTTCGTCGCAAAGTATATAAATAAGGCAAAGCCTTTGCAGAAATTCCCTTTACAAGAGGCGGAGTGGGTTTAAATTGCCGGAACAGGTCGAGCGTAAGCTTTGACATTACGTGACTTTGAAATTTCTTCAGCCCCTCTATAAATAAATTCCGGCGTAGCCGATATCTCGCGCATCCCTTTCCAGCTATGAGAGCCTTATTAAAAACAGGCCGGTATCGAGCGGCGGTGGCGGCGGTGGCGGCGTTGGCGAAAAAGAAGGGGACGCCAGATAGCCATTAGCGATTGCATGCAGAAAGGAGCCAGGCGGCGGTATCGATCCCTTCCGCGCGACTGCCGGGGGAGGGGGGTGCTGGCTGCACAGCCCCTCGCCGAGGCTCTCTCAAGGTCACGGGAGGCAGAGGCAACCCTTCTCCCGCCTCTGTTTCTCTCTCGCCGTGACCCCTCGGAGAGGAAAACTTCTCTCCCGCTGACGTCAAATTCAGCGAGGAGCTTTAGGAGCTGCCAGGAGGCGAGATTTCGCGCGGTTCGAAGGAAGTTCGGTGCGGGGTTTCAATTAGAAATCGTGGCTGTAATCAGGACACGGGATCCTTTCGAAAAAGGCGTCGAGTAATCGACGAAGGAAGGCCAGCGAGGACAAACGATCGGACGCGTGATTTACGCGCGCCTCGCGCGCAAATGGACCAAAGTCGATTGCGCGCGCGGCGGCTCATCACCCACACGCGCGTCGAGAAAGGAGCGTAAAATCAACGAGTCGGCCGCGGAGCGAAAAGAGCTGCTGCGAGCGGACGGGAAAAATGGTCCTTGCAAATGAGCGCGAGTCTCTCTCGCGTATACCCGATCGCGCAACACGCGCGCAGCTCGCTCGCTCCTTTTCTGTGTCAGTCAATGAACCCGTGGAGCGAGCTGCACCGCTGCCGCTACTTGCTCACGCGACTCGAAAACGCAAAAGTATACACCTTCCGCTCTGTGATTTGTACTTTGCGCGCCGCTCGCTTGGAATGGCTGCTTGAATAAAACGAAAATTTAAGAGGGAGACCGTAATGGGTATACGCTTGCTCGGAGAATTTCCGAGAAACCGTCGACGCATTTCGCGGCCGGCGGCGGCGGGGTGGCCTCTTTCTCCGCTCCGCTGCCGATTATCGGCCGCGCGGACTCTCCTCTCGGTTATGTCACACTTCGCTTTGGGGAAGGTCGATTCGGAGAGCCGCGTTTCTGCAAATGACAGCTTTGCAGAGGCCGAGCGATTTCGATTTGTTTCGCTGAAAATTCAATTGTCTCGTTGAACACTCGTGACGACAAAGAAAATGTAGGATTTGTTCCATCTTTAAATAAACGATTGTTTAGTTCCTTGAAAGTAATTATTCTAAGAAACTGGCATCGTTATCGAACCAGAATACAAGAACGACGCAATTAAAGGCAGGGAAAAAGGATTGGAGGTTGAAAGGGATCGCCGCCTTTCCAAGTGAAAAATAAAACGCGACAGATTAATCAAGTCGGCTTCTACGCAGGAATCGTAATTTACGAGGTCGGCCATCGCCGACTTTAAACAATAGACTTAGACGCTAGACCGACGCTGAGCTGGATCTCAAGTCCGATTCGTATTTAGATACAAAACTCGTCCTGCTTGGAAGGTACTACGACACGACAACTTCTGCTCGCCGAGCAAAAGAAGCGTTTGTCGGTCCACTGCTTAGCGTTGCTGCTCGTCGAGGCGGAGGAGAGGAAAAACAGGTTCATATTTAAGACTTATCGCGCTTAATCCGGTAAAAATATCATCTTCATATTTCAAGATAAACGCGCCAGTCGTGCCAGAAGCTCTCCACACAAAGGACTCATCCGAGGCTTCGATCGACGAAAATACCCCCACCTCCTCCTGCCAGGCGAGCTGATAAATTTTTACACGCCGTGCGTGACTTTGATGCGCGGCGGTATAACAAGTATCTCATTACGATCTTATCTTGCGAAAACTTTGCGCATAATAGTGAGATGTTTACGCTTCGACGGGGAAACCTGATAACGCCGGTGGTAAGCTGAGTTCTCGAAATCTTCTCCGAAAGAAGTTTTTAAATTTTCTGCAAGTAATGAATAAACGAAAGGTCCGCTATTGAAATCGCTCCCATTTTCATCGCAGCCGAAGAGGAGAGGCGCGCGCATCGAGAGAAAAGAGCGGAAATATTCGGGCTCGGTACAAAAACCGATGCATATTATGTTACCGCGGGAGAAAGGAAGAAGCTGCGTGAAAGAAGAGGGGCAGTGAGAGAGAAAACATCCCTTCCCCGTTACGGAGGTAACCGACCTTCCGCGGCTGGAATTTTCCAGCGAGAAAATTCTAAAAAGGTCCGATTATTTGAAGATCTACCAGGTACTTTTCCATCGGTCGGCGAGCTCTAAACTTATATTTACACGTTCGACTAAAATACTTGCTCGGATCGTTCACACAATCCCACGTTAGTATTTAAAAGAGGAGATTAAACAAGACGCATTTAAAAAAAGCCAAGTTTTTACTCAGTCCCCATACACACCAACAGTTGTCTAAAGTCAACCGGTGATCCGTGCAACAGGCACGAACAAGTTCCAGCCTGTTGAGTCCCCCAGTCTGTCGGGTCTATCAAGGGTACATCAGTCCGTTGGACCCTCCCAACCGCCGGCGGAGAAAAAAATCACCCTCTTCCATTCGGGCCCTGCACCGATTTATTCTTGGAAAGGTTCTGGAAAACACTCGAAACAGCCAATAGGGCGCGCGGCCAATTTGGAAAGTTTCGTTCGGAGAAGGAAACGTCTCTCACGATAGAGACTTTGTTCCGCGTGTATACGAAGCTCTTTCTGAAAAAAATTGACACACACCCGCAAGTTCAAAAGACGGCGAGTAGAAAAAAGACACTCGTTACGCTGCATTACCTCACCGCTCGCGACTCGCTGCGCGTCTGCTTCAGTGTATGCGCGCGGGGAACAATTGTCGTCGATTAACGACTTTTATTTTCTTATTCACTCTTGCAATTACCGAGTTCACCTCAATTGCCATTGCGCAGCAAAAGTATAAAAAAAAAAGAAAAACAAACTGTCGCCGCTTGACCGAACGACAAAATCGATTATCACGCACACCTGCACACTGACCGTGACGCTCGCGAGGGGTATATTTCCTTGAGAGATCCAAAGCATCTTAGCCCAAGGCCTGGCACTTATCTGCTCTAAACTCCTTTCCTATTTGCTCTGCGATCGCGCTTCGTCTCCTCGCTCATTTCAGCGACTGCTTTGTTCTTCTTTTACGGAAAAACAGGATTTAGCAAAGTCTACAAAGGCCGAGTCGAGCGAATTTTCTAATTCAATGCTGCGTTCCTCCGAGTAAATAAATCTGTGATCTCTGATGCCAACGGCATACATTTCGAACCGTGAATTCGCGATTCGCCTTCATCGGCAGCGATATTAGTCGACCACTGCGTCTGACGGACCTTCGGACTGCGCAGGAGTTGCGAGCGCAGGGCAAAAAGGCCCGACGGGGAGGGGCTTTGTGCGCTCAACCGCCGTTGTTGCTGCTGCTGCTGGCATTGCCACAATTTCGCGCCTCCTTTGATCGCGTTCCTCGCGCCGATTGTGAATTGTAAGCCGTTTGCTTGATCTCTCTGACAGCAGTTAGACAATAGTGAATTAATAGACTTCTCCGTGCGAACGAGATGCGTATTGCAAGAGGAGTGAATAGAGCTGATTGAATTAGAGAGTTTTATCTCGTGCCGATGATTTGACTTATTTATTATTCGGGCTTCTCCGCGCTTGATAAAGGAAAGCGATAAATTAAAGTCCTCGAGATTTGTTCCGTCTAAAAATACAGAAGAAAGTCTGGAAAAAAAAATGCACGACGAGAAATCTCCCAATCCTATCTGTCGGTGCGCAGCGGCCGATCGAAAGTAAGGCCGCGTCGTTAAAAGCTGCCGCGGTTTATTATTAGCCCGATAAACTAAACCGACCCTACGATAAACATCATCGACTAATCGCGTCTCGAGGGACTCGCGGCTCTCTCGAGCGCGTGTTTTTATTCGCCTTCAAACGAATAAACACACGCGCGTTACGCAAGAGTCGCCGTCGGGTGCAGTGCACTTCCTTTTCTGGGGGGGAATTCCCACGGTGCCCGTTGCTTTTTCCGAGAGAACAGCTGTTTTAACGTAAACTTACGTTCGGGCTTGCGTAACGAGCGAGCTTTTATTAGAGTCCGAACGGAGAGTTCTAGAATAATTTTCTCGGCGAACGTATAACTGGTGCAAGTTCGCGAATTATTGCGCGTAAATTTAGGTCCCCAGCCGGCGGAGCTTCAAAGGAGAGGCTAAACGAAACTGTTTTCAGTTAATGACTGATTTGCAAGCGGCAAACTTGGCCTATAGGCGCTTACATTAATCAAGCTCCTATTTTCAACTTTGAATCGCGCGAATTCAATCCCAAAACCAACTTCGAATTCAGCGCTAGATTTATATATTTAGATCCACACTTGATATTCATAGCTCGCGCGTATACGTCGAGCTGGAAAATCTGCATATGCCACCAATATCCAACGTCCACGCTAACTCCTCCCTTCTCTTGCTATGTTCCAGGCGAGGCGGTATGCCGCGAGGAGGGGACCACCGAGGCGATGAGCGCCGTGCAGAAGCGCCAGGAGGAGGCCCGACATAAGCGCCGCAAGAAGAAGCGCTCGTCGGGCTCGAGCATCGTGTCGTCATGCTTCCAAGGTAAGATATCGCGCCACCTCGAATTCAGTACAGCGAGAGAGGGAGAGACAGAAGAAAAAAAAACGGCCGACGAAAGAGCGCGCGCGGCGGGAAAACGCGCTCGGGCTGGCGTACGTTCGATTCGCGCGCCAGAAGCTTCTAGAAGCTTCGACGATCCATACGAGCCGGCTGTGTAGCGCGCAGCTGCACGCACGGCGGCCGCTCGAGTTCAGCGGCTCCTCGGCCTCGGCGCGGCGCAGACCGCCGCGAGGCGTTGCATCATGTGCCAGCGAGCGAGTCTACGCTACGAGCTCGATTCTTCCGAGAGTTTTCGCGCTTTTTTCGGGGTTTTGTTTGATTTGTTAACTGCAACGTAACAATAGTAATATTCGATAGATCATTTATCGAAGACGCGGAAAAAATAACAGATCTCGTAAAGCACACACTCGTTACGCGGACGGCGCACCTTTATAACGAGGACGCTGCAATATTTCGCAGACGGCGGCTCCGCGTCGCCTTCCCAACGTGCATTTACACCGTCTAAAAATACCATCAGAGACGCCGTGTCTCGCGATCTCTGAAAACCTCGGCCAGCAGGTGAAGCTCTCTTTGTTCGATTCGATTATCTTTTCTCGAGCTCCGTCCTTCGAGTCTATCGGGCGCAAACTGTAGCCGCGCGGCGGCTTCCTTCGCCGAATCGGAGTCGCTTCCGCGTCGCCGCTGCCCTTTTTGGCTTTTTCGCGTTTGTTGCTTCTGTCGGCGAGTAGCCGATAAGTTCTCGCTCGGTTGTAGCTCGCAGAGAGAGAGAGAGACCGGAAAGGAAAGACGGAAGAGAGATGAGCGCGAGAGCAGAGAGACGCCGGGGACTTTATTGCAGTCGATGCAAGACTCCACGGCTTTCAGGCGCTATTTATAGCCGCTTTATTCTGATTTGCGGCCCGCAGCCGAGCATTAAATCTTACATTGTGCTTATCTCCCCGACGCGGATCGTTACCAATTTAAAGAACCGAGAGAGCCGCCTTCAAAAGATTTTCTCTTGAAACGCGCGCGAAGGTAACTCGGTTAAAATACGAAAGAAAGGAAAAAGCGCTGGCAAACGATATCGACCTCGTCGTTTCCCCCGAAAGAATCGCGATATTTTTGGCCGCCGCGGGACGTTTCCGCGAGAGGCGAATATAAAAGACATTCGCGCCCACGTCCGATGAAAGTGCATCGCGACAGAGAGCTGCTATAACGCTAAACTAAAGAGCTTCTAAATCCGCGGCGACGTTGCCAAGTCGCGGCCAGGTATACGAGCGTTCTCTCTCTCTTGCTCTCCGACCGCTTCGCGGAGTAGAAAGTCTTGTTTGCGCGGCTTCGCGAGTATATGTAGCTTTCAGCATCGGCCGGGGACGTGCGTCATTAAAGCTTGATGAAATATTGATTTGCTTTCCTTCCGCCGGCGAACGAAGAACCGCCGGGCGTTCCGAGAGGCGCGAATAGAAAGATAAACAATAACATTGCCGCGTACGTGAAAATATGTGGCGCTCGTTTCTTTTTTTTCGCGATAATTCGCTCCCGATTTCTCGGCCATACTTCCGAGTATCCGTCGAAAAGATTGCGCGAAAGCGGACGTAAGAGGAGTTAACCTAGAAAAATAAAGGACGAGACTCGGCGGCGGGAGGGGGGAGAAAAGGAAGAGAGAAACGAAAAGAAGGGTAACAGGCTACAGCTAAGTATAGAGGTGGAGGTCGGCCGGTTGCGCACGCATAAACAGGGCAAAAAGGGCCTCGCTCGCGTGTTTACTTCGAAGGAACGTCGGGGAGAAGGAAGAGCCCCGAGTCTGCGCAGCCGCGCGGCGCTTTGGCCTTGACATTCGCTGGCTACTACTACTGTATATGCTGCCTCCGTCTCTTTCTCTCTCTTTTTCGCAGTGCACCACTCCAAAGACGTAGAGCTCCTTTTAACGAATCGAATATCCAGCGGCCGAACGTTCTCGCCGCGGCATTTTTCAGATATCGTAATTGCCTGCTTTTTGCGACGCAGACTTTCCATCGTTAAAGCGTCGAGATCGAACGCCTAATGCTCCGCAGAAATTAGCATAATCTACAAAACTCTTACCTCGAAAATCGCGCGATCGACTATCAAGGGAGAGGGAGACCAATAAAAACATCGAAAATTCAAAGTAAAAGTCTCTCGGCAGGCGGCCGCCAGGCTGCACGAACAAATGACTCATCGGTCGCTCGGGCTATAGCTGTATACAGCACCGCGCGCTCGAGCAGTGGGAGGCGCGAAAAAATCGAGGCGAAGAAAGTTCGCCCGCGCGCGGTTTTCACCGCTCGTTACTGCCGCGCCTTAAAACGCGAGAACGTCTCGGCAGACAGACCCGGCCAAATCGGTTTATGACAGCTATCCGATGCCGATTATTCGAGCGCTAAATTGGAAGGGGAAGCGTGCGAGCAGAAGCTCGAGTATAGACGAGAGAAAAGGTTTTAATGAAATTTCGCGCACTTTTTCACGCGAGACAGAATCGGAAGGTCGACAAAAGGGGAAAAGACCGTCGTCGCGCGGAGGGGCGAAAGCAAAAATCGCGGCTCTGCTCGTGACTCGCGAAACGTGAGCCCCGACCTCTTGAGAAAGCCGCCCTCTGACTTTCCCACCGGCAGTGTTCCCACTGCGTCCCGAGCGCCGAGAGCAGCTCTCTTGAATGAAACGAACCTTCTTGCAGAACTGTACAAGCTGACGGGCGAGGTGCTGGGCGAGGGGGCCTACGCCTCCGTGCAGACCTGCGCCTCCCTCTACACGGACATCGAGTACGCGGTCAAGATCATCGACAAGATCCCCGGGCACGCGCGCGAGCGCGTCTTCAAGGAGGTCGAGACCTTCCACCATTGCCAGGGCCATCCCAACATCATCCAGCTGATCGAGTTCTTCGAGGACGACGAGCGCTTCTACCTCGTCTTCGAGAAGGTAAACGGCGGCCAGCTGCTCAACCGCATCCAGGCGTGCGGCCGCTTTAGCGAGCGCCAGGCCAGCCAGATCATCGGCGAGATTGCCAGCGCACTCAAGTTTCTCCACAAGAAGGGTGAGTCTCTCTTTTACCTCTCTGCAGCTCGCTCTGCCTCCGGCTGGACGCGTCCGCTAAACTCTCATTTTTTTCGAATCGCAGGTATCGCTCACCGCGACCTCAAGCCGGAGAACATCCTGTGCGTCCACCCGGACAAGCTCACGCCGATCAAGATCTGCGACTTCGATCTCGGCTCTGGCATCAAGTTCAACAACTGCATGTCGTCGCCGATCGCCACTCCGCAGCTGCTTACCCCGGTGGGCAGCGCCGAGTTCATGGCTCCGGAGGTCGTCGAGGCCTTCATCGGCGAAGCCAACTACTACGACAAGCGCTGCGACCTCTGGAGCCTCGGTGTCATCATGTACATCCTGCTCTGCGGCTATCCGCCGTTCTACGGCAACTGCGCCACCAACTGCGGCTGGGAGCGCGGCGAGAACTGCCACTACTGCCAGCAGATGCTCTTCATCAGCATCCACGTGGGCAAGTACGAGTTCCCGGATTCGGAGTGGGCCGACATCTCCCAGGAGGCCAAGGATCTCATTAGCGGCTTGCTAGTCAAGCAGGCGCACCAGCGCCTGAGCGCCGAGGAAGTCCTCGAGCACCCCTGGATCAACCCCGGCCCCGCCGATCGTCCGCTCACAACGCCGCGAACCATCAGGTAACTACCCTTTCTTAAGCTATTCGCATAAGTGCCCAGAGCCTCGAGACTCAACGACTTTCTTTCCGTCCTCGCAGGAAGAACAATTCGGCTCGCCAGCTATCGATGTTTGCAGAGTCCGCGATGGCGGTCAATCGCGTCGTGCTTCAGCACTTCTCTGTGAACCGCGAGCCGCGCCTATCCAGCTCCTCGACCGACGACGACAATCATCCGTACGGTCACCTGTCCGACTCGAGCAGCGAGCTGTCGGAGAGCCACTCATCCGGTGAATTTGATCATAAGCAGTCGACCGAGCGTGCCAAAGCCCAGCCTCGCGACGATAAGGAGCCTTCGGGCCAAATCGGAATAGTCGGTAAGCCTCGGCTCATTGACAAGGAACCGATTGGTCTTTACGGCTTGTCGCCTCCGAGCGAGAGTCGGCTGATGCAGCGCCGTCTCAAAGCTCGCTCGGAAATGTTGATGCGCCACAACATCGGCATGATCGCCTCACCAAGTGGCTGAACTGGGTCCCCAAGGAGATCTACAAACTCGCGCGCGTTTCCACTACTGTCGCGCCGCCTTTACTCTACAGAGCTGCTCTCCCCGACTCATCATTCAACGTTTTTCTCGTCGCTGCGACTGCGGATGAACGACCAGAGCGGAGCTGGCTAAAATTTTGCTAAATTCATCTGTCTGGATGTCGAACCGCTCTCTTTTCAAAAACATTGCGGTAGAAATCAGTTTCAACTTCTGTAAAGGCGTTCATCCGTAGCGTTTGTATGCATTGTACAGTCAGAAACGTCATTTTTACGGAGACGAACCTATACGTACGCGTACATCCTACGGATTAGAGTCTAGGGCCCGAGGACACTGTACTGAACGGAAAATGCATTGACAGTTGGGCAACTATTGTTTTTGGGGGGAAGGATTTTGTGCGCATCGTTGAATAACGAAGCACTTGTGCCATGCGTAATATTTTTAAAATGAAGCAAAAATTGCTCCGTAATTATTAAAATTTTTTTTTATTTTATTAATGGGATCAAAATTTTCGACGACTGTCGAAGCAGTATCCGATCTAAATGGCTTTTATTTTACGCACTGAATTTACATTTTTTTTTTTTTTAATTAACTTGTATTACGGTACACGTACTTTTTCAATTCAGTCATAATTTATTTCATCAGCATTTTAATTTTTACAGTTTCAATTTACAGAATTTTTTAAACAATGCGTATAATATGCAGTATTTCAAAATTTCTTTAATCAAATGTACCAAAAAAGTTACTGTTTGGTAACTTTTTTTCAATACATTCTTGCGATTATCTTCCGTCATCTAAATTTATGATTTTCGAGCATGACTTGAAAAGATATTTGAAATTTGACAATGCTAATAATACAAGTAGAGTACTTGATTTAAAACATAGCCCCGCAGTGTCCTCTTTGGTGCATCGGTATAGTTGTACAGATTGACGAGTAGCATCGTAAGGTTTAACTGTAGATTGTCTTGATAAAAATAAAAAATTTTTAACAAGCAGCAAATAATTATAAAGTGGAGTTATATCGCAGAAAAAACGGATTTATTAAAACATCATCTTTGCAAGTGCTTAAAGAGTTTAAGAAAAAATAATAATTGTAGCACGTAGTGCGTAAAGGAATCATTCACTTTCTGTGAAATCCTTTAAAATTTGTACCTGTGTTGTAAGCGAATTAGGCGGGAGGAAGAAGATATTACAAGATTAATGAAATGTGATTTAAATGGAAATTGTATGAGAGAATATTTGCTTACAAGATCCGTCTATTTATTGTAAAATTATTGTTAAATTTATCTATTATTTTTTTAAATACTTTCCTACAGCAGTAATTACATCGTTACAACAAATTATTTAAATATATATATATATATCTATTTTTGTCTAAAATTCTAACGAATTTTTAATAGTTCATGGAAAAAAGTCATTATACAATTAATTTAAATTTATAATTATTCTTCTTCCCGTGAACTTTGTACAAGTTGATAATTGCTTTTAAGTGTTTTTCTTTTATATCGTTTATTTCTAATATAAAGGAAGATATTTTTTCAAATTTTATGTTTATTTACTTTACAATATTCGGGATGATTTGATAACATTTTCATAAAATCAATTCAATATGAATTGTTCGAATCATCGTACACTTAATTTCAATCGACAAACTACCCGTTTATTAAGCAAGAAAGGTTTTGACAGAAATAATAATTTTAAGTAAGAACCGGTTGTCTGCATTCGGCACGTTGGTGCCTTTTGGTAATTTTTAGAAGCGCGCCGACGTAGAATTGAAGCCTCTCCTTGGTTTTGTAGTTTATAAGAACACTGCAAATTCTGTCAAGGTATTTGTCAAATTCAACCTTGGGATGATACAGTTTGCAATACTAACAGTATTTCTTTCAATACAATATCCGTCTGTACTGAAAATATAATTTATGTGAAAGAAAACAATTTAATGATTGATTATTTGGTTTGATTGATTTTGACAGAATATCTTGCAGATAATTTTTTGAAAAATAAGTGTATATAAAAAAACTTATTACACTTTAGAAGAGATGGCTAAATAAATATTATGTCTGGGCCTGATACGTAGCAGAAAACACATAAAAAACAACAAAAAAAAGAATGCCAATCTGTGGCCCCCGGTGGTCTTTTAAACTTTTCGATTTACGCCAAAACCATTGTAACGATGTTTCTCCGTGCCAGTGTTTTTTGAAAATACGCCAATAAATAAAAATGATAAAATATTTACCAAACAACCGGAGAGACATCGCCCGTACGCTCAAATGAAATGTAAATACTGAATTTACAACCCATCGTTGATCTATAATGGGTACACAAAAAGAATATATCAAGTGATAATAGTTTATAACTAAGAGGAGCGTACGCTTAATAATGTGACAGATGTTTAAAGATGAAAAACATTACTTCGTCCAGACGCTGGCGCGGATGAAAAAAAAATTCAATCTTTATTTCACGTTTTTCGTTTCTTCTTCTAATTCTTTCTTTTCCATTTTTACAGTCAAGTCATTTATAACTATTTCTTAGAGATCGTGAAGGTGAGATCGAATGCGTGCGTCGAACAAGTAAAAAACGCAAGTAACACTGAAAAACAAAGAATCAGAGGAATGAACGAAATAAAATAGCCATACTAGTGATCGACGCACGCGGGGCGCGATGAGTGTATGACGTGATATCTGATTTTCTGAGAGTAATTGACGTAAGCGAGAAATGTTTATAGAAATCTAACTATTAGTTTGTAAGCAAAAAATGTAAGATGCGCCGTCAGGCTGCGAAGAGCGAGTGCATGAGTGAACGAGTGAAAACGAATTACTTGTATGCGTGCCGAAACAAAATGAGAGAAAATGAAATTCTCTTTTGGTAAATTTTTCTCTGGCGCCGTCATAATTATCAGATTGTTGATCGATCGACAAAATTCCAAAGTTTGTAAACCTAACAATTTTGACACAATTGTAAAATTTTGAAAATACTGCAAAATGTTAAAAAAAAAAATTATCGCATTCTGCAGTAAACTCTCTAACTGTAACTCAAACGTGATACACTAAATTAATAAAACGGTATTGACTTGGCGCTTATGAGAATCGTGAGAAAAATAATGAAAAAGCTCAGCGGGTGTTTTACACACGTGTATGCGTAGAGATCCCTCTGTCTCTCTTTGGTTCGCAAAACAAAATTATGCGATTAATGAAATAATGTGCAAGATACAGCTTCCGCCATTGCACTAGCTGCCAAAGTTAATGTAAGCGAGTTCAAAGGGAGAGAGAGAGTGAGATTTTCGTTACTTTTTTAAAAAGCAATTTGAAAATGTCCAAAAAAAGAATAAAATCTGAAAATCTTTTAAAGTGACTTTGAGACTTTTTTTAATAAACGTTGCGTTATCCCGCACTTTTTAAAAAACATTCTAATCCTTGATAATAAACTGTTTATAGTCTTTTGATTGTTTAAAAAATAAGTCCTATAATTGATTAATTATTAGCAACTTCAAATATGTTGCAGAAAACAAAATTATGAAAGTTCTGTTTTACATTGTTGACGAAATATCTTGCAAAACCATTTGTACAATACCATCAAAAAAATTTTCATCATAAAAATTTTCTCATAATACACACTCACATACACACACACACACACTAAACGAATAGTAGCATAATCCCAATGTTGGCATTTGCATAGGCGATTAATGAAACTAATCGAAGAAAAAACAGAAAAATAAACAAAATCATCAGTTAGCGTTAACATAGTGCCTAGATTAGGACTAGGCGCATTGAGTAGTTTATATGGAACTTATACAACCAAAGTCCCTTCTCTCCGATTTTCCGCTGGTTTATTTTTCCTTCTTCTCCAATTCCAATAAATCCTTTTTACAAAAAAGACATCTTTATATGGATAATGCCATCAAAGAAAAAGAGTTTTCTCATAAGAAAAGTGACGAAACAAAGATATTTTTTATCTTTTACATTCATCGATTATGATGTCGGTGCGTGCGCATATATCGATGAAAAAAATGAACATTTCGACGAGATACTTTGTGAAAAGGGGAAAAGCGACGAAGCAGAAAGTAAGCAACCAAGGGTAAAACATCTGATAGCGATCGGCAAATTCTTTACTTGGTTTTGCGCTTTTTGTTTCCTTCTTCAATGTTTCGATTCTTTGGAACATTCGCTTTTTCCCATAATTGGCTGCAAACGAGGCTTTCCAAATCTGTAATAAGACTCCATCTTGCATTTCTTTACTTCATTATCGACGTTGTACAACAATAAACCTTTTGTTTAACTCGAAAACCTATGAGGCGGCAGCACGTAAGTTGTACCGATACAGAACTGATACAGGGCTGAGAGCGACAAGTGATGATGCAACTTCTCGTTTTTACGACGAAAGGCATTTTATTTTTGTATATTTGTTAATTAAAGGAGGGAACGAACAGAGTGTAAAAAGAGAAAAATGATATATAATGTACATAATTTCGTTTTCAAATTAACTATCATGTTATATTTTTGCAAAATTATTTATCCCGAAAAAAGGGAACATTTAAACGCTAGCTTTCCGAGCACCTTTCATGTTTTAACAAAAACTTGAAATTTAGTATTAGTTTTTCTCTTAATTTTCCTTTTTAATTTCGGAAAATCATAATACTTTACAGAATAAAAGTTAAATTACATTGAGTGCCAACGATATCCAAATTTATGCACTGATTTTTATATTAATAAATGAAAAAATGTACGGAAAGCTAGTTCAAATAATAAACTGAATGTGAAGGAATAATTGAAAAAAAGATTATGTTTAAAATGACATGTTTGCGGTGAATGAAAATTAGTCTATAGTGAAACATATGCAAAATGTTGAGACTGGATTGTGAACGTACAAACTTTGTTACAAACCTTCATAGTTATGAACCACAAAAAGTGTGAAGTCAAATGACACGAGAAGCAAAATATGCTTTGATAAAATTTATCTACATTTGAGCGATGAATGCTGAATAAATTAGTTGTGCAAACAGCGCAGTCATTATTGAAATCATGTCAGGTATCAGTAAGTTCAAATTTAGAAAAGTTTTATCTGCAGTATAATCAGAGAGAGAATCTACTTACATTAAATTTACATTTTATCAAACGAGAATTTTGGAAAAACATGTTAATGCGAGTGTAATCATTTCTTTTGGGAATTTTATATTCTCGCGATGACGAAACCATGATATTTTATTTCAATAATAATGATAAGGTTATAAATTTGATGATTCCTTCACTCCAATTACGCATTGTATTGTGAAAAGAGAAACATTAGCGACTCTTTTTCATGCTCGATTCCTCCAAAGTCGATGAAAAATAGTAAAATAAAAAAGTCCGTTTGATGTGCGTACTATAAAAGATACTGGAATAAGCCCGATCTGAACTAACGAACGAACGATAGGATTCGAAATTAATATCCTGCTAGCATATAACTCTGCGTATAATTACGATGAAACTGAAATAATAATAATGATTTTATTTCTTACTTGGTATATTTATGTGTAAGAATAAACGATTTGCATTCGTGATCGTTTTGCCGCCGATGAGTCTTCGCATTGCGAATTGCGACGGACCAAAAGTGCAGCGAGTAATTGAGAGATGTGAAACACAACGAGAGCGTAAGAAGCGAGTAAGGATTGTGATTTTTTATCTTAGTGATGTAAGAAAAATGGAGAGCAGTGGTACAGAAGAGACGGCTGGAATACGAGGCGATTCCAGAGCAAATTACTTTTCTCGCGAAATTCATTCGAATCATTGTGTCTAGAACGTATCTCTCTGCACATTCAACATATAAATTTTTATTTTAACATTCCTCAGTAAAAAGATAATCAAAACATGCACACGAACGATAGAAATGGTATTTTTTCAAATATTTTTTTTTTTTTTCAAAAATTTCAATGATTCAGTGAAATTTGTTAGGAAAGTAAACGCTCCTGATGCATTTTTATAATTCGCAAACGATCGAACGTCGCGCTGAGTTCCGTCACAGTCGCGCAAGCGCGACGACAGTATTATATACTACATTAGTATACAATATAAACTCACAAGTTTGAGCGAGAAGAGGAAAAATAAAAAAAAAAAAGAAGTATCATAACGAGTCCTTAGAGAGCTCCTTTAATAAAGAAAAAAATTTTTTCGAGATTCAATCAACTCGAAATACAAAAAAAAACAACATGGAATCAATTAGAATTCAAAAAGCACTGTTTAGAGACGATCTGGTGCTTTTCTTGTGTTTCTTGTCGTCTACTTTGTTTAGTTAATTTTCGCTAATTCTACAGCACAACTGTTTATTATTTACAAAATTTTGCACAAACTTTAAATTAGTTTTCTGTAATTTGCTAAAAACTTCTTTCGATTAGTTTTTGAATTATTAATAAAAGACTGTTAAAATGAAATGAAAATTTTCGAAATTTACAAGGAAATTAAGAAAAGCACAAGGTCGGCTGATTATCATCGACTACAAGAAACAATGATTTTGTAAGCGCTGGACTAACCATTATTAAATGTATACTTTATTCAATTATATGCATTATTAATGGGGAGCATCAATAATAAAATCCATGAAAACGTTTATAGTTGAGTTGTTTATTCATATATCCTTTTACATATTCCATAATTTATTTTTAAACACCTTTAATTTATGCTTTACAGTCTTTTTACATTATTTCTGTAGAATAAGTTAGAGTTTACTTTTGAAAATTATACTTTCATAATGCGTACACAGTATATTACTCGCTATTATTGAGGGAATTATTTTTACATTACTATTCATAAAATTAATAAATGGACACTTTTTTTTTATCCAAATTGTAAATTGGAATTGAAAGATTTTACAAAGTTCTTTCGATAATATATTACAATATTTGAATAACAATTTTCGCAGCCTTAATCAAAGCAAAGTAATACTCAATAAATCGATTGCAACTCTGAACATTATTTTCAATTTAATATCAGTTGGCAGTCCGTCAAGATAGATTACTATTTCATTTCCTTTTGCACGATCACATTCAAGTATAACATTTATTTAATAATAATGCAAGGATACGTAACAAAAATATTAAAACTTTCCAAAGCATTGTTAACAGTATAAATCAACGTTCACATTTCGAAAATTCCGCTGTCTCGATAATGAAGAAAAACTTTTTCACACTCGATAACATTAACATATCATTCCTGCATAAATGTTCGAGTCTCGATAAATGATGTCGGATCGATGATTTAATGAAAAATAAAACTCGTTCAACGTACTTTCAGCTTTAATAAAAAAAAAAAAAATAAAATAAGAAAAAAAAATGCTCTGGTACTTTGTGCTACTCGTTTTATAGAAAATAAAGCACCGCTTCTGTTTCGCTGCAATAACAATACTCGCAAGACTGTAATGAATAAAGAAAAATAAAAACAACAGCAAGGTTAAATAGTTTAAAACTATTTATTGTCGGATTGGACCCAAAGCAAGATCCACTGTACAAACGCGCCGTCGACGCACATCTCCTTAAATAAACCTAGATAATAAAAAGAGGGAGCTCGCGAGAAAGCTCGTCGTCGCGCTCGGGGGGCCGCCGCCGCCGCAGCCGCCGCCGCGATGCCCGAATGCAAGGAAAATCAATCGCCCTCTGACCCCGACTCGATAATGCAGAGAAAAAACCGGACAACGCTTGTATCATACAGTGATTACGAGGGGCTCCCTTTAGAAGGCGATCGAGATTCGTCCCAGCGGCTCTCCCCCCGCTATTACGATTCCGGGGAGAGGCGCTGTGCTCTCGCGAGAGATCCGAAAACGAAAACGCCTCGTTCGCTTGCAAGCTCCTACGACCTAAATTCGAGCGAAAGTATATCATCCCAGTCTTTAATCAGCGAGAGTAGCAGCGTCTCGCGTACAGTATTCAAAGTCGGAATAACGCGGACGGCAATCGAGAGGCTGGGACACGCTCGAGTCGTATAATAGTAATGCAAGCTCTTGGTTTCCGTTCTCGGGTCCCGACGCACATCGAGAGACGTTTAAATACGTATTCAGCTTACCAACGAAATTCTAAAAACTAATAAGGCATCGACTCCTCGAAGACGGAGCATAAATACACAAGAGAAATGTATACAGACGTAGAGGAGTTTCTTTAGAGAAACCATAAGGATATCGCATCACAGTGCAGCTCGAGTATCGCGAGTCGGGTGTCCCTTTGCCCCGAGGAGGCAGGAGGAGGAGCAGGGTCGCCTCGCGCCTCAGGGAGACGGCGGCCACCTCGGCCGCTAGCTGGCCGGCCCGAAGAACCCGAGGGTCTTGAGGGTGGCGGTCACCCGGGCGATGAGCTTGTCCTTGTACCGCCAGATGGTCGTGTCGAGGACGCTGTTCTCCCGGTACTCGACGCAGGTCTTCTTCAGGGACTTGACGCAGTCGGCCCGGTAGTGCTGCAGCTGGGCGTCCTCCGTGTCGATCGGGTAGCTGGTGCAGCCGGCGCCGAGGCACGCCAGCGGGAAGTGGTTGTGCAGGGTGACCACGCGCTCCGGGTTGTGGAAGCACTTTATGTACTGGTTCGGCTTGGTAAAGTTCTTCGAGCGGTAGACGTGCTGCAGCATGTGCATGTACCTGGGGGAGCAAGAGAGCGGAGGGTCAGAAGATTTGGTCATAAGAAAAGCGTGTTAAAAGCGCGTCAACAGACCTGGGCACGTCCTTGAAGGATCCGTGCGAGTGCAGGAGGTCGTCGAGGAAGTAGACGTTGCGCACGTTGTAGGAGGCGCGCGTCTCGTTGCGCAGCTTGAGCGCCTTGGGCAGCACCCTCGCCATGAGCTCCTGCCAGGTGGCGTCCTGCACCGGCATGATCACCTCGTCGACGTCCAGCAGAGCGATGTACTCGTACTCGTACATGTGCTTGTAGAGGCAGTCGTTGTAGGGTATCAGCTCGTTCTGCCGCTTGTGGTTCGTCTTCTTGGTGAGGTACATGTGCTGGAAGGCGGGCACGTTCGGCTGGCCCCCGGGCAGGGTGAGCGGCGTCACGTGCACCTTGCCCAGGCGCTGGTAGTGCTGCAGGACCTTGCTCACGTTCGGGTGGACCTGCAGCTCGTAGAAGAAGATTTTGTCGGCGCCGAGGAGGCCGATCAGCTCGATCCACTCGACGAGCCGGACGGAGAGGTCCTCGTGCAGGAAGTCGAGGCCCTTGACGCAGACGGCAAAGTCCTTCTTGCGCTCGGGCTTGTTGTAGGTGACGCGGAGGTTGTTGCTCGCGGTGTCGCAGCGCTTCTCGACGAGGGAGACGGAGGCGGGGGGTCCGCGCCTCCAGTGGGACTGGGGCACCTTGCAGGCGATGACGTACGGCTGGTAGATGCCCTGCTTGTAGTTGCCCCACTTGGAGTACCAGATGTACTTGTACTCGAGGACCTCGACGATGCGGGGCTCGCGCTCGCCCTCGAACCACATCTGGCAGAAGGTCTTGACCGAGGGCTCGATGCGGTCGATCATGCCGACGATGCGGATGGCCGGGCCGATGCGCGAGAGGCGGCGGTCGTCGAAGAAGGCGCCGAAGAGCTGGAAGGTGCCGTTGCTGCTGCGCAGCGTCTGCCAGTAGATGTTGTTGAACTCGAGCTCGAAGATGCTCGGGTACTTGGGGAGGCATTGGGTATTGGTCGGCGACTGCTGCGGGGTATTGGTCTCCTTGGAGGCGGCGAGGCGGCTGGTGCGGGTCCAGTAGGCGAGGGGCAGGCTGGGCAGCCGTTCCTCGATCTCCTGGATGAGCTCGTCCTCGGTCTTGGCGGGCCGGCGGTCGAGCAGCGGCTCGAGCTCGAGGCCGGCGGCGGTCGTGCCGAGGGTCGTGGCCTGCTGCTGCTGCTGCTGCAGCTCGGCGGCGGGCCTCTGGAGGAGGAGGCGCGAGGCGGCGAGGCTCTGCCGGCCGGGCAGCTCCGAGGGCGCCGTCAGCACCAGCTGGCCCGCCTGGCCCGCGTGCCGGAACTGGACGGTGGCGATCATGAGCAGGCCCCAGGCCAGCAGGATGACGAGGGCGCGCCGCGCGCACCGCGAGCCACCCGCCGCGCAGCTCTGCAGCATCGCTCGCGGGGCCGCCTGCCGGCGGGCTGCTGCCACGAAGCGGAGCTGGTAGGGCCCCGAGACTGCCGGGCGCTAGCTGCGTCTGCGAAACCAACAAAAAAGGGAGGTTAGAAAATACTTTTTTACAATTATTACCTTAATCTAATTTATTTACCACTGCTAATTTATGAAAATAAGACCAACGATTTTTACGTAAGAGTTTTTACTTTCACGCGCCGGCTCGGAGTAAGTACGATTAAAGAGAATGCTAAATGAGCTAAGAGTTACATATACAATTCGCAGGTTAAAGCGGGCGCGCTCGTAATTAGCGCGCACAAGGCGAGAATTACGCTGCGCGCTAATTTAAAAACCGTACTCGCGAATTTTCAAAATAAATACGCGAATTTCGCTCCTATAGTTTTAAAACTCTCGCAAATTACTTCCGAAAGTTTTATATAAATCTCGCGGCGGCGGAGCGATATATATATACGTGTTTGCGCCCTTCGCTAGTTTCGAAATTCGATTTAAATTAAACGAAAAATAAGGCACACCCCGCCTAATAAGCTTCCCGGACCTGCTAAAGCAGACGGAATTAAATAAAAAAAAAAAAAAGGCAAAGTTTACGACGCAGTTAATAAGCAGCGAAACTTTCTGCTAAAAAGCAACAAGAATAATAGCTGCAGCGGCAGCAAATAGCCCCGGCAGCATAATACAAAAGTAAAAGAAACCGCGCCAAAAGAAAAAGCAAGGGCTCGAAAAACTAAAAGAAGCACACTACGGATACAGATAGATATACGCTTTTTCCTCTTTTGGGGCGAAAAGCCAGAAAAAGCTCGGCAAAAGTAGGTAGCGCCCCCAGTGAAACACCTAAATTAATTAAAAGCGCGCTCGTTCCCCATCGGATCTCTATATATAATTCGAACGTCATCGAGGGGCGCGAATTAAAGCGCCGGTTTTTGTCACTCAAGTCCTCAAGATCGGCGACGTGTGTCGGCGGCGCCGCGAGCCGTTTTTCATTTAAAAGCAATTTTAGTCGGCAATTTTCTATCGGTCAATCACGACGCCGACAATAAATACTTTTCACGGAATAAATGAAAAATTTCAAAAGTTATGTACTGCAGCAAATTTCCCCTAAAAGTGCGGTAATCCTTTTGCTTTCGACAGTCGGCGATTGCTTCGCGAGAGAGTACAGTAATTAGCGGGCCGCCGGCACACACACATTCTTAAAAAATCGACTCGGTGCGTTTTCAAGGTAAAAACCTTGTCGGCCGCGGCGCGAATGTTTTTTCTTGCGCAATACGGTGTTACGTCTGGGGAGGGGGGGAGAAAGAGCGAGAAACGGCTACTTTACGGTGCCAGTCGTAATTCCCCTCGCAGTTACTTCGTTTTGCTTCCGATTTTTACTGCGCCGAATTTATAGGCATCGCCGCCGAGGAGAAGGAGGAGGAGGAACTTTTGTGTCGCCGAGAGACTCGGACTCGTAAGGGCCCCGGGATTTACGACTCTATTAAGAAAGCTCCGGCCGGCGGGCGAGCTTTCGATACACGCCGACGCTCTTAAAGCGCGATAACGCCGCTCTCCTCGAGGAGGAGAGAGAGAGAGCTTTTGTTTCCCCGAAGCGAGAGACCTATAATATGAATAATTTATCGGGCCTTTTTCCTCCAGAAGGTGAAGGCTTTGCCCGACGTTTACTGCCGCGCGACGAGGCCGCCTTTTTCAAGGCCCCTAACGAGGCATTAGCTTTTCCCCGATTGTCCGCCGCTCGAGCATTGATTTTCACGGCTATCCGCGACTATTATATACATCGGCGATAATCGCCGCGCCGGAAATCAATCGTCCCGTCGCTTCCGATCGACGGCCGACTTGATTAATCGAATCGCCTGGCCCTCCGCCCCCGCAATTTCGCTTCGCAAATCATCGTCGAACAAAGCCCCCGCGGTGGCCCGAATAAACATCCGCGACTGCGTCGGCCGCGCTAAAGCGACGATGCATTCGTCTCGCGCGCGGCGCGTCTGTTTCCGCGCCGCTCGAAATTTCGAATAAAATCCCCCCACCCCGCCCGCGTTTCCCTTTGCGTGCTCCCGACTGGTAAATCATTCCGTGCACCGCGAGTATCACGGTCTCGACAAAGCACGGCCCTTTCAATCGACGCTCATTCATTTTTGTCGATCGAGCGCGACTTTTCAGCCCTGCCGCGAAAAAAACAGCTGCCGCCCCCGTTACGCGCGGCGGAGAGCTCTCAATGAAAACGCTAATTGAAAATAGTTCGCCGCCGGAAGGGGGGGGGGGGGTGGTGGAAAAATATACGCGTCGGGTTCTTGCGCGCGTCGCGCGAATATTCCCGGCGATAAATTTCCAGGCAAACTGGCTTTCTCTCTCTCTCTCTCGCGCGCTGCCCAGCTGCGGATTCCCAATAAATTCCGCAGCCGGCATTCGAATTATCCGCGCGTTTCCGACATTTTTCCCCCAGGAACGCACCCGTATCCGCACACGTACACACACAGCCGGCGCCTAAACCTCCGCATACAAAGGGCCTTGGCGAGCGTATAAAAGGGCTCGCGCTTGCGTGTGTGTGCCCTGCACTGATATAAATTCCTAGCACCCGCTTCTTAGAGGCTCGACGTACGTCCGAGTCGCCGCCTCCCGGGCCGCTCGGGAATTTCAGTAATTCCCCGCCGCTCGGGTTGTTCGCGTTTCGCCGACGACTCTCTGTCTTTCGGGGCTCCCGATCGACGACGGCTCTTTAGCCACTTCTGATTCGGCTGCAGCGTCGTCGATCGACCCACATTCGCCCCGGCGAACGTCCCGAAAATCGGCGCGAGCCGCGGATAAACGGACGAAATAATGGGATACAGGAGTGTACGTATATGCAGCGCGGACGTGCCTCGAATTCGCCGCTCGAGCGCCGTAATTTCTGACTGCGCGAAGCTTTTTCCCGGCGCAAACAGAGAGCTTTAAATTTATTTTGCCCCCTATCCCCCCCCCCCCCCGAATAAACGGCGATTAAGGCTAAATTTCCACGCCACGCTTTTGGCGAATCGACAGAAGTCGGCTTTTTGCATAAAAACTGTCAATGATAAAAAAAAAAAGAGAGAAAACACTTCCCATAATAATGACGATTGGCGGCGCCGTAAAAAACGCCGTAAAGATACGGTAGGCGGTGAGTTTTTGCGTCTCGTTCGGAGGCAGCTGGATAAGTAAACGGATTAGTCGGGAGCAAAAAAAAAGAAGAAAAAAAAATAAAGGAAAAACTCGAAGGTGGGCGGAAAAAGGAGCAGGCGAGAAACAAGGCGCCCGAGATAAGATGAGATTTATTGTGAGTCCCGGCATAACTTTTCTTACGGGGCAAAAAAGATAATAGACCGGCGTATACGCGAGGAGGATTTATTTTCGCTTTTTTTCTCAGCAGCTCCGCGTCAATGCCCGATAATACTGCTCTGAACAACGAGTAATAACCGTTGCATAAACGCCGAAAGCGGCGTACGACGCATCGGACGTTTTCCGCAAACAAGAAGAAGCTCCCGCGGCGACTCGAAGTTCGGCTCGCGGCGACTTCGGTGCAGCGAGAAAAAGATCGAAATTGAAACCGGGCAGCTCGTCGTCGTCGTCGTCGGCTCCGGCGTTGCCTCGACCCTCGGCAGTCGCGCTCGAGACCCCGTTGCTGCCGCGGCGGCGGCGGCGGCAGCTCGGCTCTCCCGAGCAGCGGGAGAAAGAAACGATCGGAGGGGAAAACCGGTTATGCTGATCGTATACCGTTTTTCACCTTTTGCACCTCCTCCCCGAGAGAGAGAGAGAGAGTCGCCCGGCTCCGCGCCGCCGTTCCGCCCGGCGACAACGAGGAAGCCGGAGAGCCTTTACGTATAGTATAGCTTTCGGGCCGAAAGGCAGGCTGCTGCAAGGACTCTCTCGCGGTGATTCATCGGCGGGCATTTTTCTACCCGGCAGCGGCAGCAGCAGCAGCCGTGGCCGGGGAAATGCGAGGCCTTGACTTTTTACGAGCCCCGAGCGCGCGAGATTTAATTCCTTTTTGATACCGGACAATCACCTCCGGGCTCGAGAGGGAGAGAGAGGCTTTTTCGAAGGAGCTCCTTTATGTGCCGAGAGTCATTGAAACATAAGGAAATCATTCGGAGCTATCAATTTCCTGCCTCTTTTTCGAGAGTTTATCGCTGAGCAAACGACGGACGGACGGGTCGCTCTTCCCTCCTTTATGGCTCGAAAATTATTTCGCTGCAAAAAGCGATAGCCTTCGCCGGGTAATGAAAGATCTTTTCGCTCTCGAATGATTATGTTTAGAAACGGTGCAACCCGTAAATCCTGCCTCTCGCGAGCTTTTACCGGGGTAATTGTTTTCTTTCAATTTTTTAATTAGCAAACTTTTTCTGCTTTAAATGTGTATGTATATATATACGTGTACGAAAAACTCGTTTGCTTTCGGACGCGTGTGAAACGTGTTTTTCGGATCTTCTTGAGGCGTTTAGTAGTAGATTAAACGTACAACCTTGAAGCACTTCTAATAACTATTTAATCACGTAATTATAGGCTTTCGAAAATAAAAAGAAGCAAGTCATTTACGACGACTACGTCCGCGAGAGAATAGGCAAAACGACATTCTGTCTCGCTCGCTTTATCTTTCAAGATACCTAAGAGCAAGATATTATCTATATTAAATATTTGAAAAATGGAATCCATTTCCACCAGGAAATAAAAGGCCGGGTTATTACGTTCCGCGCGATAAACCGAGCAAGTCGCGTTCGCGCAAAGTTAACATCGTCTTGCGCGTTATTACGTATCGTTGTGCAACCGGAGCCGCGCGCAAAAATTCTCCCAAAAATAACGTCCCATTCCGCGCGAAATTTATTTGACGCCTCGCAATTCCCCGTTCCTCCGTCTCATTGTTACACCCGCCGAGGAGACGGCCGAAATTTTCGAAAGGGCCCCGCCGCCAATGATCCCCGCAGCCGCGGATGAATGATTTTACGACGCGGCGGCTCCCCGGCGAGGTCATCCCGGGCAGAAGAAGAAGAAGAAGGAGCCTTGACTCCTGGCGGGCCGAGCGATAAATTATTCGCGCGGAGCCTCGTCCCGAGGCGCTCGAAAAGCCCGCAAAAACTCTAATTATCGGAGGGGGAGATAAAGCAATTCGGCGCTCGGAATTCGCCGCGGCGGCGGCGACGACGACGACGACGACGTTACATCGGCATTCCACAGCCGGCGGCGGCATCGATCTTACACGGCTTGCATAACTCGCGGGAGAGAGCAAATCTCCTTTTCGTGTGCGTTTTCCCCGGGATTTTCCAGGCGCCGCATAAACGCCGCCCCCCGCGCAATTCGAGAAGCGTGCAGCGCCGCTTGTTGTGTGTTCTTCTCTCTCTCTCTCTCTCTCTGCGTATATAAACGACGCGCGAGAGCGCATTCGCACGTTTATTTTTGTCGGGGGCTCTCCTGCGGAGCTGAAAACCTTTTCAGCGCTCGTACGATTTATGCGCCGAGTTAATGCCTTCTTTTCGCGTTCCGAGCACTAAAAATTACCGTCAAACTGCCATTATTATCCGCCGCTGGATATCGTCGCCGCGTTTGTAGCCGCCTCTTTTTTTTTTTGCGTTGTAAAATTTAACGTTAAATACCGCGTCGATAAATATCGTGTCACTCGGCATGCAGAATTTATCCCTTTTAATAATGCTGCTTTATCGGGATGTATCGGGGATTTTGAGCGGCGCGGCAATCGTCGCGCGGTGGAACGAAAATGAATCGGCGCGCCGCGAGAGCGATAAAAAGGGTCCTTTGAAACGGGAGATAAAACGAGAAATTCCATCAGCCGCGTTTGCTTTTATTGCCGAGCGCGGCTCGCAAATTTCAAAAGTTTCTACTGCCCGCTCCGCGTAATACGTATATGAATGTTACAGGGGTAAACAGAGACTGGGGAACGTAACGGGGCGATAAAGGCGCAAAAATTGGGTAACGAATTCGTTCAGAGTACTTTCAAGAAGAAGGCACCGATATTTACTTTTACAAAAGCTATTCCAGTAGTACTGTTACGAGAATTAAAAAGTATCGATTGGCCGACGGAAAACATCCGTTAATGATATCGCAGCCAATTATGCAAACGAAGGTTCGGAGACTTTTTTGCTTCACCTTGAAAAACAGTCGGCGTATTTTTTATGAATTTTAATAATGCACTTGGACGAGCGAGCGTCACTTATATATTTGCTTAGATAATAAAACGCGCCTGAAATGTGCATGTAAATGACAAAATTAAACGACCCACATTATGCCGAACGATAAATTTTCAAGGATATAATGAGGATTTTCAGAGTTTTCTTCTCGGACGGCGGCGCGATGTTGTATCGTAATTTACGACGCTTAGATTCATGAAAAAAAGAAAAGAAAGACGCGCGCACAGCCTGTACTTTCTAAATGAAGGATCAATGATGGCAATTTCAAAGATAACTGTATTCCGCTAAAAAAACAAACGGCGCTTTAAAGATTTATGTTCACTATCCGCCGATAATCTTTGTACGAACGACTCCATCACGAAATATCAATATTGCAGGCTCGTTATACGGACTTCTGTAATTGCAATAATAAAACGATTTGACTGTTCTCTCCCGGCGTGTTTCGCCTTTACAACAATGTTATACATTTCTGGCCTTAATGGCCCCGCCGTAAAATCGATGTCAACTTTTAATTGGAGAGCCATTTCCGAATCCATATTTCAAGAACCGAGTAATTAATGTAGAAGCTTGCTTAAAATTCGAAACAATCAGCGATCGTTCCGGATATAATCGGCGAGCTAAAAATAGCCGCGGCGATCGTAAAATCAGCCAGGGCCCATAAAAAAAGCGCCGCGAGCCGCGAGGCAAGTGCGCTTTGCATAAATCACCGGCGGATTAGCTAAATAAACAACCGCGCTAATTGAATTAACATCCGAACGCGAGAGCGCAATAAACGCATCCGACAGAAATTCATAGGCTTTGGAAAAAAAGTGATTATGAGCCGAGAGATGCTCGTCTAATCGAGAGGCCACTCGGCTCGGTAATTGCTTGAGCAGCTCGCGAGGGGGACAATTGAATACAACGTCGAGCGTCGCGGATTTTTTCCGGACGGTTCATACGCGATGTGATTCACGCCCAGCTCCGGCTGCCGGAGCTCTGTAATTTTCGTTAGATAAACGCGCGGCTTCGCGATTAATTAGCGGCGATAAGCGGCGCGTACCGTTTGCTCGTTTTATATCGGACTTTTCAACTATTTTGAGTACAGTCGACGAGAGGAGCGGACACTGCTATCGGCCGCGCCGATAAAAAGAATCGCTTTCCACTCGAAATTAAATATAAAGGCGGTGGGTTCGGGTATCGCTCCCGTTTCGTAATTATAGGACCTCGAGCCAATTAAATTTCTCGGTTTTCGAACGCGATAAAATTCGATACGGCTTCCTGCTTTGCGTGCATAAACGCGCAAGAGTCCGTGCCGAAAGTCGTCAATATAAATCCGTCGGAACGAGTGCAAAGTTTGTGGCCCGCGTCGAGTGTCCGCGAAAGATTTCCCGTCCAGCGCTACGCTATTATTATTGTAGCCGCCTTCCTCGCAAGTTTCTAGCTCGTCGTGCGCGCCGCCGAGAAAGCGTCCAAGTTTAACTAATTCGAGGGGCTGCTGCGAAAAAAACCGAGCGAAATTCCTGCGAGGTGAATGCGGCCCGTTAAAATGGCCCTGAAATCTGAGCTTACTTCGCTGACAAATTAATCAGATGGGTTAGTTAGCGTGTATTTTAAATGGAGCCCTTTTCAGCTAAAATTTATGTCCAAATCATTTTAAAAGATAAAATATCATAATAATAATTTTTTAACTATAAAATAAGCTAAGAATTGGCTAAAAACTGCTCAACGTTTCTACCAGGATAATTTAATAATTTATGTCGCTAGTTTACACGCTGGTAAGCTATCCGCTTCAGAGCTCAGGCGACGAGAACGATAACTGGAATTTAATCAAAATATTTGACGCTGTACTGTTCGATCCGTTAAATGCTTTGGCCCGAGGCAAAGAAGGCAAGAAAACCGAGGAATTCTTCGCCGCTGCTTTACGGGCCGGAAATTCCAGCGGGACGAAAAACGCGCGGGACGACGCGATCTTTGTCGAAAATCCAGCCGAAATTAATCAATCAACCGCCCGAATAATAGCACCCGCGGATAGAGCACATATTGCGCACGCCGACACGCGGGAAGCGCGAAATCTCGGCTGCGGCAATTTCAGCGGGCGGCGGATTCCACCTGCCTGCCTGCCTGCCGGATCCATTTTTAATTTCAATTGCCTGCTCCGGGCCCGTTACTCCCACGCAGCGGCAGCAGCAGCCTGCTTACGCTTTGCCTGATAAATTTGGAGGTTATTTTTGGAGAGAGAGAGAAAGGGGGAAGAGCAGCGCCGCGATAAATCAGCCGGGCCCGCTTTATAAAAATATATCCGGAAAACTTTCTTTCCCCGCGCGACCGCCGCGTCGCCGTGAAAAAAAAAAAATTTATCTTATCGGGCAGAAAGGCTTACCAGTCCGAGTTCCGCTTCGGAGGCCGAAACTTTAACTCTCTCGGAGCGTCGTTAAAGCGTCCGGCGGAGCGCGGAAAAAGTTGACGGGGCCCGGTAAACGTTTGATACGGCGACGCTTATTAGTCGCCGAAAACTACCGAGTACACCCTTTTTCGCTCGGCGCAAGAAACTCGAAGCGTAATTTCGCTAATTATTCGTCGAGAGCCCGCTAAAATACTCGGGGCATTAAAATTGATGCGAGAGCACGCAGCTTAAATTGCGAGGAGGCCGAGGCGCGACAATATTCGCGGAATTTCGGCCGTAATACATTTAAACTCGAGAGCGCGCTGGAAAATTCGCGGAGCGCGAGTAGAGAGTCTTCGCGGGAGAAAAATCGACTCGCGCTCCTTTCTGGGTCAAATAGGAATGTCCAGGAAACAAGGCGACGCGTCCGATTTCTTCTCATTTGCAGCGAGAGAGAGAAGCGGCGGCTTTTCACTTTGGAATAGAATTCTTTAATCCGCGGCGGAGCTCGCGACTTCGGGCAAAAAGGGCTCGTTGAATTTGAGCCGATTTTGTGTCGCCTCGGCTGTGCACAAAGTCTCTCGGTAGGCGGAAGTGTCTCTCGCGCGCATTTGCATCGTCATTTTCACTTTCTATAAATCATTAGGCATATCATAATCCGGCTGGAAAGTGCCGGCTTCGCGACTCGCCGCCCACTCGCTTATAAATATACGAGGGAATTTCGCTCTCTCTCGCCGCGCGACAACAATAAAGCACGCGCGTATATAAAAGCGCGGTGGCAGTCGCGCCCGCGCGAATTTAGAGCGGCTGGCTTTTTCATTTTCAGTCTTCGAGGCGAGGGGGGGGGGGGAATTCTGCAGTGGAGGTGCAGCAGCGGCAGCCTCCTTCAGCTTAATGCCGCAGTCGGTGCAGTTGTCTGCTCCAATTGCCGAGCGCGTGCTAATTAATACACGAGAGAGAGAGAGAGAGAGAGAGAGAGCGATTTCACCGACGCGTCTTCACGACTCGGCGACTCCTCTCTTTCTCTCCGGGCGCGGACCGCGTCTTTCCTTTTCTCCCCGTCTCTTCTTCGCTTCGCTTTTTTACACCCGCTCCCAGACGGGCTGCCCGACTGCACGACGTTGCCGGCTCTCTCTCTCTCTCTCTCTCTAGACTCGGGAGACTATCGCTTTGTTGCATCCGAGGAAGAGGGGAGAGGGGGACTCGCAGGCTAATTCCATTCTTGATATCGAGCCATTAGTTTCGCTCTCTTACCCGGCCGCGTAAATCATGCCGGGGATTTCGCGGACGATTCGTCGCTGGAAACTTTCGGCGGAAGGGGGAGTGACAGCTGCCGGGCGTAGGACGATAAAGGAAAAGCTGCCGCCGCCCCCGTGTGTTTACGTTGGCCGGGCGGAACTTACATTTTCCAGCCAGCTGGTGGAAAAAGCCGCCTGGGAAGGCCGGGTGTGTGTGTGTGTGTGTGTGTGTGTGCAATTTGCCTTTTTTTGCCGCGCGAAAGTTTAATCAAACGTACGTAGTTTGCGACTGGCGCGGAGGAAAGTTTTTCCCGCTCCTCTCGAATTTGACCCTCGAAAAAGTGAAAAAAAAAACAAAAAAAACTTTTTTTTTTTGTTACCTCTGCTTGTTTATAAACGACGCGGCGCGCTAATAAAATGAAAATTTTAATTTTTAATTTAATTATATCGGCCGCCGCGCCGAATGACAAACTGCCGTGTAAATGGCCAATTAATTCGCGAAAAGCTTATTTGCATTTTGATGCGATAATAATTAGCCGGGGCATAATTCTAGATTTATTACTTTGTAATATAATATGCCGAAGTAAGTTAACGGCTAAAAAATAACAGGCCTCGCTTATACTTTGGAAAATCTGAAATTAAGTCGTTGCGGCGGCGAATAGAAGCGCGACGTCTGCTGGTATTAGAGACTGTAATTTTTCGATAAATACCCGCATTTATTTTATACGGCAAGCAAAATTACGCAATTTGCGAAAAGAGATCGCTCTCTCTCTCTCTCTCTCGAATCGCGGGGCGAATTAGTGCAGTTTTCGGCAATTTGTTTTCGAAATGAAATTGCGGCGCGCGACGCGCTCTCGCAAAATTTCATCAAATTGCGGATTTCCTAATTTACCCCGTGGAGTATTACACCATTAGCATTAAAGCTACGATAAACAAATTAATTAAATCGCCGTCGCCGACGACGGTAATGCAATTCGGACGCATTATTATATAGAAAAAAGGAACGGAAAATTGCGCGGCGTAGAAAATATATTGGACTCCGCGCCGTGTTCCACTAACGATAATAATCGAAAAATCGGAGGCAACGGAGCGGACGCTCGCTTCGACGTCCTGCAGGCTGATTAACGCACCTTCGCCGAGAGAGCCGCTTCGTTATATTCCATCGCCGCGGCGCGAAACAATGCCATATCATATATATCTATATACCCGACATCCTCGCGGCCTCGATTTCCCGCACTCGCAAAGTGCAGCTCGCGGTGCCAAAGGGAGAATGAAAAGCAATAAAGGAGCGCATCATCGGGCATCGTCGGGAGGGGGAAAAAGAAGGACTCCTCCTCGGCCGCGGAAGCGGGATACGCGAGCAAATAAGAGCTCGGGCTGCAGCGGCTCCCGCGCGTAATTGCCGCGCGCGGCGATCCTCTTTCTCTCGGCGCGCGAGCGAGCACGTATACAGCGAGAGAGAGCGACGCCCGTGCCTTTCTTCGCCCTTCATTGCCCTGATAAATTTTCTCCCACCGCACGGGCGGCTCTCTCTCTATTGATAACATCCGGCGGCCGCCGTCGCCGCTGCCTATTCCGCGGCTGGTATAGCCGAGTGAATTTTCGAGCTCGCAGCTTGTATATACTGCTTTTCGGGGGAGCGACGAGAGAGGCACAGACAGCCAGCATGTGGCTCGCAGGCGCGCAGAGAGGAGAAGGAGCTGCAGAAGGCTGATAATGAGGCTTAACGGTTCCCCCCTTCGAAACAACATCAGCGGGCTCCTCGAAGCGAGTCTTCCTCGGCGAGAGGCGCGTCAATTTGTCTCGATGATTCGGCCGAAAGTCGCGCGCGCGACGCGATTTTGCAGGATGTATTGTATATCGCGAGTGGCGCGCATAACGAGGATCGCGAAGCGCCGCGAGGCCGATTTAGCGGCGCGGATCAACGGTTTACGAGTCGGCGGAGTTCCCAGTTTGTCGGCCTCGCAATTACCCAGAGAACGATTATTTCTCCGGGAGCCGCGGAGTACATGTACAATGTAAAGCCCGGCCTCGAAATTTTCGATGTTTCTATTCCCGGGACAGGATGCGGTTGAGGCCTACGGTGAACTTTTTTTCACTTTTAACCGTCGGCTACTTCTGCATTACGATTTCGTCGAGCAGCTGGCGGCTCTCCTCTCTGCATTTCTCCCCGTTAACTTTCCAGATAAACAAACACCTCTCGGAGCCAACAGCTTCCCCGTTTCTTTTATTCAAATCGACTTTCCTTTCTTATCTCGCGAATCGTTGCCAGCTGCATTCGCCTAATCTCCCTCTTTTTTTTTCTCTCCACGCGGACGGGCTGCAAAAAAAGTCGGGAGTATTTACAAAGAAGAAAAAAAAAACACGAAGCTCCGCGAACGCGTCTCTATCTGCGTCCTGCCTCCTCGGCTGAATCATCGCTCTCGGCGCGCGTCCGCTAAGTTCCCGCAATTAACGGGGAAAAATCAATCACCGCGCCGCGAGATTAGCTCGAGTGCAACGAGAAAAAAAGCATCGGGCTCCCCGAGCGACGGGCGCGTTAAAATATACGCGCGATAAGCGATCGCGATTCCCGCCGCAGATCGACAGGCTGATGTGCCCGTCGAGGGAAAAAGAAAAGAAAAACAACGTATCGCCGCGCTTCCGCTAATAAAGTCGGTACGAGGCGCCGAAAAAGGACGCCGCGCGCTTATCGCCGCGGATCGGCACACACACACATACACACACACGCCGCGGATGACAGTAACCCAGTGACCCGCGCGCGCGCGGAAAACCGTTAGCGGAGGCTGCGCGTACTAAACTAAGCACGTGCCCGTCTCTCTCGGTGTGCTTCTCCCTAATCGGCCGAGTGGAACACGGCGCCTTTTTGCCCGATAGCCGCATCGCGGCTTACGGGAAGGCGACCCGAGTTATTGGGGGGGAGGGGAGGGGGAAGGAGGATTTTCTGCAGCTATACGCGCGCAGCCAGCCTGCTTTACGCGGTCGCGCGGGGAAAAATCCTTGCGCGCGCCTTGACAGCTGCCGCGAGACTCGATTGAAATGGGATTTTCTCTCTATACGGAGAGAGCTCGCGGCCGCCGCTTCGCGGAATAACGCGGAAACTATTTTAGCTTGCGCTAAATCGACTTTGCTGTAAAATGCAATCTTAATGTAAACCGTAAAACAGTAAATGGGCTCCGCGAGATTTTCCTCGCTCGACGCTGCTTGCTTCTTAGCTAAAATAACGAGTGTCCTGCGTATCGGAGATTTTTAGCGAACGCAGAGAGTTTTAAAAGACTTCCCCCCCCCCCCTTGGGGCGCCGCTGCGTCTATTCCAAAAGATCGATGCGGTATTTTACTTGACTTGATACTCGCACTATTCCGCGCGGAAATATCCGCGGCAACGGCGTTTTCAACAAAAGGATAGAACTCCAAGTTATTTCAATTACGCGTAACTGTTATCACGCGATGCGTACAGTTTCGCGAGGCTAAATTTTAATAACGAGAGGTCGCAAAGTGAAGGCTTTCAAACGACTAGAAAAAATCTCGACGCCTTTCACCGAACGATGCGGGCTGGAGCTTATAGTTTTTTTTTTTCAAAAAATCCGCGTATTATCCGTCGCCGCGGCAAAAACGTACGAAATGTCAAGCGCTCATTACTCGGACAATAAAGACGTTGGGACGCTTAAAAGAGTCGTAAATCCCAAGCTAAAAACCTTCGGTGTTCCAGAGTGTTTAAGCAGCTTTTGCCAGTCCGCCGCCGCGGATGGATTTTCCTCGAGCATTAAATTACATCTAACGTCTTTATTTTGCGCGCCGAGGCAATATTTTCGTCGTGTCGTGAATTTTGAGGGTCGCGCGCGCGATTTTCTCCGGGGCCGCAAGAAATAAATATTGACGCTCGATCTTTCCCAATGACCTTTACTGTTATGAGAGTCAAATAAAACCTCCTGGAACACTTTCTATTAATCCCGAGCGCTTGGCAGCGGCGCTGATTACGTAAATAATTTACGTCTGGCCGGAGCGCAATGTTAAATAATAAAGCCGGGCCGAGATCGATCGCACGTCACTTCCGCCTTCTAGGCGCGCGCGTCGAGAGCGCAACAATTTTCCGAAGAAACGCTTCCTACTCTTGCTCCCGATAAGAAACGTCACTCGTACCTATACATATTGGATTAACTCGTACCGTTGATCGACAGTCCGAAGCGTCGCCCGAAAGACATCACCCGAAACTGTCATCCGGCCGACGAGCAGAGGCGACGGATTAGAACGGACGAGTTTGAGCCGCCGCCGAAAAAATTGGAAAAAGCCCGCCGGGCGGCGGGCAGAATCGATTCGCGCTGCATAATGCAGAGAGTCGGGGCAAGTGTGCCGCGGCGCGTATCAGTCGCAAATCATCCAGCGCCCGCGGCCGCGTACACACCTACATACACGCGTACAATACTCCCGGTATACAAGCCGCGGAGAGAAAACTTAGCCTCTCCCATCGGCTGTACATATATACACACATATATATATATATATACGGTCCGTGCAGTTGTTCTCCGGCTTTCGCGACGGACGATTCTCGAGGCTCTCCGCTCTTGTTTACCGGCCGATGTGTTGCAAGGAGGGGATCGCCGAGTGTGCGCGAGGTGCTGCTTTTCGGACGAGGCGGCTGGGGGCATTCTTTCGCTGGGGCGTTTGGCTTTTAATAGGGCGAAAAATCAAAGATACGAGAGCCGCTTTTTTCGACGATATTTATGCGCCCGCCGGGAGAGGAGCGAGCCGCGTCGCGGTTTAAGCCTGCAATAAAATTTCCGGGATAAAAGCGCGAATAACTTGAATTATGCAAGTCGGCGGAGAAAGATATATATATATATATATATATATTTGTGCGCTCTTTGCGCGAGCGCAGTAGATCTGTACGTTATCGCGTCTATTTATAAGCAACTTTCGCGGAGGAGTCCTTTTTTGCGATCGAAAGTTTACAATTCCTCGCAGAAACAGCGGATATTTTAACTCACCGAGAGTTATAAACGAACGCTTTCGTCGGGCGCGCTGAAATTCCGCGCGAACGAATAGATTTATAATTATATTGCGCCGGATTAAACCGAAATTAGCGCAAAACGAATGAATATTCACGCGGCGACGCCCGAATTCGATATCGAAAATGCATCGCCGACGAGAGATCAAATGTTTATCGTCGCTGAAATTATCGTTGCGCGCGCGGCGAACGTAACGATCGGGGATTCGATTTATTTAGCGGCCTGTGTGTCCGCCTATTATATGATTTTGCGCTCGGTCGCGCGCATAGATGGAATATTACCGATTATGAGGCACAAAAAGAGATCCTTCCGAGTTAAACAACGCTTTTACGCGGCTCTTTGCTTTTTACGCGACCACAATGCTAATACAATGTAATGCGCCTCGATTTTTTGCCGTCGCCGCCGCCGCGCGGGGCGGTAATTGCGCCTCAATACGAAGCAGCAGTCGACTTCATTTTAACGCGATAAATTTGACTTTAACGTCGCCGTTAAAAATGTCGGGGCAATATATATATAACTTTAAAAGCGCCTAACTTTATTTACGTACATTAGCGATTTATATTATACGCGCCGCCATTATTCTCGAGCGGCTCGAGAGGCGGCTAAAGAAAATTTAAAGATTTTTACGCCGAACGCCGGACTTTCACCATACTTTCTACCAATGTATCGACGATCCGGTAAAAATCTTCCTAACGCGCCTGGTTTTACTATTCGTCCTCTCGAAATTCCCGCGAGAGTATTTTTTTCTTTTTTAAGCGCCCTCGTCGCTCCGTTCGTAATGCCCGGCAATTAATTAATTATTAACTTCATTGTACTCGGATCGCAAAAAGCCTGATTACCGTGATTCACTGAAAGCGTCGGATTCATTAGTACAATTAAGTTTCTCCAGTCAATATTTAAGGAAAAAACAGCCGGGTGATAATAGCGTCCGGTAGCAGCAGCAGTCAGCTGCCGATTAAATTTCATTATTCGAATTAAATCGCCGTCAATGGAAAATAAATACGGTTACCTCACCGAAAAGATTACACACCTCCGACTGATTCACCAGGATACAACACAATGTTACGAGTCCCCGAGATAATGAGAAAAAAAAAAAAACTCGGGTAACCCCGACGTCACGCCGCGGCATTTAATCGGCGATTCCGCGGCGATTACTTCAGCGGCGTACAGTTGCATAATGACGGATTTGAATAGACCGGCCCGCCAACTGATATGACCCGGCCGTCCGGAGACTCTATCTGTTTGATCGCCGCGGCGCGATGCCCAAATTTCTATGTGTACACGAGAGCCCTCGCCTGACTCGGAAAATATTAACCTCGAAAACACGCGGCATCGAGATTTCCGCGTTCATCATCCGCTCCGGATGAGCGAGAAAGGAGTAAAATCGCCGAATGCCTGATTTGAATAATCGACGAGAGTGACCCTGACTGCGGCGGCGCTCGATCGCCCCGAGGGGCCCCGAATTTCGCTCTTTGCGAGGATGATTTATCTCTCTCTCTCTCGGTTTTTTCCTCGGACCTTCCACGCGCGTTAAAGCGGCGGAGCCGCGACTCTTCCCCGCGTCTCTTGTAAATCACGCGACGCGTTCGCTGCCCGAGAGATAAAAGAGTGCGTTTACTCGGCCTTTTACGCAAAAGGAGTCCGTCAATATTTGCACGGAATTGAAAATGTCGCTGCAGCCAATTTGCGGCGGGGAATAACAAACAAGTTAAACGAACGCAACGTCCCCAGCTGTGCAAGCTGCGGATCGCTCGCTGTTTAGCGGCGATTAAAATTCAAGGCAAAGAGCCCGTAGGAGAGGAGCTCCGAATTTCGCTCGAGGCCCGAGTTCGATCTCGGAGACGCGGGGAATGCAGCTCTCTCGGGCGCACATTGACTAATTGTGCTCATTGTTCTCGCGATACGATTTAAATTTGTCAAAGAGAGATCGCTTATCGGCCATAGCTCGCGGGGAGAACAATCGCTCGGCTCGAAGAATTTATGTATTCATATCTGGCGAGGAGAGGCGAAGGAATGTCGCTTTCGACATCCGACCGAAAATCTCGCGACTGATTTCGAAAAAAAAATAGCGCGTCGCGTACATTGAAAGGGAATTTTTCCGAGCAACCCATCGGATATAATTCGATTAGCCGCGCCTCGGGCTCGTAAAAGGGGTGCAGAAACGGCGAGCGGCGGGGGCAGTTAGATTGAAAGGAATTTTCGCGCGTATATAAGGAATAAAAGCGTTGATGGAGCTCGAGGCGAGAGAGAGAGGAGCTCGTAAAAAGGCAAAAAGGAGAGCGAAGAACTCTCGGAGCTCTCCGGTCAGGGATAGCCCCTCTCTCTCTCTCTCTCTCTCTCTCGGTATACATGGATGCGCGGCCGCCTAACGAATCTAAACTGCCCGGAATTGCTCGGGTTTATAAGCGATAAGCGTTGTCTTCGTATGTACGTCTACTTATATATACGCGAGGCGGGCCGACCCCAATTGGACAATTAAAATTCGCTGAATCCGCGCGCGGCGAAAGAGCTGCTGCAGCCGTCCTGCTGACGCTTCGAAAATATATAGATATCCAATCGCCGATACATCGCGAAATGAGTTTCTCGCGCGCGCGGCGAACGAATCGGGCCGAGGCAATAAAAGAGCGGTGTGGTGCGCTTTTAATTGTTAGCGGCAGCGGCAGAGGCTATTGTGTGTGTCCGCGGGTATTTTCTTCCTCGTCCTCGCGCCGAAAGACTCCCGCTCGGCTGCTGTTTATTTTACTCGCTGCTCGTATCCGCCTAGGGCTTTTTTCATTTTAATCGACGACTTTTATTTTCGCAACGAAATGTTTTCCAAGGGTATATAAACTAATATTCGAGTAAATGTCGAATTTGTTTTTTGGTTACAAAAAGTTCGAAAACGCTTTTCCGTTTACGCTTTGCTTCAATAAAGTGCGGGAAATTTTCGAAAAATTCCGATCCGATTTTATTGGCTTTTTTCCTGATAAGCGTGGCTAATTGGGGCCATAATCCACGGTACGACTCGGAAAAACAATGAATGATTTGTAATTGAAATGGGAGTATCCCGGAGCGCGAGGAAACGAACGCGCTTTATTCGGAATTCGCGGGAAAATAATAATTTCGAGGCGGAGGCAATGAAAAAGTAATGAGAATAAAAATGGCGGCGATGCGGCCCTCTAACTGCTAATTGACTTTTTATGTAAAAAATTTTTATGAGCTCTCGGTGCCCTCCTTCAGCCAATGGAACTTGCTTCTTACATCGCGTAATAATACGAAATTTTTACACTTGGATTCGAGAACTAATTCCGAGCAGATAGTAGAAAGATTTTAAGGGTAATTATAGCGGCTGAATTCTTTCAGTGATTTCTGTCAATGGCACTCGATAATAGTCATTACGGATCAAGGCCTGATTATATTCGCTCAAATATTACGGCACAGCCAGTGAAGAGGTGTAATGACACGTGTAATCTTATTAGATGTGTACAATCGGCCGTTTATCAGATATCGAATAACCCGTACTGAAATAAAAACAAGCGACAATTGTTGACAATGAGTTATACCATGTACACGAGCTGACATCGTTTCGCGTTCGTCTTCGAAAGACGAGAGAAAAAAAAAGGCTCTCTGCGTTTTACGGAAAATCCACGAGCTATACTGTATACCGAAACAGTTAGACTTATTCCCGAGCAATCAATACGCACTTGAAAAACGGTTGAACGCCTGGAATATAAATTTACGCGGTTTCCAAAGCAACTATTTCACCGCAGAGAGGCGAACAATCGATATCGCCGCTACGTATACGTATATACATTTCACTTAATCTACGTATTTCGCAAGGAGAGCAATAAAATCAAGAGCCCGACGTTTACTGTCAAAGGATTTTCGGGATATATTTTATATCGACGTTCGCTTCCCCCGGTAATACAGCTTTGCTCTCATTTTTTTTTTTTTTTCTGACACGTGTATAAAACGTCGACTCTCTCTCTCTCTCCCTCTGCAGCTGGTCACGCATCGGACGGGAAGCAAACTGGATGGGAACGTCAAGCCGCCTTATCAGAGCCGACTTCGGGACGTTTTAGTCGCGTTTCAGATATGGCTGATAGCTCCGAAAAAGCGGCCGATTAAGCCTTGAATTAGAATGCGTTTTACAAAACTATACTATTCGGTTAAATAAGCGATCGGATTAGACGTTTACAATGTATAATTTCGTCAATGAACCTGAAATACGTCTAGTGTTTATGTCGCTTTACGGCCTCGACTGCCAGTCTGCGTTTTATCGATCCTTTCCGGCGGTTTTTTTATCATTTTTAGTAGCTTCGATATTTACGATCCTAAACATTATATATATAATATACGAAATCAGTTTTATGAAACGGAAACTCGCTTGCGTTCTCGCGATACGTATACATATACCTTCGGCCGCGTTGTACAAATAAATTTTCTCCCGATTTCCCCACAATCGGTTGCCCAAGTCTCCCGTTGAGCGAATTCGCAATTTTGTGACATTGAACCGCTTAAGCGTCTTCTACGTGCGAGCGTCGAAATTTTTCAAAGCTACTCGATAAAGCGCGCACGACTGCTCTCTTTACAGTGGCTTAAAATTAGTGTCGCCTTTTATTGGCCGGCGAAGGAAGAAAAGCGTAAGATCATTTCCTTCAGTGCCCGCGACACATTGCGTTACGTAAAGCCTAAATCCTTTATACCCGCTCGAAACACATACGAGGCTTCCATAACAAGAATAAATATATATGTACCTTTAGCCGTACGTAAGTATCGTTACGTTATGTGCGTTAGAATTTCTGTTAAACAGCTCGCGCTTTTCCAACAAAGTAATCCAATTTCGGATTTCTCGTTTCGAACGCGAATCATCCGATACCCGTTCGCAGTACGGATTCTCGCGCGAGAGACGGATTTTTGAGCTTTCGGAGAGAAATTTTAAAAATTTTTATCCCCCCGCTCGCGCGCAGAGCTTCGATGCTACGCGCGAAGCTTTTGCATTTACGAGCGAATTTGTTACCGCGCGCGACCAAATGAGTCGGGGAGAGACAGATTTCCGGATTGCGTTTCATAACCGGGGATTCTTTCTATTATTTTTACTTTTTAACGAACGTCACAAAGCCAGGTTTAATCAGATTTATTTTACTCTCGCGAAATTCCGAAAAAGGGATCCACCTTCCACTCGGCGTTTTATCCTTTTCGAGCGATTTTCTCGGGAAACAAGAGCGAGGGTTATGATTTACGGTTCGAGTTTTTACATTTTCAAATTATCACTAAATGGTTCGAAAACGAGCGAGCTACGCCTACTTTGAAGCGTGTTTTTATCTACCGTTTTCTAGAGCGAATTAGGCAGTAAAGGTTGTTGTTACGCCGTTTAACATACTTTGTTATTTTTTTTGTTTTTTTTTTTTTTTCGAAAACTGTTAGGCGCTGCTAATGTTTGATATTTTCACCGGCAGAAATGTAAAATTTATGATGTACGCCGCGCAAATATTTACGCAGATTGAAAAAGAACAAAAAAAAACGAGGACATGCTCGGCCGTTCAATTGCTTTTCGTTTTTTTTTTTTCACGCGGTTGAAATTATATTCGTAAAACAGTCAAGGGTAAATATAGATTCTTATAAAACTCGTCTTTGCCACCTCTCCTTCAATATTGCTTTTCATCGAATGACGCATTCGATGATTTTATCTAATTTTATCCAGGACTCTATACGCTTCCCCGTACGAAAAATAGTTTCGCCGTTGCGTGATGCGCGCATCCTCCTCATTAATTCACTACGAAAAAAAAAACCGCCGCGGGTACAAGTAGAGAAGGAATGCTAAGTACAGCTGTAAAACAATAAAGCCAACGAAGCCACGCAGTAAATATCGATTCTCCGCGCGAGGAAGCTGAAGGAAATGTGTATTTATTGTTTTTCCTAATCAAGCTCTCTCTCTCTCTCTCTCTCTCTCGCGGAGGCTGATTTATTTATAAGCCTTTTTTCAAGCAAACAAACTGGCCGTTACGTTGAAAATTTGTTTAGTTTCCGAGGCTGCTGCAGCCAAAAATAAGACGTTGCAGAGATAATCTGGCCGCTCTGGCAATTTTCGTAAAGTATTGTCTTCGGTCCAATTTACTTTTAACGGACTGTTCCTTTCTTTAAACAGGACGGTATTGTCAGTTTTTCTTTTTTACGAACGCGTAAGTAACGATAAACGTTACGTAAATCAACGATGCGGAAAAGATTTCATCGGCAAATTGTATATTTAATTTCGAGATCAACCTCACACTCTCGAGCTTAATGACAATTTTATTCTTTCGGAAGGTGGCAATTATCGACATTCTAGAGATATTCCGCAGAAGCCGCCTCTTAAGCAAGTGACTATATATATATATATACACTTTGCGCACGGCGCAATGTTTATAGAAAACGTGTAATTATGACATTTCGTTTAAGCCAGCGATTTTAGTTTGTCGGTAAGCTTATTACATAAATCTCGCATAAATTGTTATCCGATCCGTGTCGTAATAATTAACGCCGCGAACGCCGCTTTGCTCAACGCTCTCGGCGCGCGACACTCGCCAGCCAGCTTTAAAAACTTTAAATTTCGGCAATTACTATTCCCCGAAACGCGCGAATTTCAACGAGAGTCTCGAACGCATTTTGGAATTTCATAAACGAGGCATCCGGGAGGAGACGGCGAGCCGCCTAATGAGTTGAGTAACGAGTCCCGCGCACCAGTTTTATCGTTACATTTGTTCCTGTAACGAGATTCCTCGGGGCCTCTCGCAACTGTGTGTATAGTTTAGCACTTAAATGGCCGAAATTTGCATTGCGCCAAGCATATAATGCCCCTTAAGCGTCTTTGTGTCCGAAAGTTTGCGTTTCCACCCGGCTTTAAGTTAAAAGTCGGTTCATTCATCGGAGCTCTCCAACTCGCCGGAAAAAAGGCGACCTTTCAAGAGCAAACAATTAGCTTTACGGCGGCGTTAAACAAATCGATATTCGCGCGGTCTAACGAAAAGCGCTCTCGCGATTACCCGTAAATCTCCCGAAATTTCCGGCGTTCGTTTTATCAAACGATAAAGCGTTTTCGAAGCCGCACGTGGCCGAAAATTCATCCCGGACTCCAGAGCTCCGCCAGATTTTTCCAAGTCGAAACTCTCCGCGGGGCGACGGAGTGAAAAGCTCTCTCTCTCTCTCGGTTACGGCGAGGCGAGCGCACTTCCGGCTAGAAACCCCCCTAGATCCCCGGGGGCGATAGTCGCTTCCTCCTGGATTTTGGAGGCGGAGGAGGAGGAGGAGGGTCAACGATCAAGGCCGACTTACGTGCGACTCCTGAGCAGCTCGGCCGGCGGTGGCGCCGATCCCCGTCTATCCATTCAACGGTCCGCGGGCCGCCTGGCGACCTTGAGCCCAGAGCTCATCTCGAGGGGGGCGGCTCAGCTGCTTCTCGGGCTCCTCCTCGGCTGCTAGATTTTTTGGCGCACCGCACAAGGAAGAGAAAATAAAAAACCGGCACACTCTTTCTCTCTCTCTCTCTCTATCTGTCTCTCTCGCTGCTATGCGGCTGCGGGAGGAGGCGGACTCTCGCTCTCTCTCTCTCTCCGGTGGGTTCCGCGGCGTCGCTCGCCACCAACTGACTGCGGCGGCACTCAGGCGCTGGCTTGGAGCCGACAGCCGCGCCGCGCCGGTCGCCGACTCTCACCGACGAGGGCCGCCGCCGCCGCCGCCGCCGCCGCCGCCGCGCTCCGCGTGCAGTGTGGGTAGACGCCCGACGGGACGAGCAGCTGCCGCGCGCCGGAGGAGCGAGCGATTGGTCGATTCCGATCGCGAGCCCCGTCCAAAGAGCTGCACCTCTCGATGCCGGACCAAGTTTCGAGGGGCTGAAGCTCGTTTTTGCTCCGGTGCTCGGAGTCATCGGCGGGGCTTTCGGTAGATTTCGAAGAGAGAACTGTCTCTCGCCGGACGCGAAGCAAGATTGCAAACAGGAGAATCGTAAACTTTGATTTCGAGGATTAAGACGTCAAAAAGTTTGAGCGTCTTTTACAACGATCTTTTCCTCGAGCAAATTTTTACTGCCGCGCGGATATTATCTCGACTAATCATGGAACGGCAGGCGGCCACTGCGAGTGTGGTTAACTTCGCGGTAATTCCCTCGTCTTCTCTCCCTTTTTCTCCTGCTTTATCTCCGCCTTTCTTTCTCTTGTTCTCTCTCTCTTTTAAATTCTCTAAATCAGTCGAATACCCCGCAGCATGAAAAGTGAACTTGTTCCTGGAAACTTTCTTTGCGCGAACATTCTTTTACATGCGACTTTTGCTCGAGACTTTTGAAAAATATTCAATAATAATAGTTGCCTTTTTGTCCGTATTGCCTTGTAAAACTAATAAAAATAATAGTACGATGATAAAATCGAGGATCGTAAACTCGGCCGTTTTTCTTCTTAAATATATAATTGAGAATAAACATTTACCCAAGATTCTAAACTAATTTACATCGACGGTGAAAGTAAGTCAGAAGATAGACTCCGGCTCTTTTAATGGCAGGCAATTTTAATTTTCATCTTCTGCGAGAGTACCACTTGAAACCGCTTATCACTTTAATTTATTTTCTATTATATAAATGGCTTTATTCAAGCGCTCCGATTCCAGCGTCTAAAAACGAATGAAAAGCTTAAAAACGAAATTTTTACGAGCTTGATTAATAAAGCCGAGAATAATTTGTTTTTTTTTTTTTTTTTTATAAAACTCCAAGGTACTGCTTTCGACCGGAAATATGACTAAATATAGCGTGTAACCTCAGGTTAGCAACAGCACTTTGCGGTCACTACTGTTTGCTCTCCTCTACCTAATTGACTCGAGGGAAAAAGTGCTGCTTCATCGCCGGCGAGACTGTACAGTCCATATATATATATTTTTCGAGAAAAAAACATTTTCGAATTACACCGAACGGCGGCGAATTAAAAACGTCGCCGAAAAAATTCGCCGGCCGCGTCGGAAAGCGGATAATACGATATACATCCATTGCACTTCCAAGCTTCGCCGCGGCAAAAAGTAGAGAAAGAGATAAAATCAGCCGCAGGTCAGCCGGCGAGTCGAGTCGGCGGCATCAGGGTCAGCGGGCCCCGTCTCGGCCACGCATCCGGAGCGGCCCTTAACTGCGAGAGAGCCGGGGAAAAGTATACTCTCGCGCGAGACTCCTTTGTCCCAGAAGGCCTCTGCGCACTTTTTGCCTTCTAGCACACCGCCGGCATCGAAATCGGAGACGGCCGGGAGAGGAAGGCTTCCCTCGCGACTGCGAGCTGTCTCGCGCGCTCAAAAGAGAGCCCCAGGCAGCGGCGGCGGCGGCGGCCCCTCAGGAATAAACGCCCGGCGCAGCCTGCACGAATAGTCGCAATCCGATTCGGCGAAGGCGGCTCTCGATTCTCCCTTATTCCCTTGCACGGCCGATGTGCCTCAAAGCGAGGCGGTGGCGGTGGCGGCGGCGGCAGCGGCGTACTTCCGGAACTTTGAGCTGCCGAGGAGGGAAAAAGAGCGCGCGATCAAATATTGCTCAAGGCAGTGGGATCTTTTTGGAAGAAAATTGTATCGTCATCGTGAGTGACGGTGTGTATTTAACGAATGCACTGAGAAACATATATAAATTGGATAGGAGAATTCCCGAAAACTGTGGTAGCGCCGACAAACGTGCAAAACATTTTCTGTCATTTAGAGCACTTAAAGATCTTTAATTTCAATAAAAAATTTATATGGGAAAATGCAGGGAAAAAGAATTATAATAAGGCTTTAAACTTTCAAAAATAACATGGAGAATATATCTATGTACAAGCTTTTCAATAGTCTGGGGGCAGCTTGTATCCTCCTTTGCTATAAATTCTTGAAGGTGAAGAACAAACTTGAAATATGAAAAAAAGTGCCATAAATTTTGGAAAAATTACTACTTTTATTCTAAAAATTGCATTATTATGATAAATTTTACTATAAACATTGTAATTTTTCCAAAATTTATGGCACTTTTTTTCATATATTTTAAGTCTGTTCTCCTTTTCTTACATTATTTTTTTTCAGTGATAGCGTAACTAAAAGTAGTTTATGTGCACTTAATAAATCAAATTGTTTTAATAATAAATAATCGTATTTTATACAAGAAACGTGTCGACTGTTTTATAATATTGGTTCGACAATTTTGTAAACAATCATATGATACATAATATTGTAACTGATTACGATATAATCTGTTCAGGATAAAGGTTTGAATTTAAATAAAACCAATAAATTTCGCACTTAAAATCGAATGCAAAAATGAATACTTTATTTTAAAACTATTTAAGCTCAACGCCAAAGACTCTGATCATAACTATGGAAACGAACAAAATCTCGCAAGCCCGGTAAGTGCATAGTGATCTGCTTGCGCTTTCGGCTCGCCGTTGACCACTAAACGTCGAGCGGGCCCGAGGCGACACGATTTTTATGTAAACGATCGATGACGCAATCCCTAGCTCCTTATCGCCCCAGCGCTCGTGACGACTTTCGTCTGATGCCTGACGAACCCGGTTTAGCTGCCGCGGCTTCCCCGTGCACGATCGGGACCCTCGTAAACCAACAGAGGAACCTTCCAGCTCCTCCACGGGGTCTCTCGAAGGCCTAGGGAGAAAGTTGCTCCCTAACCTATGGACTAACGCCCCAGAGCTGCCAACTCGGCGCGGAGACTCTGGTCGCCAAAATATCGAATTTCATTCCAAAAACGCGCATTTGTCGCTGCGACCCCCCTCGCGCTTCAGTTTATCCAAAGACACTCCCTTCACGTGCCGAAATTCAGCCGATCGAGTGCCCGGTAACGACTTATCGAAGCCCGTTCGCATAAATCTCAATCGAGTTACCTAGCGCCTCGAGTTAATTTTTTTTTCTGCTATCCCACAGTTTCCCGCTCGTGCAGCTCCTTTACGATCGACGTCGTCACGCGACGCGTTAAACGGAAGAGAACAGCGCAAGTCTATAGTGCGCCGATGCCCTCGGAATGCGTATATAACTTGCGACGGATATATCGGCTTGGTTTTATGCCTTGCGCGCGAGTCTATTATACAGGCGGAAGCGCGGTTCTAATTGAATTTCCAGGGAGCCGAGAGCGGCTCTACGCCGATGCTCCCCTCGGTCATAATCCAATTTGCGATTGGGAAATCGTTCGGAAGACTATTAAAGTTCCTCGGATTTTTAGGCCGGAGTTAGTCGGCCGTTAGATAATGACGAGGAATTAAGCAGCGCCGCGCGCAAAGTGCCGCGTAAAGCGAGTGAGGAAAGTCTGGGATTTGTTAGTTTATCGCAGGCCTTAGAGGCGTTTAAAGCATTAGCAATTATTACATTTTCAGAGTAAATTGAATCTATGAATAGACTCTTTACCGCTCCATCCGCAGGAGAATCTTGCAAAGTAATTTTGCATTATTCACGTCGATTTCTCCGTAAAATTCTGAAATTCAAATTGACGCTGTCGATGTAATTGTATTATTCGAGTCGTGTATTTTTGAAAAAAAAACGAGTGCCGATGACGCAAAAAATGAAGATATCTTAACTGCTCTTGATAACTTCGCGAGCAGGAGATATTTAATGTATATACCAAGTATAAATGCGCACTTTTTCGCAACGGAAGAATTGAGCAGTGAAAAGAAGAGGCTAAAATCAGCCGCGGCGGGGTGAGACGACGACCGGTGAATTTCCGGACTGCCCATTTTGCCGCTTTCGGTTAAATTTTGTTTTACCGTAATCTAATATTGTTGCATTCGGTTTATGCAGGCGAGGATTTCCCGGAAACGATGATTGCACTCATCGGCAAATGCCGAAGCGCACGAATATAATATAATTGGTAATAATTTTTGCATATATATTAAAGAGACCGAACGACGTGCATTGCGCGGAAATTACGATTTATGCAAATGCTAAACTAATTTGTTTCAAAAATATCGACAATATTCTATGCGCGTTTCAATGATGCGAGGAGCCTCTTCTTAAGCGCGATGTTTTAATGGAATAACCGCGATTTAATCTTCTTCCGCGATTATTTTTTTTCAAATTTATCAACGATGATGTCGAGTTCAGTCATCAAGTTAACAAGTATATATTCCGTAATGAAAACGTACGTTATTTGAAATTTCTGTACACACTCGAATAATTAAATTGCATGCTTTTCTGCAATGAAAGAAAAAAAAAAAAGAATTGACAAAAAAGGCCGAGTTTTCTATATATATATATATAAAATCGCAATTATATTTATCTCGGCTAATTGGCCAGACGCGCTAATTGAAACGTCATTAAACTGATTGAAATGCGTCGCGAGAAAGACGCGCGCGTAAAATCTCCGACTCTGTATTCGCAAAGACACGCATCCTTAATCGAGTCTCCCCGCAATTAATCATATCTCCCCGAACGAATACACCGCCGCGCGAATCGACTCCCCGCGCTCCCGGAGACGCCGCCCCCGTTGGTCCTCGCCGCGCGCGAGTAGCCGTTTACCCAGCTCTCGGCACGCAACGACGCTCGGCGATGACATCGGGTTATTATGCGCCGAGCGGTCACGAGAGAGAGAGAGAGACTCCGCATTGATCCGGCGCCGGGAAAGAGAGTCTGCGTGCGAGATAAGGAATCGGCTGCTGCGGCCGCTTTATCACTGCGCGCGGCGGCCGACTCGCGCGGATTTATGGAGTCGACCGCCGCCGCGCGACTCTCTCGGCTCTCATAGCCGGGAATTTTCATCGCGATCTCTCGCCGCCGCCGCCGCGTATGTAAATGACGCGGGGAGCGAGTAATTTAGACGTCGGCCGGTAAGCGCACGCTCAGCTGGCTCCGTTAAGTTCGAGCCTCCTTTTTGGCGGAGTTTTTTTTTTCATTTTTTTACTACCGTTAGAGGACGCGGAGCGTCTTCGGAGGTAGAAACTAATTCTGATGGGGAAAAACTGCAGGGTAGCGAAAGTCGCGCGAGAGTCGAGAGCGAATAAATCAGCGCGGCCAGAGTTCGAGGAAAATCAATACGCGGGCTTCTTCGAACGAAGATAAACCGCTGATTGAGAGACACGCGCGTGAAAGCGCAGAGCTAAAAGCCGCGACTAATGGCGGCCCGTTGATGAAAAAAAAAATTTTCGAGATTCGCGAGTGACCCGGCCGGAATTGCGCCGATCGAATGTGGGAGTGTAATTGGTCGAGCTGGCGAAAATTGCGGCCGACCTTAATCGCGGGAGTCATCGTGTATGCTTATAAAAGTGATTTCGCAACGCGCGATTTCGGTTTCTCTTTCTCTTTTTTGCGCGATAGAAAAAATGCAAACGCGCTTTCGCGCGCGCATTGCTCAAGAAATTTTTGTCCACAATGCAGAATGACACATTTTTTTTTCGGCCGCCTCGCCGGAGATTTATTGCTTTTTTACGTAACGCCTGCTGCGTCGTTTTCGCGGAGAAATTGCGTTAATTTCGAATTAGTTTAAATGTTTGCTTTTGCGATTGACCGTTAAAGAGGATTTGAATCCAATCTCGTTCCAGGCTGTTTTGGTTCTGGAGAATAATTTTTTTTTCTCCTTCCATTATGTTCAAGGATAATTATTCGTCGCTTAGGAGCGATTTATAAAAATCATTTATTCGCCTACCGGAGGAAGTCCTCGCGGAGAGCATTAATGTAAATAATGAGTCATACACCATTTGTATAATGAAGACTCTCACGTGTACGTGAATGGAACTAAACAGTTTTTTAAACCTTTGAAAAGCTTTTCACGGTGATAAAAGTGACATGCTCCTGTACACGTATACCTTTTTGTGTTGTATAACCATTTATAAGTTTGCACGCAGGTGTAAGAATTTATTGAATGTGTTGGTAAATAATTAATGAAAAGAAAAAGAAGAAAAGAATTAATTATCTTAATTACGTAGCAAATGTACTGCTTTATAATTACACGTCATTACTTGACGATTGCAATGTACTTGTAAATAACCCGCGATGAGTCTTCCTTTTATTTATACATAAACTAAACTTTTAAATGTAAATCGGAATTGTTACACGATAAAAATTAAAAAAATTCTATAAAATGCAGGCATTTCGTAATAATACTTTGAACGCGGGACTATTGTCGGAGCGCATAAATCGTTGGAAAAGCATCCGACTGTCCGTCCTCTGATTATTCAATAAAATATTCATCAGACAGAGGAGGCACACACAGTGCAGAAACTATTCCAGCCTCGAAGAAAGGGGGACACAGGAAGGGAAGAAGCGAGTCTTTGAATACCGTTGGAGCTGATAAGTAGAAAATAAAAAAAGGGGGGAACTCCATGGAAATGGAAGTCTCGCGGTAAAGTGGAAAAGTTTGCTGGATGGCTATCAGCGCGCGCAAACTGCCGAGAGAGGAGAGAATCCAGAGGCACTAACGGCGGCCGTGCATACATCAGTCGGCCTTCGCGAAGACTTTAGTCGCGCTAAGAAGCGCTCGGTTATATTGTCTCCGCGCGGTTCTGTGCGGTTGCGCGCGTACACGTATATACATATATATGTGTGTCATCGTTCCGGCTTGATCGCGACACACAATGCGAATCGCCTCGCCGTGGCAATCGTGTCATCGTCCGAGAGAGCTCTCCGCTGTCATCGCGCCGATTGTGTTTCCCCCGGCCGACAGAAAGTAACGAGGATGATTAGCGCCGATTTCGCGTTTACTCGCGGCAAATTGACCTGCAGCCGCGGGCTTTTCTTCACTTTTTCTTGAAGGCATTCGGTGGGCGATTTTCGAAAGAGTGAATTCTCGAATGGGGTCAGATTCAAATTTTTTGGAAGCAGATCGCTCGTTTTTGTTCCGCTCAGAATTGCACGAGCGACTGCGAGATTACGTTTTATTCTTTTTTTATTGGCGCGATTTCAAAGCTCGAAGAAGCGGCGGCGCTTACGCAATCGAGGCGCGCAGACGCTCTCTTTCGCGCAGACCTCCCCTTCGGTATCAGTAGCTGCGTGCGACGCACTTAATCTGCTATTATTTTATGTTTTTCTCGAAACTAAATGTATTTTTATATAACGTAAGTGCTGCTTTGCAGGCTGCTTTGTCCTCTTTAAGAACGTCAATTTTTTCTTTCTTGTTAAATTACATAAAACTATACGTGCATGACGAGTCGTTAAAATAGAGGTTGCACGAATTTGAATGGAATTGCTATTGTTGCTGCGTTGCAGGATTTTCATTATTATTTCGCAAAATTGAGCGTTGTAAAATGATGCTTTTTGTGAGGGTAATCGATTCCGTGATTATAGATGCAATACATTTTTAAGCAATTGGGACGTGAAAAAGAATTTCAATGGTTCTATTAAATGAAATGACATTCCAGAAATTGTTTTGCAGACAAATGAAAAATCGCGGTCAATTCATTGATACTCTTAACAATAACTTTGTGTCAAAAAGTAGAAATAAATATCATAAATTACTGAAGGAAATTTTTTATTGAAATTTAAATAAAAAGATAATTAAAAATATTAAATGCCTGATAAAGCATTTAATGGAATTGGCAGTAAGTAATTGAACAGCAAAATAATCATTTGATTTATTTGTTACACAAGATAATAAACACATAAAATTTCTTTCAATTTTTTATAAAGAGAATAACATAATTAATTCTATAAGTACAAGATAACTTTGAAATTCATCGACGTACTGAATTAGATTATAATAATACTGTACGTTGAACGAATTGAGCATTCAGATGGAAATTTTATTCTCCTCAATGACTTTTTAAAGTTAATATTCATAAATGTAATATTAATTGTATACTTTAAATGTACTTCGTTTACGACCTAAATTTATCGGTCTAGAACCTTCAGGCATGAAAATCTCTAATTTATAGAATGAATTAATAATTTTAACCATAAATTAATGTTAAAATATTACGAGCAGCATTGAGCCTATAATTTTTAATAATAAACTCACTTCTGGAACTATTACTAATTAAATTTTCTCTGTTTTTTTTTACTTTCAATTTACTTTACAAAGTTTATCAAAATTAATTAAGTTTATACCTTCCATTATTCTAGTTATTAAAGTACTAATGCGCTACGTTTTACCGCGAAACTCTGTAACTCCCCGAGACAATGCCAAAAAGATATGCAAGCATTTCGCAGACTATAATTACTTGATTACGCGAACAAACATTACTGCATAATTCCTCCTCATTTCTCGATTGTTTTTACCATAATAAAACGATCCGCTCGGATAAAAATTGGAGCATTCGAGACGCGGACGCAAACTGTACAAAGTAGTTCGAGCAAAATCAATAACCAGACTCCTCGAAAAACTTGTAAAACTAATACTTCTTCGAGAAAAGCGAGGCGGCGAACAACCGCAGCGCGCTCGCCGAGGCGAAAAGAGCTATTTTTTCTTTTTTTTTTTATTGTAAATCACGTCTGGTCGAGCATTCACAACTACAATTAAAGCCCCCGATTTTCCATGAACCGGCGATATCTCAGCTGCAGGTTATTTTATTTTCAAGCGCATTAGTCACACACGAGGGAATAATAAGTCAAGGTCTTGACAACGGGTTTTTAATGTAAGTGTATATCGTGCGTATGTGCACGCCTGTGCGTATCTAGTTGAATCAAAAGTGAAACCTGACACTACTGTGTTCGATTCGCCGTGTAATACATTGCAAGGAATATTAATTTCGACTCTATTTGCTGCTCGAAATGATTATTATTGATTGAAAGTATTTCGTTACGGAATTATCGCGGAATTGGCTTTTTTGCGAGGTCCCAGCTGGGTGGTTTCAACATTCCTGGAATATCTCCTCTTTTATTATTAAAACAAAATTCGAAATAAGTACTTCACCTGTGCAGAATGCCGATGTGAATTATTCAGATCAAAGAAAACGTTTTGATTTTCAGTCGCTTAATATGTCAAATATATTAAATACTTTATTGTAATCCCGGGATTAACGCGTTATCGAGCTGACATTTTGTAAAATATTTGACGTTGGTTTTATAAATATTTAAATGTTTGACGAGATAAAGGAGAGAAACGAGCACTTCAGTAAGATGTAAAATCAATCGTGATTATATAGTTTATACGTCGCATGTAGGAGCCGCAAGCCGCGGTGGCACCTCTTTAATAATACAAACTTTTAAACTTTTCCGAACTCCGCGTTATATCAACGCATAAAACAAACTAATTTTGTTTATAGCCTCACTAGTGGCCGTTAAATATTTTAGAGCCTTATAAATTCACAATCAGGAATTTAAGTCTAAAGTAAAGTAGTACTTCATTTCTAAACGACCGCAGAAAGGATCTTGTGAAATATTTCTCCTCGTTATTGTTATTATTTAAATTTATATTTTAAGCAGACAGTTTTTTTTATATACACTCAGTTCGCGAAACTTTTGCAATTTACTCGCTCAAGTTTTACCATAACTTTTCACTGTGCCTGAGCTGCGGTTGATTATTTTTACCCGAGCGCGCCGCGATATCCACTTCGCGTACTTATTGGACGTATATATTTTACTTCAAAATTCTCGTACAACCTTTGCAAGTTTTTGCGTTCGAGCCCGAGAAATATAAACAGCGCGGCGGCGGTTATTAATCCAAATTGCAATTAAACTCACGTACTCTGCTTCGATTTCAATTGCACGTGTCAAAGCTTTAATTAAGTTAGATGATCAGATGTCCCATTACGTAGCTCGCGAACGACGACGTATATTATCATAAATAATCCTCGTTTGACGTTAATTTAAACTATCAATCAATATGTAGAAGTCAAAGTGAATTACTCGCGACTCCATAATGATTTACTCTCGTACAATATTCGAAAAAATCAAACGAACCCCCTCCGGACGTCTCCTGCTTTTAGTCGGCCTCTCGAAACTCCGCACTCGAAAACATCCGCACCCGAGCAAACAGCAGTCGGCGTAAAATCTGAAAAACGCATACATATATCGATTTCATTTGGCAAACACCGAAACGCGCGGGGATAGAACGAGGCATTACTGCAACGAGCAAACGCGATACGGCCGCGCGGGCGGTTATCGCGCTTTAACCGGACACCGCAGCGCGGTCGTTTCGCCGCGTCGCTCCTGTCCGCGGCCTCTCGCCGACGACGTAAACTTTCGAAACGCCCGACGGATTTTTCGGGAAAATGTCGCCGCCGCGCATCATGCGGATTCGCGCGCTCGACGTTCATCGCGTTAACCTCTGTAATCGCGATTAACGACAATCTAATCCGCTGACTCGTTATCCGTCCGCGTGTCAATTTAGTTTTGAGTTTTTGATCGTTAATTTTATGTCTCGAAGCGGCGGAAATTCAATGCCGTTGAATTCCGTCGAAAAGGCATAATTTAAACGCCTTTTTCGTCGTTGATTTGATTTTTTACGGCTGTCGCGCGATAAAGTTAAAAATTACGTAAGTCGGATGAGGTTGTCTTAATTTTATGTCACTCACAATTAGAAATTAGCATAATGATAGATTTCCTTCGCTTCTAATTCAGTGCTAAATACCGAGATGAACGATTATACAAGTCGCTTATGGCGTTAAAAAAAAAAAAAAGCGAAAAAAAAAGTGGAAACTTTCTACTCGCTAAAGTAAAAGTTATACACAAAAGGCGCAAGAAGCATTGTACCGCGCGAGCAAGCCCAGAGACGTTCTCGTTCGAATTTGAATCCGTTCTCCCCGTGTCGGACGCTCTAAACATCGCCGAGATCGAACGGTGTAAAAATGAAGCATCGATATACGTATAGAGCAAGAAAGAGGCATCGGCGATCGGTTCCGCGCCATTAGAGATTTACGATGTTATTAAATTAATAGGAATAACGGTTCGTACCGAGCGCGCACTTCTTCGGCGCACATACACAGCTCCTTCGAAAGCAAAAGCGTTCGGGCACACTGCACTCGTCGAGTGTATATACATGCAGCAGCGGCGCCTGGAGCCTCCCGCGGCCGCCACTTAACGATCCTCCTGCATTTCTATTAATAATCGTCTCGATAATTTTCCCCTTGCCTTGGACGACCTTTTCTGCGTCCTTTTTTCTCTCCGCCGCGTCGACCGGTTCAAGGAGGCGAAACGCTCTCGACGAGAACACGGCACACGAGAGCGCAGGAGGCGATTAACGTTATTAGCGTAATTCCAACCTGTTACGTCGTTGTATCTCCTTTTTTTTCTTCGCAAAACAGTCCCCCCCCCAATCGACGTGCCTCGCGTAGGAATCCGATATTCGTTTATTTTTTTTTTTTTTTCGTCCGCGGATCCGTTCTATTTCTGGAAACTGGCTTCGATGTCATAACTCTCGGGGAGCGTTATGTTTTCCGTCGCCGGGACAACGTATCGTTAATCACCGACGTGTCTTTTCACGCCGGGATTGTAAAATTGTCGCCTCAATTAAACGGTGTTGTATAAGGCTTTCGAGCGGGGATTTTGACGAGGCCCTTTGATAAGTTTAAAAGTCTTTTTTCATGTTTATCGCTAATGCAACCGGCGCTTGTAAATTATCAGTCGCGTTCCCATTGTTGAACAATGGCGGTAACTCAAACATTTCCAAGTAAGTCTAATTACACATAAATTCTCGACGTTATAAGCGTTTTTGCCCGTCAAACTTTCTTCGGCGCAGGAGGATTTTTCTTCTCGGCTTATTGTTGCATAACTTCCATCTCCCGGGACGTTTTATCATTGTATTTTTACAGGTCTTACACTACTTAGATAGCCATTTCCTCGATCATTTGTTCATCACTTTCGAATGCTTTAATAACTTGATTTTAATTTAAGTTTCACTCCCCGTTGCGCAATCGATCCTCTCACAATGCGGACGAACGAAACGGCAAAAGATTAATTAAATCTGTGAAATAGTGCGATAAATTCCTAAACTAACGGGTCCGTCCAATAATAAACGCGGCGCGCGGCTTGGCACTTTGGTCGATCGAGCCTCTCGGGTACGGGAAAAAAAAAAAGTATTTTTGCATGAATCGATGAAACTCTCTCGCAGAAAGAGTGACTCGGGCCGCGGCGTCGTGCTTTCTAAGGCCGATCGTCTTTTTTAGAAACTAGAAAACGAGGGAAATTGATTCCCGCGACTTTCCGTGACGCATGAAAAACGTCGCTGTGAGACGGACGGGACGCGACAACGCGATATAATTCTGATTCGCCGGGCGTGAGATTGCAGCGGGAGCGTTAAATTCAACTGCGGGGGCCGCAGTCGAGGAAGGATCCAGGCGTCGATCCGCGCGCGCCTCTGTCATTTCCCCCGACTGCTCCGGGTGTCTGTGTATCTGGAGGGAAGTGAAAGCGTACTGAAAGGCGCATCGGAGCCCGAGTGCCTGCATTCTAATTGCTTCGATTTGTACGATTAATCGAGTTTTTTTTTTTTTTTACTTTTTAGCGGTGCGGCGAGCAATTACGGCGTTTACTGCCGCTTTAATCAATTGTCAAACAATGCTTGGCGGCGGGATGTCGACAGCTCGGATGATTTTCGATTTGTCGACTGTTATTCGAGCGACAACTGGGATGATTCTCATCTTGTTGTCGGCTGTTGCTCGAGGTAACAAAAGTAGTTTCTAGAAAGAGGAATACTTGTATAACTGGAGTAACAAAAGTAGAAATAGAAAGTATTTAAGTACAAAAGTGTATAAAAAAATGCAGCCCTCAGTCGGATGTGCGATATCATTTAATAATACTAGAAATCACAATTAACACTAAACTTTTCTCTCAGTGCATATATTCGATTTAGGCATTCGCTCAATCATATTCATCCCTCAAATTCACTCGCACTTCTGTAGGAAAGAGGGTCAAGCATATTTGAAAAGAACGTTTAATTCATTTCAAATCTCGCATTTCAAGCACAAATTTTCCCGGTCCGAATGAAAGCCGCAATTTATTTTCAACGAGCGGAAAATACCCCGCGAAATTGATATACTCGCAGAGCGTTTTAAAATATTGCCATTCGCAGAAATTAACGGGTGAAGAAAAAAAAGGACTAATTAATTTTGAACGCCAATAAACCACCGCTTTCCAACTCCCCCGAGACCGCGAGAGCTCTTTATAAATGTTTAGCCCAATTTAGAAATTAGAAAGCCGAGAAAATTATCGGACGAATTATCGCGCGGTGACGCCACGCGAGTTTCCTCACACAAAACAACAGCCACGCAGACACAAACGATCCGCTCCCGGTGCCGAGTACCAGCAAAGAAAAAAAAAGGAGCAGATTTCGAATCGATAGGGAAAAAAGCGCCGGAAGGGGGAGAGGGGGGGGGGAGGAGGTACGACAACGGCGATGATGAGCCCCTTGTTCTCCGGCGTCGGAGATAGGCAGAGAGAGAGAGAGAGAGTTGCATAAGGCGCCGGTTGCGAAAACGTCGCGCTGAGCGTAATGACAAGCGCCGTCCGCGGCGACGGCAGCAGCAACGCCGGCAGCAGCCACTTGACGGCCGACCGATGAGAATTGCTGCTCTCTCTCTCTCGGACCGGGGGGACAAAAATTGCCGACTGCACCTCCGTAATGACGAGGCTGCAGGTACTTCGGGATGTAAGAGCCGATCGCTTTTTTCCTCCTCCTCTCTCTCTCTTCCTTTTGACTTCTACCCCGCAGCTAGAGAGAAAGAGAGAGAGAGCGCGTTGCACAAAAAGCGCCTGCGCCTTTTTTCGAATTCAAATCGGAGAGAGACCGTTTATTTCTACCCTGCTCTTACACGCGCGTGACGCAATCGCCACTTGGGCAAAGAAGAAAAAAAATCCATTACGTCTAGAAAGAAACGAGAATAGCGCGTCGTCGTGCAGTAGTTTCGCAAGAGATTCGCACGTCGGTCCGCCGCAGATATCGCGCCCAAGGACCGGCCTCTGCTCTCCGATCGACGTCCCTTTCCAGGCGGAGGAACACGAGAGGAGCTCACCCCGCGGCGCTCTCGACTGACTAATCGCCCGACAATTGGAGCGCCGTCGTCCTCGCGCCGCGCAAAAACTAGGCGGGTACGTGGCCCGCTTGGGTGCAAAAGGCAAAAGCGGATGAGGTCGACCGGATCTCCGCTCTTCTCTTTTGGCGCATCCTCGCGACTGGCTCGCGGACGATTTTCCACCCGGCGACTCGGCCGGAGCCTCGGACGGCCTCGCGCTCCTTTCCTCCTTCGTCTCTTTGCTTCCTTTGCGGACGCGCCCCGGCCATTTCGCGCTGCAGCCCGGCAGGAACTTGGCCAAAAAGATCGCCGCCGCCGTCCCCCCGGCTGTTTATGCGCGCAAGGCGCCGCCCGAGATCTCTTTTATTTCTTTCCCGGCTACTGCTTTATTCGCGATTATGCCGATGCATAATGCCGCCTGGAACTTTTCGAGGCGCCTTATTGTTGCGCCGTCTCTACTTTTCGGCTCGAAAGGGACACGACCGTTGCTCCAAAATCGACTTTTAAATACGATGCGATAACATCTGCGTAATTGCTCTCTTCTTAGCTAATCGTTTAAAAGGTTATTGAAAAAAAAAGGAAGCTGGTTCGAATCAATACACACCGATTCAATACACACTCTCCCGACAAAGGAATCAATGTCGAAATTAGGTTTCGCCGGACTCGGCCAAGAGGGGCAGGCATAATTTAGCATTCGACGTCCGCAGCCTCGCGACAGCCGCATATCGGCCATTTCGTAAAATAGGTATATATGCGTGCCTCTCCTCATTTGCTCGAAGTAAATTTACCGCGCGGCGGTATCGTATGTACGTTTGACAAAGCGATCGATCACTCTCTCTCGCTCGCGAGCTCAAACGAGACAAATTTTGGGCCCTCCCTCCGCGCGCTCGACGCTTTCCTCCCTTATCTATCCATCTTTCCCTGTTTTCTCTCCTTATTTAGCCATTTGTCTAGTCAGCCATCGACCTTTATCGAATTCAATACAAATAGCCCGGACGTCAATTCCAGGGCAAAGAGGAGCGAAAGCCCCGCTGGAATGGCGCACTTTCCTATACCTCTCTCTGCAGCTCTTTTTCCAATTCCTTCCCCCCCCCCCCCTTCGCTTCTATTCATATTACCCGGCTTGTTCTGGATTTATTTGAAATTCAAATAAAAAATTTAATTATACCGAACTATTCAATATAGACGTCGATTCCGACTCGATGCTAAACTAAACGCAAAAACGTATCGGAACTCGCCGAGTTCGAATTTCCGTCGGTTTTTTTTCCAAATTTCCAAAAATTCTGCAAATTGAAAAATAGGTCAAACTTCAAAAGCAGACGGTTTCGGAAACTTGAAAATTGAACGTCTATATACTTGCACTCGAAAAGTTGAGTCACGCTCACGTGTTCGTTTTTTCTTTTCGTAATAACTAGCAAAAAAATCCGACGTTATCGGAGGAACTAAGTCAATAATGAGTCCTCCGTGCCTCTGCCTCGATACCGCTCGGGAGCGCCTTCTTCGAATCCTATGGAAATATTTCTTTTCATTCGAGGGCATTACCGCTAATTTAAATGCAATTTCTCCTTGAATCTAAAAGTACGACGGGCACGGCAATATGGTATCGCAGACGGCAGAATTACGCAATCGACAGGCAATTTCCCACAAGACTATCGAGGACCCGAGCGTGAAAAAAACGTCGCGGAGAAAAGGAACAAGAGCGCATTGAATTCCAGCTTGGCGAGACCCGCTGAAATTCCCGAGCGCCGGACAGATTCACGGCACGATTCGTCCTCGATGATCGGCGGTTTATGCTCGCGGCGGGGGCCCGTAAATAGCTCGCTCCTCTCGGGATAAGGCCCGCTCGAGCTGCGCGCGTGCACGCGGCATTGAAAGTGAACGTCGAAAGGTCGCCTCTCTTAACAGGCCCGGCGCGGGGAAAAGTTGCCCGCGCGCGTTACCGAATTACGTAGCTCTCGTTTCTCCTCGAGGACGCGCGCGCATCGGACCTCCGGAATTTCCATATATACGTCGCTTCTCAAGGGGAAGCCTGAATTCCGCCCTCTGAGCTTCAAATTTGCCGCGCGCCTCTCGGAGAGAGAGAGAGAGAGAGAGGCAAAGAAAGGGAGGAAGGCCGCGGTTGCGGCTGAGCATCATCGCTTTGGAAACGCGAGGACAATGGCGACGACGCATTCGCTCTCGGCGAATTATATATATATATCTCTGCTGCCGAGAGCTAATTAAGTATTTTCGTTGGGGAATCGCGAGTTTATTACGGGCGGGAGTCGCGTGCCGTGGAAACGTGCGAAATTTCACGCGTTCGTCCAAGTTGGAATTAAATTTCCGGGTAGCTCTAATTTGAAAAGGGAAAGAATTTAGCGCGAGGAACGTGGGTGAACAATGAAAAATCGTTAATTAGAAACGCATTTTCTTATTTTGCCTAAATGTGTATTAGCCGCATTTTTAAGTCTACTTGAGAACCCGTATTTAGAAAAGCTGCGGATAATTTTTACGCTTACATAAACGATTTATTACCGGCAATTATCAGCGCGACTCTCACAATCTCGCCAAGTAACTCGTCTTAACAGAGTAAATTTGTACAAACGATTATTACAAAAATCAGCGCGAAGGTTAAGGCGAGAGATAAAGCACAACTCTCGCGGCACTAATCGAATCAAGTTCGGCGGAGTTCAAAAAAAAAGCTCTCGAGACGCCGAGAGTTTTCGCGCCGTTTTCCAAGCCCCCCCCCCCCCCCCCCCCATCCCGACGTATATCTTTTCGCTGACGGTTTTCCAGCTGCGTGCAGCCAACAGTTAAGTTTTGAGAGCTTTCACCGAGGAGCCCGCCGTACGAGTTCCTCGTATATATAAAAGTGCTCGACGCGACAAATCGAGTACCAGAAGTCGCTTTGCCGGAAAATCATACGTTGCCGCGGAGAGTTGGAAAACGTAGCGGCGCGTTATATTCCGCCGCCGCCGCCGGAGAAAGAAGAAACTTTTTGCGCTTTGACTCGAGAGAGACCTTCGCGGAAAACGCTGTTTTTTCGCAATTATATACCCGCGACTCGGGACTCTTGCCGTGTAACGACCTTCATTATGCGCGTTAACTTTTTGCGCCGCCCCCCCGACTAATTAGTCGGATCCGATTTGTTTGCTCTTCGGGCTGTTTTCAGATTTTTAAGCGCGGCACAAATGTATTCCGTATGGCTCGCTAAGCGGCGTTAAACTCTGCTGGAATAATACAGGCCGGAAGTGATATTGGCAAGCAGTAGAAATATCCATTGAATCTTGCCAGTGTTTCATTATCGAAAATGGATATTTTATTCAAGAACACGTAATGCGGACGCACCCGCGCAACTTTTAGTTTAATTTTACGCTCAACTTGATTGTTTTGCTTAAAAAATGCACGTACACGACGGTGGAATTACCGTTTAAATATTTCATAAATTCGCATTAAACTTGTAAAAGAATTGCAGAAATTTTGCGATAATAAACTCGGCTCGTATCTAATTATCTTCGAACTAATTTCCAGGAACGTTTTAATTCTATCGAGTGAAAAAAAAAACGTGAGAAAGATGAAACCCAGTAAAGCAGATGGGAATTAATTGATATAATTGGGGCGCAATATTAATGAACGTAAAACTCATTAAATGCATGCATTTACAGTTATTGACTTTCTGGAAATCATTTAAAATATAATAAGACAACAAAAAGTTTAAAATGTCCTACTTTAAAGCTGTTTTATATTGGCCACGTGGACAATCGTTGCATTCTTAAAATTCTTTTCATTGATTATTTGCAATCACAGGCGTATAAAAACAAACGCTCCTTTATTTGGTCGCGCAGTCAAGATGAAGCAGTGACTCAGACATTTCTGCTTTGCTTACAAGAAATTGCTTCACATGTCACGTTCGTCAAGCTAATAATATGCTACTTCCACCAATTTCGATAAGATGTATTGTAAAATGCTCACCTTTCCCAATAAAATGTATTCTTTGCTTTTAAAGAAAAGAAGCTCCAACAATTGTGTAAATATTAGTTGAAGACTGAGATTTTATGTTTTAAAATCCAGTGCTTGTAAAAGTAATAATTAAAATTAAATTTGATGCACCGCCATTTAACAAGTTGGCTTGTTCTCAAATTGATTTAATTATCGAAATTAAACAAAGCAAATTTTTACGAGAAAATGGAACTATAAATCATTATCGGGAAAATGGAATTTTTTAATCAAACGAAATGCTGCCGAGAGGAAAAATATAAAGGCAAGCCAGTGATCATAATAATAATAATTCAAATACACACTGCTGCCGTATACATAAAACATTAAACATTTCGATGCGATACGATAAGTCAGCGGATTCCCATATAAAGAACAAAGAAGTAAGACATAGCAGGATTACCATAAAAGAAAAACACACTCATTAACCAGCGACGAAATTTTTCAACGTTGTACATTATCTTTGTTTCGAACGACGCTCAAAACTTTTATTAAGAATTTAGAAAGACGAAGCGAAGCGCCGCTAAAAATAAGAAAACTTTTAAATCCAATTTTTCCCGGCCGTAACGCGAAAATTCGAAGTGCGAACGTTTTTTTTCCGCCGCGCCATTAAAAAAGCGTGTAAACAAGCGGAGACGAGATCGGAATCTACGGTTTTTCTTTATTTAACACTTGCTCTCTCGGCTCTCTCCGCGTCCTTCGCCGCGCGCGCCTCGCGAGTGCTCTCGGCAATTTTCTAGCGCTAAAACTTTTTTCATCGCATTCTTATATATATATATATCGCGCGACGCGTCGTTTGCGCAACGTCCAGCGTGCATCCGCGCACGGAAATAAAGTCCGAAGCAAACAGATAATTATCCAACAAAAAATACAATCCTCCAATTCGAGCGTCGAAAATTGAAATTCCCCGTTCCGAGGATCTCGCTCATTGAATAACAGGAATTTCCGCGCGCTCGGCAGGCGTAATTTCCAAAATCGCTTCGGGAATGCAACGAGCTGCGCGATCGCTGTGCTCCCCTCGCACGCGAGACGCGATGCTGCGTTCATTGACTGGGAATCCGCGTCGTCGTCGTCGTCGTCGTCGTCGTCGTCGTTGCGCCGATCTCACGCGGAGTGGCTGCAGCCCCCCTTCGTCCTCTCTCTCTCTCTCTCTCTCTCTCTTTCCTCCCGACACATCCGCAGGTATACACAACACGAGAGGCTCCGCGCGCGGCCTTGAAAGGACATTGCTCCGCGGCGCGAGAGACAATCCGACCTTAAGTAGCCTCGCGCGCTCTCTTTTCTCGCGGATTTCTTCCTTTAGCGGATAGGCTTATTAGCGCGAGAGCCATTGTCTCTCGATCGGCCGGCGTATATCGATCGGCGGACGGTATTACGCCGGCCTCGAGCAATTATCACAGCCTCGAGCGTCCCCCTGTGGCACTTTTTCACGCTCGCGCGCAAAGTCTCGCCGCTTCAAAGGACGAGGGCTATTTTTTTTTTCACACCCGCGCGCGTCTAGACGCTCTCGGGATATTTTCCGCTCCCGAGGAAGCGCTCGAAATTGGGCTTCGTTGAGAAACTGTTAAACAAATTAGTTTCGCAATCGGAATTCTTCCAGCGTTAGTTGGAATTTCCATATTATAATTCTGGGCGGCCGCTGCGAAACGCTCTTTATGAAACTTTAATGCCCTGCCTTAATGAAACGGGCAATTACAAAATTATATGAAACAAAGCTCGCAGCTCATTAGCATACCTTCTTTTCTTCTTCGCAATCGAATTGTGCTCTCTCTCCCCGCAACGAGAGCACATCGAATCATGATCGTACGAGAGTCGCTCGCTCGTATTGCGCTAAATATTTTGACCGGCGACAGTCGGTTGATCGATCGCGTGTATATGCGCTCTCCTCGACTCGAATTTTATATTCGGCTATCCGCGAGATCTTGCAGAGTCCTTTGTCGACGTAACCTCTTACGCAACGCGGCCTGGGCGCGGTTGTCATTTATTTCGGACCCGACGCAAAGCCAATATAAGGATGTATATAAAGTAAATCAGAGCGAATCGCGACCCAGAAAAGACTCTCGCTAAAATCCAGTCGAGCGGAGTAGGCGTCAAAAAGGTACTTTTCGATTATAACAGCGGCGCGGGCGACGGCGGCGAGAGTGATTTTCTGGCATCCGGCTTGAATAATGTATCGGGCTCCGCGCAGAGGCGGTGTCCGCCTCCTCTCCTCTCGGTGCAGCTTCCACGGTGCTTTCTCCCGCGGCGCAAGTTTTCGTTTCCGCGTACATCTCTCTCTCTCTTTCTATATGTGTGTGCGTCGCGCCAAGAGGAGAAATTGAAAACGCTTTGTATTGAGATTTATGGCAGGGGTGGGGGGGCCTTTTTCGCTTTCCAAAGATATATCCAATCGACGATCATCCCTGGGATTTGCAGCGGCTGCAGCCTGCTCTTTCGCGGCGTTCGTATATACGCCTACCTTCGCCGGAGAGCCGAGCCCGCGACGAGATGCCTTTTCACTCTCGCCGCATCCACTCCGATCGCTCTCTCGGATCCGGGAGGAGCGGAGCGGGAAATCTTTTATTTAGGGACGGCTTATACATTTTCAAATTAGACGCGGCTCCGCGAGGCTTTATTCAATTTTCGCGAGGCGACGGGGGGGGGAGAGCTGCTTTTTCAGCGAGCGATCGGAGAGCGTAATAAATCAGTGCCGCCTTAATAAAGATTAAATTTTCGCGAGAGAGGCTCGAATCCTCTCCTTGCGCCGCGAGCGCGCGGGATAAATCATTTTTTTCTCGCGGGTTAAAGAGCAAAACCGCGCGCGGGGTATACGCATATACGTGTGCACACGGAGGCGAGATCATATTTCAGTGTTTTCATCGCGGCCGAAGCATTGTTACGGCGGCGCAATTACGGCCGGCCGCGCGCGCAATTTGTTTGCAGAAGCGTGTAAAACACGGACGGGAGAGATTTACAGACATACGGAGTTATACACTGTCCCCTCCCCCCTCCGTAGGCACGCGGGACGGGGATTCGCGATTGGCAGGTATATACGCGCGCGGCTCGATTATCGCGGCGCGATTGCGTAATGGGCTCCCGCCGATACATTATTCGGCCTTATCCGGGCCGACGATCGACCGGCACGTAAGAACGTTAAACCAATAGCGCGTATAGAAGCGAGGAGAGCCCGTAATAAGTCCACTTAAGGGGGTCGATAAGGGGCCGAGACTGTCGAGAGCAATTCAGGCCTAGGAAGTCGACGGAGGCTAAACCGCTTAGGACGGAAAGGCTCGGGGGGGACACCAGGTGATCTCCTTTCGTTCGCGGAGCGGAATCTAATCAATTTTTATGTTTATTAGCTTGTACAAACTTTACTTTACGAGCCGCGCATCCGCGCGAGACTCTGCAGAGCTCAAAAATTCTGCGCGCCACTGACGCAATTTCGGGCCGGGCCGACGTCGCTTCTCCGAAGATAAAAATTTTCGTATATATTTTTCGCAGCCGCATTAGCCAGTCAATTGTTTGTCGTTGTGTACCGCCGACGGGGGAATATATATCCTCGTGACTTTTCCAACAAAGTTCGAGCCGGAGCTCGGGACGGGATCAAACTTGGATCCGCCGCTTGGGAGAACAAATCCACTGCCGCGAGAGCCAGCTCGTTTTAAAATTCCGGGCAAAAATATATATATATGATCTGCTTTGTCGCGCGTTCGGATATGCGAAAAGGCTTTTCGGAAACGCTATCCGTATACCGAGGAAACGCGGGCTGCAAATTTCTATATCGATTCGATGAAAGACACGGCGAGTGCTTTGTTCGACAATAATTTTCGATGGATATTCAGCGATAAAATTCTTCTCTTAGAAATTGTCATTTTCATAATAATGTCTTCTACAAGGCGAGTCGGTTTGTTATCGATTTACATTTGAATTCATAAAAAAAAGTAGGTGGCATACAGTGCGAATTACGTAAATAGATTAACCTTGATGAAAGATTTCAGTTTAGGAATTTGTAAACAAAAAACTTAATATCTCAATTAACTTATTAGCTGTGATTATTCAAACAAAGGAATTAAAAGACTTTAATTCCACAGATTAGCAAAAAAATAAGCTTAAAAGTTGCCCACGCAAAGCTTTGCGCTGTAAAACTTTAATAAACACGACATACACAGCGGCGCCTCGCGGTTAACCTGCCTGTCAACGGCATTTATCGCAAGACAACTGCCGCAAAGAAGCAGGAAAGAAAGCGAACCCCTTTGTAAAAAAAGCAGCCTCCGCAGCGCCGAGCGAAGCCGCTCTAATCCGCGCCGAGCCCCGCTGAAAAGCGCGTCCTCGCCAAAGGACGAAGCGTGTCTTTTCGGCGTCGGCTAATCGCGCGTTTTCGCGCACAGCTCAGCTCGGTGGTGCTTGCGCAAGCGGATGAAAAGCGTACAGCTTGAAAGGAGGTACGCGGCCGCGGCGGATGGGGCCCGCGTGCTTACACTTACATAAGGCGGCTCTCGGCGGAGGACGTGAGCGGAAGCGCGCTCAATTCCTCGAGGTCGGCCGGCGAAGCGTCGGCTTATTAATCCGTCCCTCCGTCCGTCTTTTATCTCCCGGGCCGGGGACGGGGGAGCGTGTAAGATATATATCCCGGGGAGGGCACCGCGGGCACGCGGCGTCGAGCTGTCCGGAGACTTATGCGCAGTTGGCGCGAAAACGAAATTCGCCGACGCCGCCGAGAGGATAAACAGGATTTCGGATGTAGGTTATAATGACGGCGCGCGCGCCGAGCGTGAAAGCGTCATTTCGCGCCGTGGCGTATATATATATAGTTTGCAGGGGACTAACTGTTTTCGGACAGTGTTAATCGCAGGCCGAGGGAGCTCGAACTTTGTTGTAACTATGTATAACGCATTTACTCTGGGTATATTTCGCGTTTAAACTTATTTTATTTCGTTAAAGTGTATATCCGTTTTTTTACGACTTGGTTTAAACGGGGAATTTTAACTCGAGATTTTCCGATAGACACTGATGTTGTATATATATATTATTAAAGAAGTTTAAAGATTTTTCATTAAAATTTATTTCATAGTATACTAATGAAATCCAACGCGTACTATTTTCTTTTTTTGAGGTTACTATTTTTTCGCCAATTAGATTATGAATAAACTGACTTTACTTTCCAGCCCATCAATTTTTTAAGGAAGGATATAATCCAATTTCTATCGGAAAGTCTCGAACGAAAATTCCCCAGTTAAATCAATTATTTTCCTTATCCGTTTTAGTCGGATATTTTTATACAGTTTACGTCAAAATTAACGTTTTGACGAATTTTTCACAGAAAGCGAATTATAAATTAATTTCGTTTATTTTGGTAAACTGCTATTCATTGCACTTGGCTATTAAATAACCGATATAACGAAAAAGCTGCAATTGAACAGCAACAATTCCCAGTCCCCCGGCGGCCGCTTTTAACATTCGCCACCAGGATCCCCGACTCGCCAGGCGCTCGAGTGCGTAGGAAGAAGAAGCGAAAAGCAAAAAAAGAAATAAGTTAATTATACCTCCTCGACGTGACAGCAGGTGCAGCCATCCGCGCTTCATTCCGTCCGGCTTGCAATCGCCGCGCGCCCCAAGCACGGGCACAAGGGCGTCGAGGTGCGAGCACGCGTGCCGACGTGCCGAGCCTGATAAAAAGCAGCGGAGAGAGAGAGAGACGTGCCGGCGGCGTCCTAGACATTCTTACGAATTCAGCCGCGCGGCCATTATGCGCGCGGAGGTTGTGACGCGGCGCGCGCGATCCAGTTTCGGCGCTATACTCGCTCTCCGCGACCTTGCCGCCGGAAAGGGGGACCTTCGAGAAAGTCGCGGGATGCTGCGACCTTCTTTTCTAGGCCCGCGCGTTTCGACGAGTTGCGTCACACGCGCTCCACTCCGCGCGCGCCTCGTTTTAATCCGTCCGGCTGGCGTGGATTCTTCGCCGATGTGGTTTATTGGTCGTCGTCGATATAAACCTCGAGAAAGGAGCGCGGCGCATGGAAGCTCTCGTCGAAAGAACAAAACAAACTTCCGCGTCCGATCGAGCGGAGGAGGTAAACGACTCGTGATCTAATAAACTTCCACCTCGACGCAGCGGCCGGCTCTCGCTCGGAAATCAAGCCTCCGCGCGGACTTTCGCGCGGAGGTTTTCCCTTATCGAGTCGGTCTGCCGATATGCCACGGCAGTGTCCGGTCTCCGCGGTCGTATCTCGGGGAAAGTGCCCGCGGAGAGGAGAAAGGCGATATTTTCGATTTTCCGCGCGCGGCTTTAATAAACACCGGCAGCAGCCGGATGCGCAGCTGGTCAACGAAAGTGTGACACGGAGGTGTCTGATGGGTCGAGGCGTTGGGGGGATAATCGTGAGATACGAGAAGCGCCGCGCGTATAGTGCGTATAACTAGGCTGATGGTATTGTGCCGCGGGAAAGTTTATCGGGACTATCGGGAGATTCCCACGTTGATGTAATTACGAGGAAGGCATACAACAATCGGCGATCGAAATAACGAGGGGCTTTTGCGGGCAGCTCATGAGAAGAGATTCAAAATTCTGATTTTAATCCGCGGGTTTTACAGTTATAGGAGCTGTTTTCGCTCGAGCGCCTTCATTTTTTTTATCAAGTGTATTTCAGAATTAAAGCGGCTTGTCGGCCGTTTAAAGTATATTGTAATTAGTTTACAGTTAGCGTAAGGACGGGAATTACATGGCGATATGCAACAAATTAAAGTAATTGCCGGGCATTGGCTCGTTATTTACTTTAATACCTTCAATGCAGGCAATATCGCTTTACAACTGCGAGAGAGAGCACGATATATTCCTCGTATAGATTTTTGAAAGTTGGCCGATGAAGAATTCACTTTCTCGAATATTGGGAACTCGAGGGCCACGACATATTTTAGGAAAAAGTATCGGATGATTAAGCAGCCCGATGCGTACATGATAATTTTTCGAAGACGAAAGCCGTCGACGATCCGATCGAAAAAAAACCCATTGAATCGGCAGCTCGAGCACAAAGCCCAAAATCTCCGCGCAAAAGAGTCCGACGCGCTCGAGTTCTCGGGAAGATGATCGTCGGGGCAATAAGGCCCCGCTTTCTACTCGTCGATCTCGCCCATCGGCGAGACGGTGAATCACGGGCTGAAACCGGCCCCGAGTCGAGCCTGCTCCCTATTTACGTCCGAAGGTGCAGGGTAGCGCTGAAAAACATGCATCCCCGGCAATCTTTTCGTTTCTCCTCTCTCTCTTTCTCTCTCTCGCGCGCGCGCGCCTCTACCAGAGAGACGATTGACCTCTGACCCGTCTGCACGCCGCTCTCCCGCTGCACCGTCGTGCATATAAGAGCGTGCGAACCGAAGAGGAGGAAGGCATCCCGCCGCCGCCACCGCCGCCGCTTTATCTCGCGCGCTTCCGTGCGTCTTTGGCGCCGCGCGTAAAACGGATTTTCCGCGCGCTTTCCGCGGATATATTTCCGCGAGGCTTTATACCAGACGCCGGGAGGGAGGGGGGAATCTTTGAGGAATGCTTCATTCCAACGGAGCGAGCAGGCTGCCTATTCAATTTTGCACCGAGCAACTTTCTCGATTAGACTGAATTTTGGCGAGGCTCAAAGGAGGCTTCTTGCTCTTGCCTCTCGTCGTATGTTAGCGGAGAAAAGCTGTTTGAGCGGGCCTATTTAATCGCGCTTTTTCCAAATTACCTCTTATAAATTAATTTCGTCCGTAAACGCAGCCAATGGAGCCTATACGTTCACGATGCAGAGACGAACGATGCGGTATGAGATCTTAATCCGAGTTTTACGGCGTATTCAATTTAATTTAATTAAGTGTTGAAAAAAAGTGCACAGTCACAGCTGCCGACGGATAACTGAAAACTCGGCAAGCATCTAATTAACCTACAGCTACCACCGATAGTTTAGCGTCCAATTAATTAAAAGATCGGCGCCGCCAGATAATACATATAGTCCCCTCCTCGAATTCGAGTTTCACAACGAATTTCGACGAGCGTAACCATCGGCGTATCGGCTAATACACGCCTGGATTTCGACTCTGAAAACGGCGCCGATTAAGACGCGCCAAGTCAGCGGCTTCGATCCGCTCCGCCGATGATGTCGGGGCCCGAATAATACACGTGTACAGCGCTCGATCTTGTTAACACGACGCCCATCAGACGTGAGTCAGCTCTCGCGAGTTTTATACGTACCGTTAAAGCGCGAAAAGCCGCCGATACAGATACGCTTGTACGAGGCGAAATAAAAATATCAATCACACCGGGAGGATCGTCGCGCGGGCAATATGCCTCCTCGAGCGTTACGTCGGTCTTTCTTGACTGGCGGATTAGCGGTACTTTGGCACGCGTATATATATATATATATATATATATAATGTCGCAAATCTTGGGCAATTAATTTAACGACGGCGCTATACTCGCGCGACTTTCCTCGGGAATTCATTATTTTGTAATGAGAGACTACCGCGGGGAATAAATTTTCCCATACCGCGCCGAGGATGGAAGAAAAAAAACGTTCGTTAAGGCAAACAGTCTATTATTTATACGCGCCTCCGAGCGATTTTATCCGCGACGTCGAAGTGCGTCCCGATGGCCAGATTTTCGACTCGACGGCTATCCGCGTCGAATCGGCTGCTCCGCCGCGGCGCCTCTCGAAATTCCGCGCCGACTTCCATCGCGCCGTTTATCAACGACATCGACGCGCGGCGTTTAAGGCGAAATCCGAGCCGACCCGTAAAACGTCCCGCAATGATGTTCCGCGCGTCGGGAGAGAGAGATTTGCGCGATATTCGCCTCGGGAGACTTACTTTTCGAGCGGTCCGTGCATTATAATTTGCCACGTACTGTATATATACGGCGTCTTTAATTTCTCGCGATTGCTTTAAGAGGCCGTTACACTTTTTTTTTTCCGTCGAGTGTATATATAACTCTCGAGTTCCGCTTAGCGCCGCGCGATGATCGTAAAATTCATGCCGACTCTTACCGCAAGATTTATTTGCAAATCGAGCAAGAACGCTAATGCGGAATCCAGTTATTGACACATAATGCTCTTTTAACAATCCGCGCAATCCGCGGCCCGTTGTAAAGGACTCTGCTCTTTTCTCGGGTTTTCAACGAGTTTTTTTTCAGGAGGCAGGCGATCGAGTGCGCCGTCGGCGAAACTCTCTGCCGACGATCCGCGGACCGTTTCCCGATGACGAAAGTAACGCTTTTTAAAATGCGTTGCAAACAAATTTACTCGGATGTTATTGGCAGCTGTGTTTGTTCTAAAAACTTTCCACCGTAATAACAAGTTTAATTAAAAAGCCAAGACTCGTTGTGAGAAGAGTCGAAAAATATTGAGCGATAAAGCCCACGAGCGAAGATGAGAAGCGGAGCTATTAGGATAATGTAAAACGTGAGAAAGCCTGCGCGCTAAAGCTCGCGGTCGGATCATTAAAAAATTAAATATCCACGACACGAAGATCCTGTTGTGCATCTGGTTTGACTGGAAGGATGTGCTGCATTATGGGGCTCCTAAAACCTTGGGAGAAACAGTTATGAAGGCGAGCGCTATACGGCAATCAACTCGAATCGTTTCGAGTCGAGAAAATAGACAAAAAACGAGCGCTTACCGGCAAAGAATGTCGACTAGTTACTCTGGCTACACGGCAATGACCCTCCGCGTATAAGGCTGTCGCGGCTCAGAAAACGATAATGGAAGCTGTATGGGAAGCGTTCCGGACCTACTTTGCTTTCGAAAGCCAGGCAGAGTTCGACGCCTGATTTTCTGCGAAAAATTTACAAAGTCAACGAGCCAGCCTTATTTTAGCTCGATATTTTTTTTATTCGCTAATTTTGCTTGAAATTTCTTGGTCGCTGGGTACGAATACGTAATGATTATTTTTGATGCGCCATTTTTATTAGTTCGCTATTTTGAATTTTGAAAATCTGACCTTGGATTCATAATAAGCTAGCTCAAAAACTCCGTAGACCTTATTTTTAGCTTAACAGTTACACTGTTAAATAAGACATGAAATTTAATGCATCTGCTTGAAATTTGTTTTCATATTTGCATTAAATTTCGCACAAGTAAATAAGCACATTTTTTTGCAATGAGCATTAAATTTAATACACAATTGCCTAAATTTTTTATTCCATCCATTTAATAAAATAATGCACCTGCTTGAAATTTTGTTTCCATTACATTAATTAAACTTAACATATTTATGTTTTGCAGTGTATTTCTGGCGAGTCCTATAATTACATTTATTGTGTAAAAAAGCTTCTTTCAATTTGTTTATTTATAAAATCCATTAACATGAAAAAAAAAATATATTAAAACTTTTAAATCGATATTTGTTCTTGGAATTTGTCGAAAACTATGTGAAAAATATTTAGAAACAAAGTCAAAAGAGTGACACACGAGTGACGTTATATCGCAAGGGGTTAAAAACGTTCCATTTTTCACGGGCCGCCGTCTCCGCTAACAAAATGTACGCAGAACGTTATGAAAATGAATTCCGGGCGAGATTGAAAATCTATTTTCGCCGCTCCCAAAATCAAAACTGAAACATAAAAAAACAAAACATTCTAATCCGCACCGGACGGCCATACAGAAATTCATCGCGACGTCGCGCGCGGATATACATAAATATAAGCTTTTCGAGAGATAAAAGACGCGCTTTATCTTCTTAGCCGGAAACACGGCTGTACGTATGCTCAGCACGCGTCGGGCTCACACCACGCGCGAGATATATATTCGCACCTTAGAGGATATAGTCCTTGTCACAGAGAGCGAGAGATGCGAATCGTCGCGAGCGAGCCTCGCGGAATCCCCCGGCGCAAAGCTCGGACGCGCCGCGCACGAAATTCAGACGATGCAGTCGTAAAATATAAACGGGAGACGCGCCGTGCATTTCTTAACGGGGCCTCGGCATAAATATATAAAGCACCGATAGATTTATGCCGCCGCTTGCGGACGGCGTTATATTATACCGTCCGTAATTGAATATTTGATCTTCGGCGATATCGAGTATCGGCCAGTAATTTAGGGAATCCGAGTAAATCCAAAGAGTTCAATCGACATTATATATACGTGTATTTTTTTTAACTTTCGCGAAAGCTCAGTCACGATTCCAAGAATTTACGAGCCTACCTCAAACAAGCTCGCCGTCAAGCGGAGTAGAATGGACATAAAATATTTCCGCTTTTCATTTTTATATTTTCCCGCCTCGCGGATGTTATTACATTTTTTATGAAGTGCGCGAGAAGTATACGCGCTCGAAGAGCGCGCCTTCCTCGCGTAATAAAGGGATTCCTCGCCGTATCATAAATGTATTTTCAGAGTGCGCAATTCGGGAGTGCTTTTATTGCGCCGCGACACTCTTCGCGAAGGAGAAATTTTTCGCAAAAAAAAGAAAAAAAAAAAAGAAAAGAAAGACGCGCTTCAATTTCCGCCAAGTCAGACTTTACTTTGGCGTTATGCAAAGCGAATCCCGCGGGTAAATACGGGGGATTGATTGATTTTGAAAAGCCGACGTCGGGGAAGCGACAAAGTACTTCCAGGATAGATTAAGCGATCGATCTGCAATTGTCAAGCCGACGCTGTACAGCTGCTTACTCCGAGATATAGTCACGAGTGTCGATCGACGTGATGCGATAATATCTTCCCGTTGCCGAGCTTTCGAGGAGAGTTCTCGAGTGTTCGGCTAGCAGATTTTGTTGTAACTTTCGGCTGATTTTACGAGAATTATCGATGACGTTTGATAGACGAGATTAAATTCTAATCCAATATCGATTTAAGAAATCTTTATTTTGTTGCTAAAATTGCCTCGATGATTGTTTTGTGCTGTTTTTATTGCAAATCTTTGTTTAACTACGAATTTTGGAGAAATAAAGGTTTTTCGGTATTTTCTCTTCAGCCGATAGGATTTCAATTCACCTTTCAAACACCCTCAATACCCGGCAATTAACGCTTGAAAGAATATCGATTTTTCCTTAAAAAATAACGCACAGTGCATTCTCATCGACGCAATCAATATCGAGTTGCGAAAAGGGCTTTCAAGTCAAAGAAAGTTTTTATAATTGTTCTCCCAACCCTCGTCCCCATTATCAAAGCGAACGAGTCGCCAATTGAAAGCTCGCCGTTCTCCCAACTGCCAGAGAGCTAATAATGGATTAGCAGGAATTAACATATACGCATATACATGACGAGCGTGTCGAAACGGCGAAGATCCCCGTACAATATTGCGGCAGCCTTCATAATTCGAAAGGCGGGCTGCTCGGCGCTCGCTTCCCCTTATCGCGGCCCATCGAATGGCTTTTCCTCCTCCTCTATATTTACGAATAACGAAGTAACGAGCAGCTCGTAATTGCTGGTAATGAATGTGGACCGAAGCGCGCTCATTATCCGTCCGCTAATAATAAAAGCAGCTGCTCTCCCTCTCTGTCTCTCTCTCGCTTTTTTCCTCACCTCGCCTCTTTGTATCGGCCGAGAGCGAGTAATGTATATATACAGGCGTCGCGGCCGCAAAACAATAGGCGAATTAAAATTATTTGTCATTCAAAGCGCGCTCTGCTTCGACCGGCCGACCGGCGGGCTAATAATAGCCGGTAACGAATAGCGACGAGGCACGTAATTGAACAATTAGGAAGTTTGCGCAGACTTTAAGTGGATTTAATACGTATACGCGGACTAGACCGCCGAACTATTACTTCGCTCCGCCGGCTACAGTAATATTACACGTACATATGCACCTGGGCGGAGGTGAAAAAAAAGAAAAAAAAAAAGTAATCGCGGCGAGCGCGAGAAATCGATTAGCGCGGCTCGAGGAAAAACTTTGCTTTATCGCTCGACCGGGCCCCGTCATTTTCCGAGTTGTATGAATGCCCCCGCCGCTTAATCAGGAGGCTCCATTACGCGCCTCGGTGCACTTTTCGGATGGGTTATTACCAAGTGCGCGCTTCTCCTTTTTTTTTTTTTTTTCGATCGCAAATTCAGTGCGGGCACAGAAGCTCGCGAATGACATAATTTTCGCGAAACGTTCACTTTTTTTTTATTGTTCGCAACTTTATTGCCGTGAAAAAAGTCAGCTTTGCTTTTAAGTATCGAACATTACCGGCCGTCAATTTTAAGGAAATATAAATTCACGTTCCCGGGACAAAAAAAAAAAAAAATTGAATGGTTTCATTTTTCACGGTTTGGTTGTTATAACCGCGCCGAGACTATAACCTGCGCGTAAAATAATCTTCCTTGAAACATTACGTAACGCTGAAACGTCCGCCGAAGGACGAAGCTGATTGTCTTTTCAAAATTTAATCATTTTTACTGGCTTCTATGATAAACTTGACACGAAATCTATATTGGGACCGTAACCATTTTAGCTTTCACTCTGAATCTTTTGCAGCAGAGGGAATCGAAGGTAAAATTGCTCTGTTTAAAACGACTTTAGAAACTTGGTAATGTAATAACTTGATAACATTTAGATTTTCAGCGTTGTTAAGCAAATTAAAAAAAAAACTAATTTTCACCTGTTGCCGCAAATTACGAGTATATATAACATTACAAGTATAATTAATAGTTTTTTAAACAAATTACATCCGAGTTCTAAACCAAACTCCGAACGCGGCGGGTCGCTTTACTTCTGCCTACTGCTCAGGATTGCAAAAGCTGCACACAGGACGAATAGCCGGCCAAAAGAAGCCAAAGAAGCGGGGAATGCAGCCGCGGCAGCATTCGGATTCGATAAATGGCGCATCGGCGCTGCTGCTGCTGCTGCATCGGGTCTTTTCAAAGTCGGGTTAAGTTTGAAAAGCAGCAGCAGCGGCAGCGGCAGCGGCTCGGGGGGGAAGGAGGCGAAAAAAAGAGGAGCCTCGACTCGCGCCGCTGGCTCATCTGCAAGTCAAAGCGAAGGAGCCGCCGACGCTGCTCTCCAATTAGGAGCGATGGCCTCTTCGGCCCTCTCTCGCGAGCAGTGCGGTTTCGCCTGCCAAAAATATACACCGCCGCCAGGATCGCTGTACCCTCTTGAATACATTAATGGAAAATCGCCATTCGACCGGCGTCTAACGATCGAGCCTTTTTTTTCGCTGCGCTCGAGAGCCGAGAGATCCGCCGTTTCAGCCTTTTAACGATTTCCCGCCGAGAGCTGCGAGATCCCTTTTTCTCCTTTTATCGACGGGTAATCGTTATTTTATTATATTTCGTGCTCTTTTCGCGTTTTTTTCGGTCTACTCTGCGGCCCGCTGCGCCGAGGTACCTTTATCGATGGACTATCCTCTCTCTCGCGCGGCGTCGAATAATGTTTAACTAAAAGGAGGGCGGCTGCTCGTACTTTTCCAATTTTCCATTACTATCGTTTCTCGGAACTTCATTTATTTACTTGGATTTTTCCGTTAAGAGACGTATTCCAGTTTAAAAAAAAAAAAAGGAAGAGCCTGAAAAGCAATCCGAACTCTGCTAATAAATTTCAATTTATGGACGAAAGGCATATAAAAAAGTTGATTGGAAATTCGAAGCCGCGAACGCCGATCGCAGTTTATTATTAAAACCCGCATTTAAACTTACAATTTGCTCGATTCCCATCTAAAAATCGTTCCGTTCTGAATATCGGGGCTCGCGCGGAAAACTGGCTGTGCCACATATAATTGGACCTTGATCTCCTGCACCGGTATCGCGGATTAACAAGAATAAAAAAAAAAAAAAAAAAAACCTTTAGAACGCCGCGGCAAAACAATAACGAGCTTATTAATTTTTGAACGAGCGAGCCGCGGTAACTATATACATTCGCGCGCGGGCTGTGTAATCAGGGGATCGCTCGGCTAATGTTAGGAAAAGCAGTCGTGTCCATAACGGTTTTGCTCGCTCTTAAAAATGCACGATCGATAATAAGCGTTCGTTCGCCGCTGCTGCACTTTGGCCGCTTGAAATATTTAAATTTCATCGAGTCTTGGTATAGATACATTTAAATCTTCGCGCAACGTTACTGTAAGATCGATTCAACAAGTAACTCAAATTTAAACTGATTAAATAATTAATTATAGACATCGCAAGCTTCATTAACGAGAGCGTTTATTTTATAGTGCCCATTAAAATCAAAAGCCATTTTCTCCGCGATTTACCGTCTGAAACTCGTGCTTTACTTCCTTAAAATTACGCAATACCCACACGTCGCCTTTGCCGTCAAACTAATTACTCCGCAAGAAATTCGCCACCGCAGAAGCTCGAACAAGCGCGCGCTGCTCTTGTCACTTTTCACAAGCAATCCGCTCTTCGGCGGCTGCAACAATGTATTTCGCGCGGCGGCCGACAGACTAATACCCACGCGACTGTCGTCTGCGGAGAAAAAAAAGGAAAGGGAGCCGAAAGATCTCGTCAACCGCAGCCGCCCGGCTAAACATAAACACGTCCGAACCGCAAAACTAATTCAACTAAAGAAAAGCGCGCGCCTCGCGTAAAAAGGAAAGCAGCCGTCTGCGCGCCCCGGGATTTCGTCACGCGGCGCGCGGCTCGCCGCCGCGTATCGGAATGAAGCAGCGAGAGGAAACCAGTTTGTCATTCATAACGGATCCATCTTTGCGCGAAGACTCCGCACGGGCGCCGCGCTCCGTGCAGGTTTCCCCCCCGCCGCCCCTCCCTTTGGAATTTTCCCCCGATGTACATATACCGTTTAGTCGCGCCGCCGGCGACGGCGACCTTTCGCTCCTCATCTCTCGCCGACGATTCGCCGCCGCCGCTGCTGCCTGTGTCAGGTGTAAGTCGCGCGCGGCTAGAAATTCACTCGAGCGCTTTCCCTTTCGATGCGTGCATGTGTGTTTACATGTGTATGTACGTATATTGCTCTCGTTTCTACTCCGATTTTCTCCTCGAGTCGACGCGTAGATTATTTCTCGATTCGCGAGCACTGGATTTCTGGCTGCTTTGGTATATATATATATTTAAGGGCGGATATATGGGGGAAGGTGGAGCGCAAATTAAAAAGACCATATAACGGGGGGTGAAGCTGCTACTTCGCTGAAGTAAGGCAAACGCCCTTGGGGCAATCGATATCCAACTTGCGAGGCAAAGTTCGCGGCTTTGATATCGCGAAACGTTTTCGAGCTACGCTCGGGGCTGTGCACCGCGGGTTAACGCACACAGAGTACACAAAAACTGGGGAATTCACTTCCCTCGGTAGAAAACTTGCTTTACTTTTTCTCGCAAATTTTCACTCGGTCTATCCCTGGCAGAAATGCGCGCGTTTAAGTTGGCTAGGAAAGGTTGTTTATTATGATTAGATTTCGTATTATATAGGGAAATCTGGTGCTGCTTAAATTAACTAAAAAAACTTCCTGGGTAGAACTTTGAATAAAAATTTAAGATTTTTAATGGACGAACGGTGATTGGAAAATCTTGAATCAAAAGTTCTATGACAAGTTTTCGTGTTTAAAAAATACTCGAAAACTTGCAAGTACTTGTTAAGCTTCAAATAAAATTTTTAAGTATTTTATAGGTAGTTTTGAAATTAAAAAAAACGACTATATACCCCTTTAGATAATTTTTAGTTTCATAAACATTTTTTAATTTAATCTGCTTTGAAAAAGAAAGAATCGATGCGTAACGAATCGATGTAAAAATCGATGAAAGATCGATCGTACGAAAATGTAAACAAAGCATGGAGTTTGTTAGCTTCGGGAGGCGACTCAAAGGAAAACAGATAAGTACACATGATAAGCTATATATATTACATGTATATATAGTATCTGTAAACAAATGATCTGTCCTGAAGAAGCTATTAAATAGATCTAGTCAAATGAATAACAAAAGTGGCTGTAAGTCAGACTAAGCAATTGATCAATTCCTGTACTTCGAGTTTGAAATGTAATCGAAAAGTATTCAAGGTTCAAAAATTAGTCAACAAAAAAGAAGCATTCAGCGTTTCTTGAGCGCTTCGTTCTTTTCACGAGTTTTATTATTTATTTGGTTATAGGGTCGTTGAAGTTGCGTTAAAAAAGGAGGTTTAAAAAGAAATGCTATGACACGATGTCCGACAGTGTGCAGGTTGCGATAAAAGTGCGCCCTCTCATTCAAAGGGAAAAAATCGAAGATCTTCAAATTCAATGGCTTGTACATGATAATGTCTTGGTTCCTGCAGATCCTGAAAAAAAAAGAGCTGACAGTGGATACCAATTTGGTAAGCTGCTTAAAAAAATGCTTTTTAACCATTTTTTAAGCCAAAAATTTGTTTTATTGTGCATTCAGAGTACTAAACTTCATTGATTTTTCATGATATCCGAAGAATTTCTTTTAATTCTCTTTTTGCTAGACTGTTATTGCTCATGAGAAGAGTTCAATTTGATAATTCAATAATATTATTATGCTATTGTTGACTAGTGTCACACGATTATTGTTAACCAAGACTATTAATTGTTATATAGTTTTATAACTTTTGATTTGTTGCTTACTTAGAGCTACCTACTTTATATATTTTTATGATTATTTTGTAAGAAGGAAACCAAACCATTTATTTAAAACAAAAAAGTAACTAGAGAATTTTTTTACAATTAAATAAGTCTTGATGTTTTATATTTAAATTATTTTATTATCAAGCAATTAAAAAAGATAATTGTTTATTTCTATTGAACAATGTAATATGATATATGATCAAAAAGTTTAATTAATTCAGTTTATTATTATGTTTAGATCATATATTTGGTCCAGAAAAAAATAACCAAGATGTTTTTCAAATTGTTGTCCAACCCATTATTGATGCAGCTGTCAATGGGTTCAATGGTACTGTTTTTGCGTACGGCCAAACAAGTTCAGGTAAAACTCATACGATGATGGGAACCCCTGATGAACCTGGAATTATTCCCATGGCAGTTGAGAGAATATTTAATTCTATTGCTGAAACAAATGGTCGAGAATTCCTTTTGAGAGTTTCTTACATTGAAATTTATAACGAAAAGGTTAATGATTTATTGGATACCAATGGAATAGATTTAAAGTTGAGAGAGGATAGTAATGGTCTAGTGCAAGTTCTTAGATGTAAAGAAGAAATTGCTAGTAGTCCAGAAGTGATTATGTCAATTATGAAAAAAGGTGATAAAAACCGAAGAATAGATGAAACTGACATGAATGAAAGGAGTAGTAGAAGCCATTCAATATTTAGGTATAAATTCTATTTCTTTCTTTACAAAGATGGATTGATACATTTTAATACAAGTTAATTGTTTCAGAATTACTATTGAAAGTAGAGATATGAGCAGTGACTCAGATGGTGCTATTCAAGTGTCTCAATTGAATTTAGTTGATCTTGCAGGATCTGAAAGAGCAAGACAAACCAATGGAACTGGTGAAAGATTTAAGGAAGGAACTCATATAAATATGTCCCTTTCAACTCTGGGGCTTGTTATTAAACAACTTAGTGAATCTTCAGATGGTACAAAATATATTAATTTCCGAGGTAGTAAATTAACAAGGTTGTTGCAAGCTTCTCTTGGAGGTAATGCAATGACAACAATAATTTGTGCAGTGATACCTACAGCTTTCGAAGAAACTCAGTGTACTTTGAGGTTTGCATCCAGAGCTAAAAGTGTAAAAAATAAACCACAATTGAATGAAGTCATGTCAGATGCTGCATTATTAAAGCGCTATAAAAAACAACTTGCAAAACTGAATGAAGAACTTGATAGGATAAAACAGGAAAGTCGAATTGTAGAGGTTGAAGAAATGGAATCTAAATTACAAGAAAAAGAGCACACATTGAAAGAAAAAGATAGAATAAATCAAATTTTGAAAGAACGAATACGTTTGTTAAAAAGTAGTATAATTTCAGCAGGAAGTGTGCTAAATGGTGAGACTAACGGCCAAATTTCTAAACCTACACGAAGACGCACATGGACCGGTGATCGAGCATTTAGTACTCGATTTTGTCGAACCACTGGACAAAATTTGCCTACAATAAAAGAAGTTCCATCCTCTACCCCAGCTTCTAAATCAAATCATGAACACAATTCTAAAACATTTAAAAATGCCAAAGGAAGAAAAAGCATCATTCAAACTGTTGATTTAAATAACGAATCCTTTCAAATAGCTTTCACAGATTTTGAATTGGAATTAATTCAAGTTGAAAAAGAACGCATAGCAGAAATAAACGTAGCTTTGGATTTTACTGATGACAAAAATTCACAAAAAATGATCACAACTAGATCTGTGAAATTTCACAACGACGTTGAAATTCATCGACTAAGTACTGGAAGTAATTCGAGCGACGCATCAGTTACTCCTGAAAAGACAAGATTCGTTTCAAATGAAGGTATGTACATTCTGAACTTTTGACGAGAAACACCGATGCGCTCTGGAAAAAAGTACATCCATTGAACCCAGCCATCCTCACTTTTTCAAGATTATTTTAATACTGCTTAGTATATGATATATAAAATTTATTTAATTATTTACTATTTTATTTATTTAATTTAGAAAATGAAGCTGAAAATTTAAAGTCTCCGGGTACACCAAAGTCTGTTTTGCGAGAAAGACTAAATTATCTTACTCAAGAATTGAAGACTCTTGCAGAATTTACCACATTAGAAAGGCAAGTAATGTCTGCTCAAAATCCTGAGTTACCAACTGATAATGAAAGAACAATTATTCAGAAAACAATTGATAAATTACTTTCTGAAAATATTGAATTAAAGTCACAAAAAGAACACTTGTTCAAAGAAAATACTGATTTAAAATCAGAAAAAGAACATTTATTCAAAGACAATACTGAATTAAAGTCAGAAAAAGAACACTTGTTCAAAGAAAATAATGAATTAATGTCAGAAAAAGAATATTTGTTCAGAGAAAATACTGAATTAAAATCACAAGTAGAACATTTGTTCAAAGAAACTGCTGAATTAAAGAACAAAATTGCTGATGAATCCGCTAAATTAAAAAGTGCTAATACTTTGATAAATACCTTAAAATCTGATACCGATTGCCTCGCGGAAAAAGTAATACACAAAAATCGAGAACTGGCTAAATTGCATAAAAGAATAGCAAGTTTAGAAAAACTTTCAGAAACAGAAATATTAACAGAAAACTCTGTTATTAAATCTACCACGGTAATAGATGAATATAAAGATGCTGTATCTGACACATCAAAATTCAATTTATCGTCAAAGCAAGAGTCAGTAACAAAAGCAGTTAGTTTCGTTAAACCGGACAATTTATTATCATGTAAAGATTCCACATATATTTCTTCAGAATCTATATCATCAATTGGAGAAAACACAAAAAATTGTTCAATATCATTAACTAAAAACTGCGAATTAGAGCTAAATAATATTTTTGCCAATATAACTTACCCTGACAATATGGAAGTTAGTCAATCTAGTATTCCAGATTGTATTACTTTATTAGAAAGAATTAATAAAAGCCAAGACGTAACCAATATAACAACAAATGCAAATTTAACAATGGTAAGAGTTAAAATGTATAATATATTTTAATAATTTTGATATAGCAATTATATTATTAATTAAAAAATATTCTTTAGGGCAATGATCTTACTGAAAATAAATCTATGTCTCATGCAGAAGAAATAAATGTGATAACTGCAGATGAGAATACTGATAATGTGCTAAATACCTTAGAAGAATTACAGAAAATAAAAGCTGATCTTGAAAAAGAAAATGAAACATTATCCTTTGAACTTCAGAAAAAGAATCACGAAATAGAAGAAGTTCAAAAAGAGGTTAGCGATTTTAAATCGGCCCTTGAAAAGCTGCAGGAAACAATTATTATTCAAACTAACGAAAATATGGATTTGTCGAGAAAATTATTTGAATCAAAAGAAATTGCCGATAATGAAATGAGACGCAAATTTCTTGATTATGAAGAAACACTAAAACTTTTGCAAGAAGAAAATATTGCGTTATCTACAGAATTAATGGAGAAAATTGAAGAGCTTGACAATGTTAAAGAAAGTAAAGTCTTAACATACAATCATGAATGCATTCACAAAGACAGGATCGATTCGTTGATCAAAAAAGTAGAACTTTTAGAGAAAGAAAACATTACATTGTCAAGTGAATTAACAGAGCAGATCGAGAAATATGATAAATTAAAAGAAACTACAGATCTACTAAAGCAGCAACTCGACAAATTTTCTGAAAATTTAGATAAAGATGTAGATATATCTTCAATTTCAGCCTTAACTGCCATTGACAAAGACAACAAATTGATAAGTACTGATTGTTTAGACACTGACCACTGTTCCATTGCACTGCAAACCTTAAAGTGCGATGAAAGTTCTAATGAAACGAATAACGTTCTTTGCTTAACTGAAAAAATAAAATGCCTAGAACAGCAAGTTGAACATTTAAAAGTTCTTAATGAAAAGCTTGGAGATTTAAAATTGTCGAATTGCAGCAAATGTGCCAGTTTGAAAGAGCTGAACGAGAGTAGGCGAAAATTAAAATTGGAAGTGAAGTCTTTAACTCAAAAACTTTCCGAACTTCGACAAAAATTTGAACAAAAATGTTCAGATACTGAAATTTTGAGAATGAAAGCAAAGAAAAGCATCAATGAAAGCTTGAGTCTAATGGATACAAGTTTGAATGATACTGTTTATGAAGACTGTAATGTATCAACAGTAGAAAACAAAGTTAAAAGTTTGTACAATGAAATTCAAGAACTGAAAGAGAATCACAACATATTATCAAATCAATACAATGAAAAATGTAATGAATTAGAACTATTGCAACTAAATAATTCATGCATTTCAACTGAAAAGAAAGAAACAAATTCGAAGACGGATTCGAATCGTAAAATATCTGTAAGAATTCAAACATTACACAAAAATCTTGAAAATCTTAGCAGCGACTTACAAGAGCTTAAAAAATGTAATTCAAACATTAGTAGTACCTTAATTAAATTGAAAGCAGAGCAAGCTGAAAGTAATAAAACAATTGAGTCCCTGAAGTCGATGAACGAAAAACTGAAAAAAGAATTTGATGCTGCTAAAACCAATGCTACAAATTCTGAGGAAAGAATTAAACTTCTTGAAGAAGAATTGGCAGCTTTGTATAAGCGACTTGAGGCTGCTAGTATTACAGAAAAAGAAATTCAAGTTCGAAAACTTGAAACTGAAGTTCAGCTAGAAATATTATTAAAAGAAAAAGCAGAACTTACAAATTTAGTACAAGACTCACACATCAGCTATAAAAAAAAAATTGATGAGCTACAAGAGCTTGAAGAAATAGTGGAACAATTGAAATTAAAAACTGAAAATAATTTGCAAGATAAATTACAAGAAGAAATCGTTGGTGTCAAATCTCGGATTATACAGGAAATAAAAAGTTTGTCTAGTATTTCTGAATATGAATTGAAAAATTTGCCTGAACAATCAATTACCGAGCTTCTCTCGAGTTTCTTAAAGATTATTTTGTCAAAAGAAACTGAAATTATTAAAAAAGTGCAAGACGAATTTGAGAGTAAGAAACGGAAACTTGAAGAGGAAAAGCAACAGAGTATTGATGCAGAAAAAAGAGCAAAAGTTTGGGCAAAAACTATAGAAACCGATTTAGAAAAACTTCAAACTGATTTTACCGAACAAGAAAAGAAAAATCAACATCTTTCTGATACAATTCATACACTAAAAGAAAATCTAAAAGAAGCACACCATGATAATCTACAATTACGTACGACAATTGCTGCTTTAAAAAGTAACATGAATTCGTTTGTTATTGAATTAGACAAAAAGTCTAAATGGAAAAACGTTTCTGCTGCCCAAGAAAACGAAAAGCTAGCAGAAAACAAAGAAGAAGAATGGGAAAACCAGTTAAAAGTCGAAAAAGAATATATTTCACAAGAAATAGACTATCTCAAAGAGCAGTTGAATATGTATAAATCAGTTAATGACGATCTCAGAATCACTAATAAAGATCTTAAAAACACTAATGAAGGTTTAGATTATGAATTGGAACATTTAAAAAATACTATTGAGATAAAGACTAAAGATTTTATAGCATCAATAAGCACGACTGAAAAATTAAAACAAAAAATGGACTACTTGGAGGAAATTAATAGACAATTAAAGATTGAAAATAAAGAAAAAGATAAAAAAGTTGATGATATGAAAGATCTTTTAAAAACTAAATGTGATTTGTTAGATAGATATAAAACCAAAGTTGAAACTATCACACCAGAATATGAAAACTTGAAAGTTCAAATTTTAGAACGAAAATTATTAACTGACAAATTGAAAGACGAAATTCACAATCTGAAAATGGATTCGAAAAATAAATTGGAGTCAATTCAAGATAAACTTACTAGTGAAGAAATAAAATCGGCAGTTTTAAATGGGCAAATAGCTAAGATTAAGTATGAACACACAGTTTTATCCAATACCATAGGAGAATTAAAAGATCACTGTACAGAACTTGAGCAGGAAAATAAAAATCTAAATGAAAAGGTAGTTTTTGTCTTTCTATCCAAATGTTTATAACGTTCAAATACATATTTAGAGTTACTATTGCGCGCAAATAATTATTTTCAGGTAAATAAAAGTACTACTGATTTGCAAAATGAAACTGAAATGCAAGAAATGCAGAGTGAAATACGTTTTTTAAAAAGTAAGTTAGAAGAATCATACAACCGAATAAAAGACTTAAAAACATCTAAATCTTTAATTGAAAAAGAATTCATGGAAGTACGTGGAAAGAATGAACTACTTGAGCAAGAACTTAATACAATAAAAGCTGCTTTGGAATCGTTAAGAGAAAAACATAACAATTGTAATATTCAAAGCCTTCTTGAAAAAAATGAATTGTTAACGCGAGAAAAACATAACATTATCCTTGAAATTGAAAAGAAAAATATGATAATCGCTAACAATGAACAACAATTAATGGAACTTGAAACTTATAAAAAAAAGAGTGCCGAAGTAATTTTTTTCTTTTTTTTTTTAAATGTTTTTATATATTTTTTTTCATATTTTAATTAATTTATTTTCTTATTTTAGTTAAATATAAAGAATAAGGAGCTAGACGATGAAATGGACGATTTAGCTTCTGAGATTCTCCAACTAAAAAGCGAAAATGCAGAATTACAAGATAAAATAATTACCGAACATTTTGATAAAGAAAGCTGCTTGAGATTGGTCTTTTTGGAGGAAGAGTATGAAAAACTCCAAGTAAATTTGCGTACATTGCAATATGAGAAGAGTACATTACAAAATAAAATAATACAACTACATTCTGAGAAAGAATTACTACAGAACCGAATAAGAGATTTAAATGATAAAATTGTAGAGCTGGAATCAGTAAATTTAAGTCGAAATAGTTCTAAGAATATTAGTCCAACCATTCAAAAAGGACGAAGACAACGAAGACGTAGCGAAATCTTCAATCAAAATAGAAACATTAATATTGACAGTGATTGTAAAGATATTGCCGATATTGAATCGCAGTCAATTTCATCAATTTCAACGCCAACACCACCCCTTGTTCAATCTATTGATGAAGAATGCCGTATATGCTTTAAACTAGGAGAAAGAGTGCGTCAAATGTCTTTAGAACTTGTTTATAAAGAAAGCCAAATTTTAATAATTGAAAATGCACTGGAATCGAAGAGCTCCTCATACCAAATGAAATGTAAGAAGTTGGAAGCAAATCTTTTGATAAGCCAGACAAGAGTAAGTTTAGACAGTAGTTTTTTTTAAACTTTACTTCAGCTATTCATTATTGCAGAATTTGAAATTTTTCAGTTTTATTTAAAAATTAATTTTAATGTAACGCAAATGTCGCTAAGCGATATTTCTTATTTTCTAATAATTAAAAACAACAATGAAACATTTCAATTTCGATAAATAACTATAAATATTTTTCTAATTCATCTCTTATCCTTTTTCTGAATATTTATTCAAATTTTTAGAATTCCGAACTAATATTGGAAATTCAAAACTTGCAAGATATTTTGAATAATTGCAATAAGTGTAACGAAAGTAAACTTAATAAAAGAGATCAAACTGTCCAAGTTAACCGAGTAGATAAAATTCAAATGACCGGAATGAGTAGTGGTACTGTAGAAGTTAGTATACTTAAGATTTTTTTTTATTTTTTAAAAAAAATTTAATCTGAATTTAGTGTAATATTCAATTATCTTTTTTTTTTAATTTCAGGATTACATGAGAATAGAAAAATTAGAAAAAGAAAGAAATCTGATGAAAGATTTGTGCAGAAATTGGTTAAAAAGAATTAAAGAACTTGAAAATCGCGTAAAAGAATTAGAGAGTTAGTTATTTGACGATAAACGTAAAAGATATCCTTCAAGATCTTTAGAATGGTAAAAATCTTATACTGCCATATAAGATTTTTATGTATCTAAAAAGATCCTGGAGGATATCTTGAAATTTAAACAAAAAAAGAGATTTTTTTGTTACACACCTTAAATATTTGTTTTTTAACGTCTTGGCGAAAATGTTATAGTAGTACTATTCTTATATTATAGTATTACTACTATCTTGACTTAAACAATGGTTTTTTTACGTACTTTATAAAAATTGTTTATAGAGAAGTTGTAGGAAAACAGTTATTTACGACAAGATAGTGTTAAGTTAATTTTTTGACTTACAAATTGTATTATACTGTGAACTATTTGTATTATCATGTCTTACGTGTTCTCTATATTTATACGCTAAAGTAAAGAAATATTTATATTAAAAAAATATATTTTTAAGAATTTATGTTTTATCAATCAATTTATCTAAATACTTTTGATGTTCAGCAAAAAATTTGATGTGAAAAAAGGATCAGTACTTTTTTTTTATTTCGCGTACCTTTGTAACTCCATACTACTATAAATACATAGGAAAATAGAAAAAGCAGACTAGAAAAAGAAGAAAAATGGTGCAGACAGTTTGTTATAAACTATTTAATGACTTTGAAACTTAAGGGAAAGAAATGAAGGGTATAAAAGATAGCCAACGAATAGAAGAAATATTCGACGTTTCTTGAGCGTCTCATTTATCTTTTAACGAATTTTCTTATTTATTTAGTTAAGGTTGCTGAAACTACATTGGAAAAGAAGACCTGAAAAGAAATGCTATTGAAACATACAGTTAAATTTCAAAATTTAGACATTTTTTCACGTGCATTTTAGAGTGGCTGACGGCGAGTTGAACCATGAATTTCTCTGAAAAAGTTTAATCAAACATTCATTGGGAAAGTACAAATTTTATTGCCTAACGTAATCGATATACTAAAGAGACAAATATATAAAACCACGTTAGATGCAAACTTTTTAAATTAAAGTAACGAAAGTTCGAAAATCTTGAAGTATGAAACAGGCATTTTTTTTTACTAAGCATGAAATGGAAAAGACAAATGTGTCTAAGTATCCAAATGAAGCTTTTATGCTACATTATTAGAAAAATCATTCTACACGGTCATAATTAGAGGGCGAACAAGAAAGACTATCTTAAAGATACCTTTTTATACTATTTCTAAAAAATGTATTCAAATTAATTATAATTTTACTTTAACAATTTTAGATGAGGCAGATACAAAGCTGTTAGCTTTAAATTCAGAAGCAAGATACACTAATAATGGCTTCCGATGGGAGTTCTGGAGAAGCTGAGGAAAAGGAAATAGAAATTATTCGACGAAACAAGTTCTAAAGGCAGCAGCAAGTTTAAAATCAAACATTTCATCATTTCCCTTTCCGCGCAGACTAAAAAACCTTCATTTGAAGTTAAAGGTGATTTTTTTTATTAATTTAATATGAATCGCATCAAAATATAAAGATTAAATGCGCTTTTAATTTTTGTTTACTTGCGTCAATTTCTTTCATGCTCAGTTTTTTTATTAAATCGCAGGATTCTGTCACAGGAAATGCATTAGAGAATTCTACCTTTTCTGATACATCGAACTCTAATAGCTACCAGGGTAAAATGTCGCAGGATAAAATTTTGCAGAAAAAACAAATGTGATTCAAACAGAAAAGTATATGATTATAAATACATTGAAGGTAAGACGTTACCTACGCGTTCTTCCTTTGACTGAAGATTTTACATTTAGAATGAATGTAATAAGTTATACTGCTACATTGCAGAAAGCCTAGCTTGTACATTTTATATTAATACTTGTTTTGTATAGTAATACAGCAACTACATAGTAAAATAGTAATTAATAATAAAAATTATAAAATTTATTTTATATTGGCAGAATCTGCATTTTTTATTTATATCGCACGTTATAAAAATAATAATACTTTTCACTAAAAAGAGAAAAGAATTATTATTTTTACAATAATTTATTATGTAATAAAAAGATAGTGAATGTAATTTAGTACACTTTTTTCTAAAATACATTAATACAAAAATTATAAATTAATAAAAATCTTTCAGGAATTCTATAATGTACATCAGTATCTTTACAATTTAAATAAATTTATTTAATTGCCGTAAAATCCTGTAAAATTTAATATTTAACTAATGGTCTTTTTCATGGAAAAATTTTCATATGACCTATAAAGATTCTAAAAAAACATTTCACCGCAGCAACCAAATATGGCCGATTAAACAGTCCAATTCTGAGGTAGTCTAAATGAATGTGATTTCTAGGGGAGGCGTAAAAGCTTTTTAACAGAAATCCGAATTGCGTGCAAATAAAAATATAGGCGGCTCGTATGTAAACCGATGCGGATTTGCCGAGAACTCCTTCAAAAATAAATAAATGTGAATAAAATGAGTATTTATACATCTTCAAAAGACCAGTAAAGCTATTAACGCTTTTCACCGAGTTCTTCGTTTTGAAAATCAGAAGATAAATCCAAAAAGCTATCAATTATTGACATCAGTGCTGCAATATTAAATAAACATTATCTCAGCCGTTGAAACAGCTCGAGCGCCATTGTATTTTCTCAAGGTATTTTCGCAGCTCGTCTTTGTCGCCGCGATAAGAGTCTAATACCTCGAGGCTGCGGCTTTCAATATTTAGGTGGGCGTACTGTCGCATCGCAGCTTTTATCATTCCTTGCTACCAAGACAGAGAGAAAGAGAGCCTCGGGCTACGGGCTTTTATTTCGTCACCGAGAACTTTCGCAAACGCGCCTAATCCTCCCCTTCGGCTCTCGGGGACCTGCAGACACTCGCATTTTGGCGTTGCTTCATCGTTGCCTTGGCACTTTTCTCGAATCAGACGAAAACCATAATTGCGCGTTGCCAGCCACCTGCGACAAAAATTATCCTTGCGATATTTCGCGATTTTCTGCGGCGCGTTTTTCGATAGAGATCGTCTGCCTGAGGCGCGTTTGATTGATTGTCAATTAATTTTAAATTAATTATATGCTAAGGGTGCATTGCGCACTAAAAGTTTAATAAGAAAATGCATGATATGATTTGAAATTGTATGACAGTTTCTATCTAAGTTATGGGATTAACATGTAATTAAGTCATAACATTAGTGATTTATTAAGGTAATTAATCATTTAAAAAATGATGGTCTAATATTGATCGACTTTACAAATTAAATAAAGATAATGGAAAAACACTGCCTTTGTATTTGCACAGTGATTTCGTTGAATATTATTTATCTTTTTATTGAATGTTTTTAACAGAAGATGTGCATATTGTATAATATTTGTACTTTATTTGTCGCCATGACGTCATACCTTTTAGGTGAGAAAGCTGTAATCTGTGTACTTAAGGATTAGGAAACGCGACAGTTTAATCGATCAAGAACAATTTCTCGTTGACAAAAAAATGGAATATTAAAACGAAGGTAATAATTTTAATGCACTTATTCTTATTTGTTTTTTTTTGTTCTATTCATTGCATTGACTCAATATGTTTGATAAAAATACATTATAATACTAAGAAAAATACATTCTATTTAAATTAATGTTTAAAATCAATCTTTGCGCATTAAATGTCGTTTTACTTTTAATATCGTATATCACGTATTATTAGCATTGCTCTGGACAATTTTTTTTCTTACTACAGTATAATTAGTGAAAATCATTCTCACCTACTTTTAAGATTTAAATACTTTAATGTACATAATAAAATAAGTACCTTAGAAATTGTTCTTGAAAAAAGTGTGTCAAGAAAAGTACTTATGAAAATAATAGTAGATTATAAACAATAGTGCTAAATCAATGATGATATTACCACACAGTTTTACTAGTAAATTAATGTTCCTTGAACGATAAAATTTTTCTCTAAGTAAACTTCCGGTTGATTTGTTACTTTAATAAATGTCAAAAAAAAGAAAAAGAAACAATTTATTGTTGCATAAAAATGTTTTAGCTGGAAGATTACTTCGCAAGTCTTATATTGTGTAATTGCTTAAAGCATTTGTTACAATTGATGTTTTATTCACAGCCCATAGTGTATACTTCACTGGAAATATATACTTTTTATGCACATATTTTTCCCTCGAATGCAAATTTTTTGCTACGTCGTAAAATTTATAAAATTCAAAATATTCATAATTTCAAATTGAGTCAGTCGGTATTCTTTGACAAAAAAAAAAAAATAATTATAATAATAAATAATGGAATCCAATAACTGGTAATAGCGACTTTTATATAACAGCAGATCCGGAAAGATTGCAACTAACGCCTTTCAATTCGACTCGAATCAAAGGACGAATGTTAATTTTATTTAATTCCCGGAAATATATAGATATATAATAGTCGAATCGCGCGAAGTACAAAAGATATTCCCTCCACCGACGCAAAACCTCGAGCGCAACGACATTTCCGAGAAGCAGACCAGGATCCCGGGCGAAAAAGCCGGCCGGGGCACAAAAGGTGGGATATAAAGCAAGCAAAATTCCAATCGCCGCGGGCCGACGATGCGCATCCAATTAAGAGCAGCTTTTCCGCGTAGAGCCCATTAAAAGCTGCGCGGGCCGATTAAGGCTGGGAGAGGAGCTTATAAAACGGCGATTAGCCGCGATTATTATGTAAGTCCTTATGAGCGATAAAATTGAAAGCTAAGGCCGCGGAGCTCAAGACTCTCTCTCTCTCTCTCTCTCTCTCTCTCTGCACGGGCACAACAATGGAGAGCAGGCCCGTGATTCAGCCCCCAGTCACATAATCGCGCCGATGCCTGACTGCCTGCGCAGCGCGCGCGATAAAAATCGCGAAAAAAGCCGCGATCTCTCTCTCGCGTGTCTGCAATAAAGCGGCGCATGATGGAGCGCGAGCAATTAAAGCGCGGAGATCTGCATCGGCCGCCAGTCAACGATATATATACCTGCGCGTTGCGTCGCCGAGGAATCGAGAGAGAGAGAGAGAGAGAGAGAGCGGTAATTAGACTGCGCAGATAGCATTGTTAGCGCGTAATGACACTTTTTTTTTTCTAAGCGCTGCCAACTAAATGCGCGTAAACTGCTTCGCGGCGAGTCCTCTCGCCTCGGTTGGACGGGCTTTCTTTTTCCGGCGATTCAAACCGCTCGTTACAAATTTAAAGGCGATATTAAGGAATTTGCATGAACGCGGCGAGACGCGCGTTTTGCGGGCCGGTCGGTGTTTTTTTTATTGACTCGAGAAATCAAGCGAACGAGGCGGGGAATGTGAAAGCTTGTACGCATAAACAATTCATAATTCTCCGGGCAATGTCACGCTTTTAAGCTTAATTCCGAGCGCGAAATTCGTGCAAGTAAAAATGGAAGGATATATTCACAGAGTTATTTGTATTAATAATGAATATTAATATCTAATATTAACAATTATCTAATATTAATATCTGAATTTATATTAGATTTGATATTATAAAATTAAGTACATTTTGAATTAATAACCCTAATTTCATGAGTTGCATATTACAGCGTATTAATTATAATTACAATAACATGGCCGTTGAGTAGTTCCTGTATTAATTATAGAATTTTATTTAAAAAAGCTCAAGCGAATATTGTTATTTTGTATAACGGAGAAGAAGCACATATTTTTAAATATTTTGTTTTAATACCACAAAACGAATGTAGTTTATCATTTAGCTCTTGTTTGTTTAAATTAATTAATTTTGCTTTGCTGTGCTGCTTACTTGCTTAAACTCTGCCTAATTTAAGTTGAACATTTGACTTGAAAAATCGATAGTAACTTCAGCTAATTACCTCAAATTGATGTACCAAAATTGTACAAACTTTTAACAAAAAATATATTTATATTTATAATGAAAATCTTTACATAAACGAAATGCGTTCTTTAAAAGTTTTGTGATAATTATTTTTAGGAAATGATTTTATTTTTGCATAAAATAATTCGCAAATATTTATTCTATGAATTTTATATGACATTAATTTTCATGAATATTAACAACGAATGTGCAGCGATAAATCGATCAAAAATGTTAAGTAGAAATTTAAAAAGGAATTAAAGGCAAATCAATATTAAGTAAAAGCGAACATCAGAAAAGAGGGCGTACAATTTCAAAAGTAAAAGGGAATAATGAGAAAATAATTGCGAAAGTAGGATAGTCAATTTTAGTGCCGTATAAATCAATGAATTTAGAACATTCAAAATTTCCATAAAGATAATTCTCCAATAAATGTAGAGAATTCGACCATTCTTGTATCAGTCGATTTGAAATTCATTAATAAACTTAAAATATTTTTGATACAATAAAATATTCACTTTATATTCTTAATTAATAATTAATTGATACGGAGAGAATAAGATAATTTAATTTTGCTTTCCTGTTATTAATGAATCGAAAAATAACGAGCTTTAAGACCAATTATCCCATTGCGAAAGAATTCACAGTAATAACGATGAAATCAATACGTGCTGCATATCTGAAAAATATCACTGTCGTTGTAATTCGTTAAATGTAATCAGATAAACTGTATATATTATACGTCTGGTCATATTTAAGCTTTTTTTAAACAATTACTTTTAAGCAGCATAATGAAGTTACAAGTTTATACAGTTAGACTACGACAACTTTATAGAAACGAATGTATCCTGAGCTGCAGCTAATACTGTTCAAGAAAGGTAAATGAAATTTTATTTTGCCGAAAAAATCTTTGCAAACCATAATCTTCAAACAGCAAACTCTCACATTTAATTCCTGCTCGCTTTAACAACATATCCTGCTTTGATTTACACCCCAACTTTTCTGCAAGAAAGCCGTTTTTCATTACACTTGAAATCAGGATTAGCCCAAGAAACGCTTGACCATCCGTTCCCGTTCTCCCGATTCGTCGAAAAGTCTCGCATCGCAGCAACGAGTTCGAATCTCGGGTCGCGAAGAAAAGCCAGGGAAAACGAGCAAAGTTCATTGATGCCAGGCTCCATTAGACCGTAACGGTTACTCTCCGCAAATGACGGCCATTACATATCCGCGCGCGTATTTGGAAGGTGCGCATCCTTTCCCAGGCCTCGCGCCGCGCGGCGCCCATCGAGCGCCGGACAAGCCGCCGCCGCCGCACTGGGAAAAAGAGCCGCGACGGAATAATAAGACGCGCGGATAAACTGGCTAATTAGCGAGAGGCGTGCACAGTTACATCCGCGGAGAGCCAAGTGCGAAATTCCTCATTGTGCAGCGCGGCGAAGTGGCGCGTGCGATGGCGCGCGAGAGGCTGTCGAAAAGCGGATTTGTTCGCCGGGGGCGCCGATAATTTATCTTTTATCTTGTCGCGTATATGCCCTACTGGTAGAGAATTCCCGACAAGTTCTGGCCGGCACTCGGAACCTAGAATATAAATATATGCAAGATGAGGAAATTGACGCCATATTTTTGTAGATTCTTACATTTTTTACGACATTTCACTGTTTTGGCGACAGACGCCCCAGTTTAATCAATGTAAATCGAGGAGTATTATATCTTTAATAATTTCAAAACCCGCAATGCGCATATTTATATGTATATGTAAATTTGTATTATATAGCAGAGCGTTTGAAATTAAAGAATCAAAAGTATTTATTTTTTCTATAATTAATGACATTAATGAAATATACTGTATGTAAGTTAAAAATTAAGATACAATTAAAAATTATGATTAATTAATTAATCTATTATTTGATAAAATAAATTAATAAATTAATTATTTATAGGTGTCAGGAATCAAGATATATGGTGTTTAAAAAATGTCTGTATGGGTGTGTGTGCACAACTTCTACTAAACGGATATTTTTCGGTCATGACTCATTTTTGTTAGTTTTTTTTTTGTCTCACGGCGGGTCAAAGATCTGTTTTGGCAGATTTTATTTATTATTATTATCATTGTATTATAATTTTATTATGATTATTTACATTAATGCCATCAATATTGTTTATTTGTGAATAAATAATTTATAATATTTTAATTAGTTAATTTTATTCAAACAATTTTTAAAATACTGCATATATTAATATATTTCGTATTCGAACTATTACTACATAAATATATTGGAACGATAAATCACTTAGGAGGAAGCTAAGCTTCAATGAATTGACAGCAGTTTTGCCGTTGGTTTAATTATAATTGGACAATAGATTTTATTAAAGCAATTTATTGTTGCCGACGTTTTGGAAGTATTCAATTTCCTTCTTCAGGATGTAAGATATAATTAAAATTTTATGTCCTGATGAAGGAAGACAATTTCAAAAATGTCAATTGTAAGCTAATTTTACGCCCTGGAGAAGGAATTCGAATGCTTCCTAATCGGCGGCAATAATAAATTGCTTTAATAAAATTTGGTTCCTGCATATTGTTCAATTAATTAAACTAACAAAAACTTTATCATTTACCTGAAATTGTAACTTCAAGAATAAATACTATGTTCTTCTTTTCCTTCTTGTCTCAGACTTTTTAATAAAACTTCACTAGTCGTGAGATTCAGGCCTTCTAAAAAGAGCTTACGCAGTAAATGTAATAATAAACCTAAAGACGATTTAGCTGCAAATTATTTGACATTTTGCTTGAAAATTTATATTTGAACATATATAAATGCTACGTAGAATTATAATATAGAAAATAAAAATTCATATTTTTTAATTCTTATCTGTGAACCTAAAGTTAATTTTTGCAGGCTATTAAGAATTTCGTGATAAAATGCAAATAAAATTATGCTAATATTGAATCGTCGAACATATATATTTTAATGACAGAAAGAAATATAAATTTTACTTCAAGTAATTTTCTTCTTTGACTTCTTTTCGTTAAAAAAGCAATAGCATTTTTTAAATATCCGTAGAAAAAGTATACTTGTATAGACATGGTCTTTATTTTCTATTGCGTATTAATTATTTTTATTGCATTGTCACCAGCTTCAGGTATAACATGCCATCACCGAACGTACAATGATAGTAAGAATAAGTATTTTAAAACAGTAAAATATTTGTTTTCGAATGTTCGTTTTTAATTTTCGTTTTTAATTTTTATTTTAGGTCACATTTTTGAAAGGAAATCTTTCTCAATTCAAGTAGGAAAAAATAGATTTGTTCGAATGAACGATGTATATGCAAATGTAGAAATCGATTATAATTATCAACGTATATTACAATACAATGTTCTGAACACCGAATTTATCAAGGAAATCGAATTTAAAGGTTAAAACGCAATAATTTTTCCAGTAAATGATAATTACGAATTGCATTGCAATAAATAACTTGCAAAATGAAATTTATTGCCAATCAGAAAATCTGTCGTTTATTTTTGTAGGTCATATTATAAAAGACGGAGAGGATAATTACATGGAAAAAGTCATAACAAGTTTAATTGGGTATCAACTAAATGGACAAACAGTAAGTTTTTTATGAGGTTCATTTTGATTAGAGTAATTATTTCTGTTAATAATTTAAACTTTTTAAAACAGGAAGAAAGCTGCACCTTAACTTTTTTTGAGAGCAATGCTGCAGTTTCAGGGTAAAACAATTTTAAGACTATAAAGAATACGTTTGCTAATTATGAATTTTTTATTAAATCTATCTTGTATATTGAATAGAAAAATTGATGAAGAGGAGGTAGCCATAATTCGGTACGTTCAATCATGTCTACAGGAATATATGTGTATTGAAAATCCGTTCGGTGTTGATGAAATTGTAGACACTTATTATCAAAGCATTCAGGTAAATTCCGCACAATATTCTTACGCTTGAGTACTGTTTAATAAGTTAAATTTATATCTTTATTTTGATAGGCAACGCTGAATAAGCTGGTAGACATGTTCGCTTTGAAGATTATTAAATCTTTCGCTCCAGATGGAAGCTATTATTTTGTTGATGCTGATTTTTATCTGGGGTAAGTTAAAATATAAAAATTAATATAATTGTGTTAATAAATTTCAGTAAATTTTTTGGTAAATATTTATATTATCTTACGCATTTACTTTATCAAATTCATTTTAATTTATCTATAAATAGTGAAATTCTGACGTGGTAAATAATCAATTGAAAAAAAATTGATTTTTCTCGTATTAATTTATTAATTATTTTAGTTTCAATTTACACACTATTTCTCATTCTCGCACTAAAGATTTTAATCTTAATAAGAAGTCCCGTCGAATTCTCGCACTACCGAGTTTCTTTCACACGCAGCGCATCTCTTTCACGGTGCAGACTTATTTCACTTCTTCACTTTAATTCTTCACCCCACGGAGACACTATTTCTTCCAAAGAATTGACGAGAACTGTATAACTTACCTTACTATACATAAAAACTGGCAACTCTTCTAACGCGGCAAATCTTCATTTCCAAACTCACGACAGCCTAAAGTTTCCCTTCCGCGATCGCTTTTACGATCTTCTCTGGTCTTCTCGTTCGGCCCTCGACTGCGGCACACGCTGTGTGCACGTTGTTGCTCTTTTTTTTTTCTCACTTTTTGTTTACGCACTCTACAATAGCTAAGTTATCGCTTACGTACTTTATAGTAACATGCTCTTTTCAATTATGCGACAGTACCGAAACAAGATGTATTTAAGAATGGTTTCAGAAGTCATTTTATTACATTTTAGTAAATTTATTCAATTTCAGAGGCCTCGATACTTACAGACGAATTAGAGACTTGAGTTTCAAAATACGAGATAACCAAATTATAGCGAGAATTCCGGCCGCATTCGACCAATTTAGGCTGAGCTACCCTTGGTCTCAATTCTTCCGCATTGATAGAACCGAAAACAATTATTATGCAGAAGTAGAATTAAGGTTTACACTGTTCCCTAAATGTGAAGTTTATTACGAAGGTCTAATACATGCACTTCCGATATACCTCGCCTCCTACCCTTTTAAAAAATCAAGTATTGAACACTATTTAGAAAAATATGTAAGCATTAGTACATATAAAACCGAGCCTTTCTTTAAGTGCGATGAATATTTAAATGAATATGTCATTGACAAACTTAAAAACTTAATAGAAGGAATAGGAGTGACAGAGAATTGATGAAGCAATTTTGGCCTTTCGTTTTTATAATATGATAAATATAACAAATAGTTTTTACGTTGTAAGACAAATGTAAATGATTAATGAATAAATAAATAAATTAATGGATATTAAGTGAAAACATTATTTTACCATTCATTTTTAGTACTTAAATTTCCTTTCACCAAATTTATTTGCGTACAATGCGTCTAATACGAAAGTGTTCCATAATATATACTCACAATTTATGAAAAGAATATGTTGTAAACTATTATGGTTGCATATCGTTTGTAAACACGAACTATAAATGTATTTGTAACGGGGTGATTCGAAAATCACATATACAAAAATCCGTGCCGATAATCGGAATCGAATCATAGCCACTTAATTAACCTATGCCGCGACTAACATCTTCGAATCCACCGACCGTTTATAGTATATGTATTCAATAAAAAATCATTTTCTACCATTGATTTAGTGGTGTCATATAAAAATTGTGAAATTGATTTTTTTTATAATATAAAATGTGATATTTTTTAAAAGTTATTTAGATCTAAATTCTACAAATTTAGTAGTCTTATAATGATCCTAATTAAAGTTGTTATTAATTCTAAATGGGGTATATAGATAAATAAAACTATAAGCTTTTGAAATGCAATGAACAATTAAGACGGTCTTACACGTATAAGTGTTCCTTTTAAAATGCAAAAAATATAATTGTATTAATCAACCAATCCGTATTTTGTTGACGAAAATGCAGATATTAAGTATTATCAAAGTATCCAGCTAATCCAATTTTTCTAAAAAAAAAAAAAAAAAAACGAATTTTTAAAAATATTTAATAAATATAGCTATTTACTATTACTCGTTTGTTTTAAATAAGTTCATTAAACAAATGTTATTATGACTGCAAGATAAACTTAGCACGAAATCATCAATTTAAATTACTTTTCAAGGATTTCGTTTGAAGAAAAGTTAACTTTTATTCTAAAAGTATTTAAGTTACATGAATTTTTAAAAATCAAAAACATGTTATATTGTTTTATTTTCGTGCTTTTTCATGCTTTTTTTTGACGCATGTTGAGCACAACTGTAGGTAATATAAGCAATAAATACTAAAGTAGCTATACGTGCTCTGTAATTGAATCAACGAAAAATTGCTACTGTTATTTTCAAAACGCTGTTTTTATAATAGAACATATCATTGGGAGGGTCAAAGTTGACTTGGACACTGAAAGTTCTAACAAAAATATCGTGTATGTGAAAGTAGATACATTTATATATTACAGGGAGTGCCGAGTATTCAGATATGTCACACTATTCTATTTAAATTCAAAATTTCAAGCTTTAACGACTGCTCGGGTACAACGTACATTTATAAGTTCTGAAAAAATATGGTATTATTTAACATTTCTAAAATTCGTCAACTTTTTTGTCACTGGACCTGCTAACGTTTTAAGGACTGCAAGAAAAAAAGTGCTTTGTAGGATTCACTCAAAATTTTCAGAGCATTAATATTAATTTATTTAATGATATTAAGAGTAATAACGATTGTTCTTAGTTCGATTTTACTTATGATAAAAATCGGACATCTCGTCTTGAACTTGACTGAATTTTGAACATCAGCTGAATAGCCGATTATTTTGCTATTATTAAAAAAAATTGTAAGTTTTGCTGAAAAAGTATTTTTTGTAGCAAAGATACTACAATATTAGGAGGAAATTTTTGAGCAGAAAAATTCAATAATTTTTTATAGCTTTAAAAATCAATAAAAATAATAATTTGTTCGACAAATAAACTAGTAAAATATTATTGCTTAAATTTCTATGATAATATTAACACGAAACTTTTATTTGAGATTATGCGTTAAATATTAGGTTCTTTTATACAATCTAAGAAAATAACTGAAAGTAAAATGATATCCTCCTGGTACTTGATCTGCATAATTCTTGTCCAACTTTGCCTTCATACTTCAAGTGAAACTATAGGTAATATCAATAACAAATACATAAATTAATTTTAATAAAAAGAAATTTGACTTTTAGAACGTTGCTTTTCTGAAAGAAAGTTTAATGTTCGGTACGTAGGAGAAGTTTTTTTGAGTGGATCTATTCATGCTGATTTGGATACTAAAAACATCAATAATGTGATTATCATCAAAAATACAAGTTTTCAAGGTTTGTAGAATTGAAAAAGGAAAAGGATAAAACATTTACAATCGTATTCATTGCAGGGATTTTACAGTATCCAAATTTAGCAGCACTTGATTTGAATGTACAATTCGACTCCTTAAAAACTGCGCGAGTGCAGCGTATAGCAGTAAGTTTTAGAAAATAAAATTTATGAATATCAAGTATTTTATTTATAACAAATAGTTTATACAATTTTTAATAATTTTAGGATTATGAATATGATGATTATTATCTCACAACTAAAAAAAAATGTTCTATAGGATTCACGTATAACTTTGAAACTAGGTATCTACGATAAAAGTTCCATTTGAATTCAATTAGAAAAATATTTTTAAAAATATTTATTTATTTTTATTCTTTTTACAAGTATTTTTATATAAAATATTCTTCAATTTCAAACTTTTAAATTATTGATTGTTTAGGTTGGTGTTACCTTTTGATGTAATGAATAATATTTTAAACATTGCTAGAGAATGTATTGAGAGAAAACTCTGTGATTTTGATCCTCGAAAGAAACCGATTGGAGGAAATGTTGTTGTAATGCGAAGAATGGCAACTAACCCCGATGATGGAATTTATATTTATACAAAACAGGTACAACTTGATTTTTATGAAGAAAGACTTATCTACTGACTGATAATAATCCAAAAAATAATTTTTTTTTTAGGATACATTTAATTTAATCGTAAAAGAAAATCTTAAGAAAATAATAGATAACGTTGCAGAGAAATCAAAAGCAATTCCAGTCCCACCATTTGCCTTTGACTCTGGCGAATTCATTTCTATTTCTGCTTCAGGTGCAATTGTCAAGTAAGAGAAATTTAAGTACCTTTATTTTTAGTCCCTAAAATTCTCTACAAATATTTTTCAAGAACGTATGATTTAGTGTTCTAAGACACATTGATACACAAGGCGACATTACATTTCTGAATGAAGGGCAGCGATTCGTAATTGGTGGAACACTTTACTTAACAGGAGGGAATATTACAATAAATAATTTGAATGTAAGATTTTAGCATAATTATAATAAGATTTTTTAATTTTATCTATTCAATACTCTTTTAACCAATACTTGTATAATTATATATTGATTGAATTTTTAAAAGATTTCCGTACCATCTGTGGGCTACTTATATGGTGATATAGTATTGAATGCATCAAGAATAAGTCTAAGTTTGCAAGAAACATTGGATCTTTCCGAAGAAAATTGTAATTTAAATGTGGAAATTGTTAAGCCACATATACCTGCAGATGCATTTAATTTTACTGGTCTTAAAACCGTAATTACAAATACATTCTATTGTATTTTTGTTTCCTGTTCTACAGGAATTGACATAGACTATAACGATGTTCTAAGTTTTATTCCTATAGATATAAAAGAAATTCTCTCTGAAAAAGCGACTGAAGCAATTAAACTTCTGATATTCAACAAACTTCAAAATTATACGAAATGTACAGATTTCATTGTATTCTAAATCTAAATAATACTTAATAATGTACAATGTTTGCTATTTATGTGAACAATAAAATTCTGAAACATCATTAACAAATTTTATCTGTGTCATTTTATTGAAAAATAAAAAAAAACAACTTTTATAACTCTTCAAAATTAATTCTTCTAATGAGTAAGCAATTTTAACCGCGATTTGATTTGCGACGTTTTCCCACGGTCAATCTTATTCTAAAAACGTTAAAAAAATGATTAATTATATAATAAATATCGTCTTTTTCGTCTAAAAGATTATAAAGAATATATATAATAGATTTCAAAATATTGCTTCCTCCTAGAGGAAGTTTTGTGATAGTAAATTTTGAAGTTGTTGTAAAAATATGTTATAAATGTATCTTGAGGTGTCGGGAATCTAGATGTATGAAATGTCTGTGTGTGCTGTGCGGGCATTTGTGTACGCCTGGATCTCAGCTTTCATTTTTTGTTGTTTTTTTTACCTCATGGCGGGTCAAAGATTCGTTTTTTTGTTTCGCCGATTCGTTTTTTATTTATGGCAAATTTTCGTTTTCTGATTTTTTTTTTAAGGATTGAGATATTTGAATCGGAGAAAAAGCATTTTAAAGAGCATAAAAATACCTTATATAATTTCAAAAAGATAAATTACTCTACCTGTGATTCTTTTGTTTTTAAAAAATAATGCGTTTTTCTAAAAAACGCTTTTAACTCTTAAATTAATTCATCAACTGCTCCGAAAAAATTTGTGGTACTTAAGAATATACAGAGCTAGAATCTGCAAAACTTTCAAGCTATTTTGTCAACTAATTTTGAGTAAAAAGCTGAAAACTGAAAAAAATGAGTTTTCTATGCCCAACGATTAATGGAGTAAAAAGATTTCAATTGACACGACATTTTGGGAAAAGCTATAGACTCTTTATATATATTTCGGTCGAGTTCGTTACTTATTAGGTCCAAAGATATTAAGTTTTCATTTTTTCTAAAACATATTTTGAATGGCTGTATTTTAGTGAATTATATGTAAATACAATGTAATAACTACTCACTATAAAAATGAGTTTAAAATACTGCTTTGGCTCTAAAAATATTTTTATTAGAAATCGCGTCGTTCGCGCAGGGACTTCCAGCGAGATTCTTAGACTGAAAACCAGCTAAATTTTCTAAATCTAGAAAGTTTCCCGTGATTTATCGGTTACGCGGCGACCGGGGCGGCGCGGGCGTGCACAAAGTAACGCAGATGTACCCGAACTTACGTCAACGAGCTTCGCCTTTGGAAAGAGATTTTGTCGCAATAAAGAGTTTCTCGCTCGCGTCGCGCTTCTCTTTCCCAACGATCCGCCCGCAACTCGGGCAGCCTTGGGACGCTTAGCTGCAACTTTGTCACGGCACGTTTCGCCGAATTTTCGGCTTTCGCGGCTTTCTTTTTGCCGTATATATATATATCGCACGAGCTCGACTAGTCCGCGTACAACAAACATCGCGGTGGCTCGCATTTTTATCGAGCCGGAAGCAATTATAACGTCGCTGCAGCAGCCGTGCCGGTTTCTCTCCTCGGATTATTCCCGTGAAAATGAAGCGCGGTCCGCTTTCTTGCGAATTATCGAGCCTCTTCCAGTCGGCGAGCTAATTGGAAATGACGATTATTATGCAATGGACCCAATTAGAGCGGAAGTCCTATCGAATTATTTCCACTCCGGCGAGCTATTCGCGCGCGGAGCGCCGGAGTATGCATAGATATATATATATGTCCTTTTTCTCTCTCCCTCTCCCGGGAGAAATTTACAATAGCCGTGGAGAGCGTTCGAACGGTGCAAATGAGTATTTCGTTCTTATGCAAAGACTATCTCCCGCCGTTCGCGAGAACGGCCAACTTTACATAGTTATGGAGTCGCGCTCTCTGCTCCGCTCCTTCCTCGCCTCCCGTCGTATTGTTTTTTCAATGTATTCAGAGTCCCCCCGCCGCGGGTGAAAGTCGAGGAATTTAATACAAATACGAGGATATAAGAAGGGGTCGTTGGCTGACGCCGTTTAATTTCTTTGACCATCTTCCCCGCCGAAGGAGAGAGAGAGAGAGAGAGAGAGAGAGATCTTTTCAGTCCGCAATTATACGCATACCGGGACGAAGCGAGATTTTACGAGGCGACGTGTTAAAATGGGAACAATCAAGCGCGCGATGCGATATACTACGTACGCGAGAAAGCCTGATGGCCGCGGCGAGAAAATTAGTGATTTGAATTACGAGGCCGAGGAAGGGAAAGCCGAGCGGCGTTCAAATTTAGCTTAGCGGTCCGATGTATACTATTACTCGTTTTTTACTCTTTCCCGGAATGTCCATTAAAAATTTATCAGTTTTTAAGTGCGAATATGATTGATCGGCGAGTGGAAGGAAAAAAAAAGTTACGCCGCGAGTCAGCAGGAGTGACGAAACCGCTGATCGATGGAATCGTTAAATTAACTTCTTTCATTGCTTACAAATTATTTCTACTGTCGGTGACATTAATTAGGAAATTAATTATATCAAAGGCGGCGGTATACAGCCTGCAGGTTTGCAAAATTTAATTTCGCCTATACGCGTGATTGATCGTATATCGAAAACGTAACGCGCCGTCAGCAATTAAGGAATATTATATTCTTTTAATGGAAACGTCACTCGTGAATAATGGAAATCTCGCTTTATTGCGAATTCTTCGCTCCTAATACCCATTGTCATAACAGCGGTCGCCTCCTAAAACGTTATAATTTAAACGCTGCCGTAACCGGAGAGCCAAATCGCCGGAAATGAAATTTCGATACCCGCGAAGAATAAACCGTGAAATATAAAATGAAATCAATCTCCGAGGCGGCCTCCTGAAATTTGCCGGGGGTCTCTCCGCTCGCGCGGAGCATTCGGCCACATATAACATATATCGCGAGAATGATTAAATCTTCCATTAGCCGTGAAACACATTGATGCAAGCGAGTCGGCGCACCGACGTGAATAAAAAAAGAAAAAAGAAGAGGAAATAATTGCGCTCGGGACTCTCCTTACAAAACCGGAAAAGAAACGAGAGTCTCCCCGATAAAGTCAGCCGCGATATTACCCAATGACGTCGGCGGCGCGGAGGAGCTGTGTATAAGTGCGCATCGAAAATACAATTAAGCGGCACAAGTTTCTTTTGTCATGGTTTTCAGCGAGCCGAGCGCCAAACCGCGCGCTCTTCCCTTTCTTTCGCGGGAGCGCCGAATGCCGCCTCTCTCGAAGGCCCCGCTGCGTTTATTTGCCTTTTAATTGCAATCATCGTTAGCCGCTACAGTTGGGAAATCTCTGATACCGCGGCGTTGCGCAGAATTAATAAGCGCTTCGGCGCCGTTTTCAAGAGCTTTTCTGTACATTCACGGCAATGTCGTTCAAACGTTAAATAGAAAGCTTTTTGCTCGGCATCTCCTTTGAATTTATCGCGAGAAATAATAATTTAACGCGAAGCGAGAGAGCAGAGATTGAGCCAAAAGGCTCAAAGATTAGCTCCCCGAGTGAAAGAGGTTCGATCCGCAAGAATTAGATTATAATTATGTATTCCCGGCGAGCTCGAACGATAAATTGAAAGCTCGAAAAAGTTTTAATCAATTCACCCTTTCTCCTCGCGGCTTTGGGGGATTATCATCGGTTTTATCGACAAAACTTGGTGGCACATCGCCAGGTGCGGAGCGCGCAACTTAATGAGAGACAGGTGCGCATTGTCACGTATTCGTCACACGCGATCACCCGATTGATATTACCCCGACGTCCCTTCCAGGGAAACGAGCGCAAAAAGACGCGGTCTCTCCCGCGAAAATAATTCTATTCGCATTTATGATGCGTGCGGTAAAAGTGGGCATTTTTCAAAAGTCTCGTTTCTTTGCCTCGCTCGAAAATCGGAATGCAGTATATACCCACCCGCGCTGAATATTGCACGCGAGACGAGGTTTTATACGCGCGAGTTCTACATAAATGCATGTGTACTTTCTCTCGAAAATAGATATATAAACTTGCGCCAAAACGCGCGGAGCAGAGCTAAATCAGTTGTGTAATTCATGCAAATGTTCCTTATTTATTTGCAAATTGTTTTCGTAAATCCGTATAGACTCGGGTTAATCGACGCTCCGCTGCAATCCATTAAACATTGGATCCTATTTCTGTATGCTCGCTTGACGAGCCAGATATATTATAAAAATTAATGCACGCGTAATAAAACACAGCGAAAGAAAAAGGATGCCTCCATCGCAAATACGATTTTTCGCAAGATTTAAAAGACTCCGGGGGGGATAAATCTTATAATCCGAGGCAGCGCGAGAGGCGAAGGGAGGAGGGAGGGAGGGGGGGAGCAAAACTAAAAGTGGATTTGCTCAATTAATTCGGGAAGTTCTTTTTACCGGCTCGCCGCGCGTTTGCTTCAAATTGATGGCAAAAGTCTTCTCGCGGGGAGGGTTATACGCTCCTTATGCCGCGCTCGCGCCGACTTTTAGCTCAATTAGATGTCTGGGAAAGGCGTGTGCTTTGAAGTTTTCCTTTACGGCGGGATGAAAGAGCTGCTCTGCCGGGGATTCAATTCCATTAAAAGCATCATCTTTGAATAGCTGCTTTCGGGCGGGGAGAGCCACTGTTCGCCTCTTAATTCGAAATTAATTAATCGGCCGAGAGAGGAGCCACCTGTGCTGAATATTAACTAATCCCCTTTATATATATGTGAGTAAACTGCGTACATCTTTAATTACTGATTTACATACGCGCTCCCGGTATTATTAGACATCTCGCGGAACGCTTTGAAAGCCAGCTTGCAAAATCGAAATTCTTCTCGCACAAAGAGAACGATTTCCAGAAGTATTTCGCGAATGAGAAATTGTGCAATGTATAATAATATAACTATATGTATAAAGTTAATGCACATTATCGGATGGAACTTTCTCCGATCTTAATGAATTTTTCTAAGCGATCTCCCCCCCGTTATACGTTTCCTTTCGTTTCGGCGAGGATATTTTGAAACGGATTTGAACGCGCTCCTGCGTTGCGTAAATGCAGGGCTATCAAATTCTGCAATACTTCGTCCGCGGCATTTTTCTCAAATCCGAGCGGTATTCCCTCTTACTCGGCGATAAACTTTCGAGGTGTGCGAGCCAAAGGCCGGCCGGCAAGTCCGCAGCGAGTCAGCGAGAAGATATGTACGAGAGTCGGCTCGAAGATGAGCTCAGGTGACGGCAATAATAGAAATGACGGACTCTCCAGAAGCGCGGCAAGGACGAAAACTGATAAGCGACGCGCATAACGAAAGATCCGCAGCAGATCGCGCAAACGAGCGTACAATATTCAAGAATGCGCGGCGACGTCCGTCGGAAGGGGAGGCTTCAATTCTAATTTCATCGAGATCGCGATTGCATTCCGTCCGCGCGCGTACATATAATCTCCCCGTCGCGTGCGCGCACATTATGCGCCGTCCCTTGCGCAGTGCGCGAAATCGATGCGGTCGCATGCGGGGGGGAAGATAAGACAAAAAGAAAAAAAAAAGAAAAACGTTCGAGTGCACAGAGGGCGGACACTCGACGGTGGCGCGTGTCCTTTTGCCCGCCGGTCCGAGTAAATAATTTCGCTTTGTGCCCGTGTGTTTGTCTTTCGCAGCGGGAAAAAGGGGGACTTTTGCGCAATTTGATAATAATGCTTTTGTAAAAGGTAACTGGGCGTTACATGGCTTGTTTTCACGCTGGGTTATGTCATTATTTTCTAATAGGTATAAAAAAAAAAAAAAAAGATAGCGCTTTTATCAGCAAACATTAGCTACAATAATGGCAGCCTGCACGCGCCGTAAACGTGATTGTTCCTTGTTAAAGTGAAACTTAAAAGGATTTGAAGAATGGAAGTGTACGTAATGAGAGGGGCAAAAAAAAAAACTCGCGCTTGTAATACGCTCTTAGACGAATGGATATTACAGAATAATGCCTAAAGCATACACGCCGATTAGGGCAGCATAAAAACACTGATGACTGTCCGAAAAAGTTTCGACAAAAAGCCTGACTTTTTTTGTAATCGAAACCTCTTACTAATAGAGCCTGCAATATTCGATATAATTTTTCCTCAAATTACGCTTTACTTTTACCGTCTGGAGTTGCTTTCGAGCCTTAATGTACACCTGGCGATTGTTATGATTAACAAGTAATTGCGGTAATATAATTTACTAAACAAATTTTGTCATTAACGTTAAGAACGTTAAAGTATTATTGGACACTAAAGTGCAATAAAAATAGGTAAAACTCTTATACCCGCACTTAACGGCTGCTAATAAAATTTCTGCTTCGAGCTGCAGATTCTAAAAATAAACGCGAATAAAATAAACCTCGAAAGCATGCGCTGAAAGCACAAGAATTTTGAAAATCGCATTTCGAGTTCGAGACCTGCATGCATGCACATCGACTTCTCGCTAATGTAAAAATGGTAAAAATAAGAGGTTCTGTTAATAAAACGATATACCGAATCATCTTAGGCATGCAGGTAGAAGAGATCTCTTTGGGAATCGATAAAAATGAGTCAGCCCGGTGATGATATATACTCTCGGCTTGGAACTATTGATTAGAGGTGTATGCGTACGGCTCGGCGAGCACTATAGCATTACGGCGGCCGCGAGCTCCCGTCGATGGTAAGATCCAACTAATAAAGCGAAATAAGAAGATATATATACACCGCGTAACGGCGCCAGGCGCGCGAATTCTGGAAGATCGAGGCTTTCCGAGCCGATTACAGATACTGAGCTTACCTCTTTTAGCTTCACGCAGCTGCTGATGATTACAAATTCTATCTGCTAATTATCGTCACTTTTTATTCTCGGAGCGTAAGCAGCTTACTTGGCTTTGGCTAACACTGACAAATTGCGTGCCTAAGTTACGAGCTTTTTTTTTTTTATTATTTTTTCGGAGCGCGATATAATTTAGGAAATGAAAGCAGAGGAGAGGGGAGCGGAAAAAACTAATATTCGCTTTAATTAAAGAGTCCTCGTTTATTCTTGAAGTTAAAAATTTACGATAAACTTTGAATTGTCGGAATAAATCATAAATAAATATAATAAGAGTTGAAAACTGCAACTTTTACTTTATATTCGAAAGCGTCCGCATTACAGAACAATTAAAATGAAACTATCGTATATTTCAAAACTACAAGTAAACGCCGACTATCTGCGTACAAATTAAACTTTGCTTGGAGGTTCTGCCGTTTTTGCAGTAGTTTAGAAACGCTGTAAAGTTATAAATGAGTCAAATGGAAGCTTCGAATAAAAACTTTTTAAATGAATACCTTTTCCGTAAACAACTTTTGCATCGAGTTTAAATTTTCTGCACTCCGAAATTAAAACGTTTCGAGTCCATTAAATATAGATGATGCATTTTTTCCGTTAACATTTATTAATTACGACCTGTACATTCGTAGTGTCAAGCGTAAAAGCCAGAAAATTTCAAGAGCGTTAATTACTTTATCACGACATTAACGTCAATCCGTCAGTACTCATCGAAAGCGTCAAATTAATAATGCGCCGAAGTAGGGTCAATCGAGTGCAGCTATAATAAACCCCGATGGCAGCCAGAAGCTCGAGCGATGGGTTTTCCGTGCTTTTCGAGTGGGCACATAATTCGCTGGCACTCCAAGAGCAGATTACAGCTTGATCGCAGCAGGCAGACACACGTCTGTCGGATCAGCGACCCGCGGCGACTGACGAGAGTCGTTGCAGTGCTTGGCCCGAGTTGTTTCCGCCTGTCAATGGACGAGACGTGAAAGGTTTTATAGGTGCAGGGGCAAAATGACGAATCGCTTTACGCCGCGCGCAAACTTAATTGAGGACTAGCATCGCAATATTTGCGGCTCGCGGCGCCGCTGCGACACTTTTACGGGACACGGCGCTCGTTTGAAAAACTTTTTAATAGATGCGCCTCGCCGCTTCAAAAAGTCATTATATTACGCGCGTATTTGCATTTAATGCACAGCGCGCCAAGGCTTTTATGCCCTCTAAATTCGCTCGAATGAAATATTTAACCCCCTCGGTTATTAATGCATCCACTCTAGTGCTTTAAAAAGGATCGGATTTAATTGTTAATACTATTAGCGTAAAATAATTATTCGTCGGGCGGCTGTGTAGGGGATCGATGATTGTATTTCATAAATAAAAAGAATTTTTACATAAATAATTGTGCCTCGAGTTTTAATTTAAAATAAAAAATTCAAACGGTTGTTATTAAAACAATTTTTCCATTTATATCTCATAATTTTTTAAGCAAATAAATAGGTATATTTTTATTGGCATTAGGTGCATATAGTCTATTTTCGCCATGACACAAATTCTGTATTACAATAACAATTACTGTAATGTTAAAACGCACGCTCGCATTTAAATACATTAATACCATAAAGAGAGACGAGAGACGAGAGGACTTCGCAACGCTTAGTGTTTTTTTTATACCTATACATATTTTACATACTAATTTTTGCCTGATTGGATTTTATTTTAAACTCAGTGTCATATAGGACTTTTTTAACAAGCTCGGATTGGAAATACCGATTAAAAACGATTTCCGAAAAAATCTAGGATTCCAACCTGAGCCCACTTGGGCTCTATTGTATCAAGCAATTAAGACTGACGCCTTAACCACTTGAGCCAAAGCGTGTCCCCAATTTTTTTAAGCTTTTTTTTTAATTCGTTTATTATTGGCTTTGGTAGACAAAGTACAAAACAGCCACGACGCAAAGGCTGGCAATTTTTTAAGCCACTTTTTTGCTTCGCTTACGCCCTCTGTTAGTTTGGCTTGGAACTGGTTTGAAAGCTGAGTGGGATCGAGCTCAACTGTTTTACCATTATCAATCGCCGCTAATTTTATCTATAAAAAGATCGACGTCGTGGCGATCGTGCCGGACATGACGTGAATATTCCCTACTCCCAGAGTGTAAAATGAGCAGCAGCTGCGATAGGTAAACGGTAAAATGAAGATCGAATGATAATACAAGAAAGTGGCCCGAACGCCGGAGTGGGGGTTCTAGTTCTGAGGTTTTGAAAGACGTAGGTCACGTGATCGCCCGACTGAACCTATACGCGGATGTACGATCAGAAGGGAACACGTGTCGAAAAATTCAGCTTTAGCGACCTACTATTACCGTTCGCCGGAGGGTGTAAAAGTGCCGCCGGCGCTCCAAGCAAGCATACGTGTATTTAAAAGTCGTTGGCTCCTCTTGGCGGGGGAAACGGGGAGAAGCGGACGGGACGGGCAACGGTAACCCACTCGTCAGATTGCGGCCGCGGTGCTTCTTGGCGTCCTGCGCAGGATAGGAGTGGAAGAGAGAGCTTTCCGATTCCGAGGCAGAGAGAAGAGCCACGTCGACAGAGCCGCGCTCACGCATGATGCTTGACTGCTTCACCGGATAATCCGCGCCGCCGACCTACCGACAATTCACTCTTTTCCACGAACGATGTGCTCGAGTAACAAAGCCTGCTGCTGAATTTTCCGTTTTTCCGAATTTTCTGCCGCTTAAAGTAGTGATAGTCTCTCACTTCATCGTCTGCTAACGTCCAACTCGACCGAATCACCATGGGCAGTAAGTAGAGCCGAGTTTTTGTTTTTCAACCACTTGCTGCACTTGTAAACAGCAGGAGGATTTACGATCTCTTTTTTTCCGCCTGTGTTTCAGTCAAGTTTCTCGAGGTGATCAAGCCTTTCTGCAGCATCTTGCCAGAGATCGCGAAGCCGCAGCGCAAGGTATGCTACTTTTTTCCGCCGATGACATGCGTTTTTACTCCGCGTAGTTCGTACCGTGACTAAAGTAGCCTATTTAGTCATTAAATTACGATTATTTGACCGATTTCCGAGCGCCGTATGTTAACTCTGAGTGTCAAGTGGAGCATGCTTTGCTCACCATCTGGCCAACACAACAATTCCAACAGCATGCTTTGACAAGAAATTAACTTTTTTACATGCCCTTTATTTTTTTCAGATCCAATTCAGGGAAAAAGTACTATGGACTGCAATTACCCTATTTATTTTCTTAGTATGCTGCCAAGTGAGTATTGAATAAATTATACTACTTTGCAATGTATTCCAAAGTACGAACTATTGTTCTCATTACTTTCTAATTTTTTATTAGATTCCTCTCTTTGGAATTATGTCTTCGGACAGTGCAGATCCCTTTTATTGGATACGTGTCATTTTGGCGTCCAACAGGGGAACTTTGATGGAGCTTGGTATTTCACCAATTGTGACATCTGGTCTCATTATGCAACTGTTGGCTGGAGTCAAAATCATCGAAGTTGGTGATACGCAAAAGGATAGAGCACTTTTCAATGGTGCTCAAAAGCGTAAGTTAAATCTTTAAAATCCCAGTGAAAAATTAACTTCTTTTTTTTCATACTTACCTTTTATTTTCTGCTGCAGTATTTGGAATGGTCATTACTGTTGGACAAGCTATTGTTTATGTCATGACTGGAATGTACGGAGATCCTGCTGAAATTGGAGCTGGAGTTTGTCTGCTGATTATTATCCAGCTGTTTGTTGCTGGATTGATTGTTTTATTGCTCGATGAATTGCTCCAGAAAGGTTATGGATTAGGAAGTGGAATTTCTCTTTTTATCGCTACCAACATCTGCGAAACCATTGTTTGGAAGGCATTCTCCCCAGCTACGGTTAACACAGGACGTGGTACTGAATTTGAAGGTGCAGTTATTGCTCTGTTCCATCTGTTAGCAACTAGACAAGACAAAGTTAGAGCTTTACGAGAGGCTTTCTACAGGCAAAATCTTCCAAACTTGATGAACCTGTTGGCTACTATTTTAGTATTTGCGATAGTCATATATTTCCAGGTATTTACATTAACTTGTTATACTTTATATTTTAAATGCTTATGTAATTATCCTAATAATTTACTGATATCTTAGGGCTTCCGAGTGGATCTTCCAATCAAATCGGCGAGACACCGAGGACAGCAAAGCAGCTACCCTATCAAACTTTTCTATACCAGCAACATTCCTATTATTCTGCAATCTGCATTGGTTTCCAACTTGTATGTTATTTCTCAAATGTTGGCTGTAAAATTCCACGGCAATATCATTGTTAACTTGCTTGGAGTATGGTCTGATGTTGGTGGTGGTGGTCCTGCGAGGTCATACCCTGTGGGTGGACTTTGCTATTATCTTTCTCCACCAGAATCCGTTGGTCATATTGTACAAGATCCCGTTCACGCTTTCCTTTACATTCTTTTCATGTTGGGATCTTGTGCGTTCTTCTCAAAGAGCTGGATTGAAATCTCTGGAAGTTCCGCTAAAGATGTAAGAGATATATTTTTATTAAATTTTTTTACTATGAAATAAATTCATTTTTTAAATAATTTTTTTACTTTTTCAGGTTGCAAAGCAGTTAAAAGATTCTCAGATGGTTATGCAAGGCCATCGTGAAAAATCTTTAATTCACGAACTTAATCGTTACATTCCAACTGCGGCAGCTTTTGGTGGCCTCTGCATCGGTGCTCTTTCGGTATTGGCAGACTTTTTAGGTGCTATAGGTTCCGGTACTGGTATTCTTCTAGCCGTCACGATTATTTACCAATACTTTGAAATATTTGTCAAAGAACAAAGTGAAATGAGTACGTTGCTCTTTTAAAATCGTGAATTAAAAAAATTCACACTCTGTGAATTGTTATGAATTAAAAATTGACAACTGAAATCTTTAAAGTTTGTTTTTCAAACTTTAATAAAAATATTTGAATTTTAAAGTCACTTGAAATATTAACTTTACATCTCGTATAAATGATGCACAAAAATAAATTAATTTTTTATGGAAAATTATTCAACGAGATCATCATTATTGTTGTAGAATAACTTATAATTTTAGCTGATTAATATTTTAAGTGACTTTAATTTGCAGCGATTTGCTTTAAGTGAATTTCTGTACATAATAACTCAGCGCCTATCCGTTCACTCGAGCATTGGGCAAGAAAACAACTCAAACATAGTAAGAAAAAGGAAAGTCGCTAAGATGCCTACTATATTTAGTCCTATTTCAATTCTAAAAACTGTTTATAATTATTGCGCGTAAAAGACAATTTTTGGTTTTGTTGATTGTGCTTTGCGTGTTTCAGATGATTTATAATAAGGATTTTAAAATTTTGTAATTTACGAACTTTGTAAAGTAACAAGACTTTTTGGCAAAAATATGTACGTATTTTTTCTTCAATACCTATAGAAGGTCTAGCTATTTTTTTATTCCAATTTATTTGATTTTTTCTTCTGTAAAAATTTTTTATATAATATATGTATAAATAGAGAACTGATTAAAAGTTAGTACAAAACAATTATTTCTTTCTAAATATCGAAAATAAAATGTGAAAAAGTTTGAATAATTTTTTAGTGAAAAGTCGGTGAAATCATTAATTCTTTTCATGCAAACATGTAAATTGTATTGGTTAGTGAATACTTTTGTATGTTTTGTAACTTATTATTACCAATCATTAAAAACAATGATTTAAATTTAGTCTACATTTTTGATCAATTTTATAAATCCTTTGGCCCATTTCCTTCTCCATCCATCTAATGAATTCTTTATTTTTTCTTAAATAAAATTAAATAAAGTATACTTATAAATTAATTATGTATTTTTATATTAAAAACAAATACTTATCTTTAAATTAGATTCTGCATATTTACAACAAATTTATAAATAAGATACTTCCAATTTTTAAATATTTACCAAATTAACAAAATCTATAAATTGAAAAATACTCTTGAGAAATAATTAATAATTTAAAATATAAAAGTAAAATGATTTCAGTCGTAAATGTGACTTATTCAAAAAAATATTTTAGGTACAAAGATAATAATTTATAAAATCTCTAAACAAAGCAATAATTTATTATTATAAAATCTTTTCACACTGAAAAACATACACGAAATGCGATAGTAACCTGCTAAATGTTGCGCCTGTCAACGGTTACATTTATACTGAAATAAACTTGCACAGAACAACTCATTTTAGTGACCACTATACTGAAATAAAATAGATGTCAGCATGCTTAGGTGCATTGTGCAGAGCACTAACCACACTTGTGAGATTCGTACCATTTTCTTATAATAAAAAAAGCATATTTTTAAGATTAAAAAAAAACATTAGGTAGATCTGTATTAATTTTCTAGATGAAATTCCATACAAACTCCTTTATTTCGAGTATTAGTTTAAGTTTATAAATACAGCAGTCCTAACAATTAAGGTATAATAAACCAAGCTTCTGTTATATTACAAATTATTTCGGACGAACGCTGTTGTCTTTCTTCGATGTTTCAGCATCGTTCTCGATTTTCATTATATTCAAATCCACGGCGTTTCTGAATACAGCAAACGCTATCGTAGCTAAAAAACTCATTTCCATTAACCATTTTGGAGCGTTGCTGCAAAAGAATACTTTCGAAAGCACTTGGAGAAAGAACGGCGTCCACAAAGCCACAGCAGCCAAAACGTTCACTTTGAAAATTTCGAAGAAGTTCTGCATCTTTTCAGTCTCGCAGGCTAATTGACAGGCCGTTTCTTCCAATCTGGTGCACCTTTCACCGTGCTGATTTTGGCTTTGTTCTTGCGGGCCTGATCTTTGAATTTGCTTCGATTCCTCCGCTTCTTCGTCGGGCAAAAACCATCCACACGAAGATGTCCTTGACTCGTTCGAATCCGCGTTCTCATTGTTAAGAAGCTGAACTTGTCGCTTCATTAAAACAATTTTCGCATCATTTTCCTTCAGTTTTCTTGCTATTTCTCGACACTTGTAATGCGATATAATAAGTAGTACAGTAGACACAAAAATTGGCAGAAAATATACGAGAACGAAAAATATGAACAAATTAATTCTTAGAAACTTTGTTGATACGAGGCAACGATTTTTCGCGTATCGAAAAACCTGAAAGTTGTCAGTTATTTCGCGCAATTCATTGCGATCAAAGGAGTGGTAGTTAAAATAACTGGATTTTGATTCCAAAGTTGACCTATCCTTTGAAGAATTGATGTTTTTAATAAATTTATTGTTTCCTACAACGCGAGCGTCATTTTTATCATTTAAATTTTGATTTTTAATTACAAACTCGTTACTTTCAATTTCTTTGCGATTTACAATGCCAAGCAGCTGGGTTAAATTGTAATAGCTTGGATCGTTCGCACTTTCATTTTCAGTTTTCGACGCGTTCAGAAAATTTTTCACGATTCCTTGTACCCTCGACACGATATCGTTCACTTCCGAAGAATTCGGATTAGGCCACAGTAGATCGTCCTCGCTGTTGACGTAATTGTGGCTCGAAGAGCTTCCCAGAAAATCTGCGCTCAAAACATCATTCGTAACATTCAGTTCAGACGCGTAATCTTCGAAGGGGAAATTGGCAATAATGGAGCAGACTAAATTTTCGTTTGATTCATTCGTGGCTTCGATACTCTTATAATTGGCGAGTTGAAACATTCCAGTGAACAGTGCAGGTATTATCCATTGGCTCGTAATGGAGAGCGCAGTATATTTTCTTGTCTTTTTTAAGTTTCTTTTATTTTGTCTCTCATCTTCTTTGCTTGCAAAGTTACCCGATTCCACATTTTCTATATTTTCTGCCTCGTCCAAATCAGCTTTTTTCACTTGATCGTAGCTCTCAGTCAATTTACAGCATTGACGATTAGCTAACGTTGCGTTCACATAACAATCTGTAGAGAAACTAAGCAAAGATGTAAAAGCATTGGCGAAGGGTATAAAAAACAAGGCAAATTGAAAAAAGACACTTTTGAAATCACATTCCTCTTCATTATCGATACCTTCTTCGATCAAATTCGTTGAGTTTTTGTACGCTTTCATACTGTTGCGCAGCAGCGATTCGTACTGGTCTTTCGTCGTAGACACTTTTTGATTCGAAGATAATCCATTGTTCGTATAAAATTGATGAAGAAAGATCATTGTTGCAGTAAAAATAGAATTCGATATATCGGATATCGACAATACAGATGTGGAAGACACAAGCCGGGATTTCGGAGTTCTTTTTAGGAGTAAACCAAGAGAAATGAGACTGGAAAGTAGTAACACTGCAGCAGCAGCATCGAAAGTAATCGAATGCATTTTCTGCTTATTCTTGGTAACTTCTGTGCTGAACGATTTGTTAGCGCGAAGTGGTTCTGCGAATCGAGAATGCAAAAGCTTCCAGCTAGACTTTTTTGATAAACCATACTGTAAAATGGATAATGCATAACAGTACTGCGCGCTTAATTATAGGGGTGAGTTCAATAATGCGTGTTTATGAATATCTGTGAGTATGTTTTATATATACGTGTGCTTTAAAAACTACGTGCGAATAAATGTAATGATTTTTTTTTATATTATAAAAAAATATGAATTGATGATATAGTTTAAATTCATTCTTTTATGTAGCTTATTTAATTTCGAAATTTGTAACTTTTTTTGTCAGTGTAAGAATTTCCAAAGTCTTGTTGTGTGAAAAATTATTAGATTACATTTTTTAAACTATAAAGTATATCCTTTAATTGATTTTAAGAGTTTATAAAATAATTTTTATATGAATTTTGATTAAGCTAATTGATTATCAAAAATTTTGAGATATTTTATATATTAACTAATAAATTTATAAGTATTATCAAACGTAAAATAAAACTTTTCATACATATTTTCGTGATTTAGAATCTTGGTCAATATTATATTTAATTATTCAAACAATGCCTTCGATGAGTCATTAGAAAATCTGACCAAAGCGCGCAATTCCGTCGTTTATTAATACGACAAAAGCATTTTAGCATTCTAATCATGTTAAAAAGTTTTATTTATTTATTTATTTAATGATTTATTAATAGCAGAATATAAGATACGCCCAATTAATATATATCTGATTTTCTTTAGTGGGCGTTACCTATTTTTATCTCATTGTAGTAAGTATGTAAAAGGCATCACTGTGCGTAGAAAACGTTGCTAGTTGCAACAGATATTAGAAGTATCTTCACACAATGTTTTCTATTATTTAGGTTTTCAATAAATGATAAAAAAGGATGCAACTATATTAATGTAACCAGAAATATTTAATGTAACCAGAAATATTATTAACAAATAATGTAAAATAAATTTTTTGAATACCGATTATATTCAGGATGTAAAAAACAAATCCAATTCAAACCTTTTTCTGCAAAATTCATGTAGCGAAATAATTATATACCTGTTAAAAAATGATTACAAACGATATAAAGTACAAACATCATTGAGCAAATTTAAAGATTAATTGAAAAATTTTAAATACTTCCGTTCAAGTATAAATATATATGTAATGAAGTATAATATTTTAAATAAGTAACACATATTCAATTACGATTGTAACTCGTTATTTCATGTAGTCATATTATATTATTAAACTAACATAAAGAACGTGCTTATCGACAGCTGATAGGTATTTTGGCCAGCGTGGAACTTGTTGAATTCGCATAAAATAATATCGATTTTCTTGCTCAACATGTGAGGGACGCCCGCCAGCATCGGAATATTATTTATCCCAGAAGTCTGGACGACGGAGAAAAGAGGCGGGAATCTTAGTCGACTTGATTTTCACAGATAATTAAGCAATAAATATTTGTTTTGCTTCGCTCAGAAAGGTTTTGATGCCGTTTCCAGCGCCGAATATTCTAGAAATCCCGGTTCCCCGACTCCAATGAGTATTAGACATTTGTGTGCCAGACCGCCAGGCTGCCACCGGCGAGATTCGCATTGGTCCACGTACGCCGCGTGGGCCGCGCCGATTGGTCGGCGAGCTTTAGTCGTGTCGACTTCCCCCTGGAATTCTTGATCAAGTCGCATACCCTACCTATCAAAACTAGCCACACTGCACGGCTGTTCAAGAGCCGAGGCTCGCCGAGATCCTTTGACAGTAGCCGATAGACGCGCCGAAGTGTCGTTGCTCTCTTTCTCTGCATGTGCTTGCATGTGCAAGCTGCATAGTCTTTTTCTTTTTCGTGCTTTCTTTTATTAAGATTCATGACCATGAAGAAATTTGCCTTTGTCGTTGCAGCGCTTTTCCTGCTCGCAGGTAAGTCACTTTTTCTACAATTTTCTAACGCACTCTTGGCTTTTATTGCTATTTGATCCAGAATCGATAAGTCTATCTATTATGGAATCATTTCATTTATTTAAGATTTAAGAGAATTTAAAAACGTTTGAATTGATTGTTGAAAATGCTCTTTCAGGATTAGCAGCGGCGGAAGACGAGCTTATCGAGGAAGAAGTAGGAACAGTTGAAAATGACCTCGGTGCTAGTCGTGAAGCTTTGCGAACAGGTAAATTTCATTCAATTTTCCTACCTTAAAATAATGTCAAATCCCTCAATTAATTTTAAAAGAAAATGAAAAATTAACGTTTTTTCTAGATGATCAAGTTGTACAAAGAGAGGAAGAAGCCATCAAAATTGATGGTTTAAATGTAGCACAGATAAAAGAACTAAGAGAAAAAGCAGAAAAGTTCCACTTTCAGACTGAAGTCAATCGAATGATGAAACTTATCATCAACTCTTTATACCGTAATAAGGAGATTTTCCTTAGAGAATTAATATCTAATGCATCGGATGCATTAGATAAAATTCGTCTGCTGGCACTTACAGACAAAAATGTTCTTGACACAAATCCTGAAACAAGTATAAGGATAAAAGCAGACAAAGATAATAAAATATTGAGTATCACAGATACTGGTATTGGTATGACTAAGCAGGATCTTATAAATAATTTGGGTACCATTGCTAAATCTGGAACAGCAGAATTTTTGGGCAAAATGCAAGAAGCATCAAATACTCAAGAAATGAATGATATGATTGGTCAATTTGGTGTTGGATTTTACTCTGCTTTCCTTATAGCCAATAGAGTTGTTGTTACTACTAAACATAATGATGATAAACAATACATTTGGGAGTCTGATAGTGCAAGCTTCAGTATTATTGAAGATCCTCGAGGAGATACTTTGAAAAGAGGAACTACCATTAGGTAAATTTAAAAATATTTATAACTTAAATAATACAAAATGCAATATAGTTTCCTAAAAAATTTATTTTATTTTGATAAATGATAAACATTTAATTTTTATAGCTTACACATGAAAGATGAAGCTGTTGACTATTTGGAACAAGATACTATTAAAAATCTTATCAAGAAATATTCTCAGTTTATAAACTTCCCCATTTATTTATGGAGTAGCAAAACTGTTGAAGTTGAAGAAGAGGAAGAAGAAAAAGAAGAAAAGGCTACTCCCGAAGAAGATAAAAAATCTGATGAAGATGAAGAAGCAAAGGTTGAAGAAGCTAGTGAAGAAAAAGAAAAGAAGAAAATTAGCAAAACCGTTTGGGATTGGGAATTACTGAATGATTCAAAACCAATTTGGACCCTTAAACCATCAGAAATTACTGATGAAGAATATAATAACTTCTACAAAGCATTAACTAAGGATCCTCAAGATCCGTTAGCTAAAGTTCACTTCATTGCTGAAGGAGAAGTTACTTTCAAATCTTTGCTATTTATTCCTAAAGTTCAACCAAGTGATAGCTTCAATCGCTATGGAACAAAAGATGACAACATTAAATTATATGTTAGAAGAGTTTTTATTTCTGATAAGTTCAATGATTTAATGCCAAATTATTTAGCCTTTATTCAAGGTATTGTTGATAGTGATGATCTTCCATTGAATGTTTCTCGTGAAAATTTGCAGCAGCACAAACTTATTAAAATCATTAAGAAAAAATTAATCCGCAAAGTTCTTGACATGATTAAGAAAATTTCTAAAGAGGAATACCAAGACTTCTGGAAGGAATATAGTACTAACATCAAGTTGGGGGTTATTGAAGATGCTCAAAACCGTGCTAGATTATCAAAATTATTGATGTTCCGTTCCTCAGCACAGAATGAACCCACAAGTCTAGCAGATTATGTTTCTCGTATGAAACCAAACCAGAATCACATTTATTACATTGCTGGTTCTTCCATTGACGAAGTTAAGAAATCTCCATTTGTTGAACGTTTATTGAAAAAGGGTTATGAAGTTTTATATTTAGTGGAAGCTGTTGATGAGTATGCACTTTCATCTATTCCAGAGTTTGATGGAAAGAAATTCCAAAATGTTGCCAAGGAAGGCTTTTCACTCGATGAGGGAACTAAAGCTGAAGAAAGGAAGCAGGAGTTGGAAAAAACTTTTGAGCCCCTTATCAAATACTTAAACGACAAACTCAAAGACCACATTAGCAAAGCACAAATATCAGAACGATTAACTGATTCTCCATGTGCTTTGGTGGCTAGTATGTTTGGATGGACTGGAAATATGGAAAGACTCGCGATATCAAATGCACACCAAAAGGCTGATGATCCACAGAAAACGTATTATCTTAATCAGAAGAAAACACTTGAGATTAATCCACGTCATCCTTTGATCAGAGAATTATTAAGAAGAGTAGAATATGATGCCGAAGACCAGACCACGAAAGATATGGCGGTAATGATGTTCCAAACAGCAACATTGAGATCTGGTTATATGCTTAGGGAAACTTCAAACTTTGCTACAAATGTTGAAATGCTTATGAGAAAAACATTGGGTATTCCGTTGGATGAGATACCAGAAGAAGATGATGATGGTTTTGAAGATACCAATGAGACTGAAAAAGAATCTGAAATTGATGCGGAAGAAGATAAGGAACCAAGTGAAGAGCACGATGAACTTTAAAAGAACCATAGTGCAAAACTAATGAAAAAACTTTTTTGCTATGCGATGTATGGCAAGATTTATAGACTTTGCAGCGTTTAAAGTTGCACTTTCTCGTTCTCATTACATCAAAACTCATTTTTATTTACTCTTTTTTTTATTTTATATATTTTGAGGCAACTAAATGAGTAAAGTTTGTGAGAAGTGTGATAAACGAATTGAAATTAAATTCATACTCAAAATATGATTATACAGTAACAGTATGAGTCACCTGAGTAAAATGCAACTGTGCCCAGTTAAAGAATTTAAAGAGTTAAAAAATCAGTTTTTGTGAACTGGTTTACCAATACTTTATTTTGATTTGGTTTACTCTTCCACTTAATTATACAAATGTTTGTGTGAGATGATTGTATGTTATTTAGTGAGATATATTTCCAAAGTGAGAATGTATTTGTATAAAAAAATATTAAAAAATGTTTAAAAGATAACTGCTCTATTCTTTTTGAATTCTTATCAATTCTATACAATTATAACACTTGAGAAAACATAAACTTAATCAATTTCAAACTCGTCAAGTGTACTTACCTTACCTCGTGAGTTTAAAAATAAAGATTTATCTTTTATAATAACTAGTAGTTTCTACTTTATTTGCATGAGTCAAAAAATGAATTTTTAAATAAAACTTTCAATTTCTATAATGAGATCAATTTTAAAGTATTAAATTGTTTTAGACCAGAACGCGCCCTCTACTTCCGGACGTTTCAAATGAATCCTTTATATTCATTGTTATCACACATACTTGTAAAAATTCGTGTGTATTGGCATCGATCTGTAGAGTCGTATTATACAAAAAATCCGGCAACGCGCCCATGTGCGAAACCGGTGAAGCAGACAAAGTTTCTCTCAAGATTCCAAATTACCGGTGAAAATTCTTTATTCATTTGCATATAGTTGCGTGCCAAATTTGCGAGGTCGCATGGCCTCTTGCGGCAGGTACAGTAACTTTACTTAAAATCATTAAAAAATACTATTGATCGATATCATCGAATTTAAAACGTTCAGTCGCATCGCATTCCAACGAAGGTTATTCGTAAACTATTTCCTAGCGGGAATTAGCATTGATCGGCTTCATAGCCATGAGATAGGTTTAACAATTTATAAAAAACCCGAATATAGTAAAACGACCAATGGTAACGTAAGTGGTACATGTTGGTCGCGGCATAGAATCTCCTAATAAAGTTTACGCGAAGAACAGTCTGGCATGGCGGCTCTGTGTCCAAACTCTGGCCCGAGTACGCTCTAGGTTCTGGCTGCAATTGCTGCGCTAGATTTGCACGGCTAGTTGGATGGCGCTCTTTCGGCCTGTACTTCAACCCCTCATTTCCGTTTTTGAATACATTCGGCTAGAGAGAAAAGGAGAGAGAAAGAACGAGTGAGCGCGATACGTCGTCGCGGCGACGTCACATGCAAAAAAAGAGCGCTGCAGGTCTATGGCTCGTGTTGCCGCTGCCGCCGCGTCGAGAGACTGAGTCGTCGTCGTCGTCGTCGTCGCCGTTGTGTGTTTTCGAGCGCTTGAGCTCGGTGGACCCGCAGAGGCAGAGATGATGAGTCGCTCGAGGTGAGTACGGACCCGATTTTGGGCACCTCTCAACCCTTTTCTCTCTTTCCTCACTCAGGGAATCGCCGCTGCGGCCTCGTTCGATTATAAACCGATACTGGCCGCCACGAGCGCCCGCATGAGCGCTTCCCTTGCGTAAGTGTTGAAAAGAACCTGAGCCATGCTAGTTTTACACTTTCCGAGCTTCCACGCCCTGGACGCAAGCCCTAAGCGGCGGCGATCTCTACTCCCTCCCTCTCTCTCTCACTCTCTCTCTCTCTCGCTCCCGCTTGCTATCAATGGCGGCTAATACCTCGAGCCGACTGCCGAGATATTACAGCTCGGTCCTTCGAAAATCTGCAACAATTAGTCTTCGAACGGTGAGCAAGTATAAACCTGCAATTAGTCATACGTGTGTTAGATAATTCAAATTTGCGGCGACTACAATTACTCGCGTTCATTCACCATTAGGCCCCGTTTTTTTTTTTACACCTTTTGCGCTTTCTAGGCTGCAATTAATTGCTTCTCTGTCCCGCTTTTTACTTCTATTTAACTAGCTTTGAAAGAAAAACAAGTAGCGTCGACGAGGAATTCCCTCTTTTCCACGCTCATCAACCACTTAGTGACGCTCCTGAGTCAGGGACAATTTAGTCTTAATAGGGTAAAGTCGTTGATAAAGCTGAAAGGAGAGGCAGAAGTTCATTACAGTCAGACTAAAATATTGCTTACTCTATGTTTAAGATGTATATTCATTGACTAGAGTCAAAAGTTATCTAAACTCATATACTTTTATCTCTTTTTCAGATCCTGGCTTCAAAAATCAAAATTGGTTATCTACATGTCTTGAATGATTGAAAAACTAAAAATTTACCTTTTGAGGAGACAAAATTAATAGTTTGAAAGCAAATTTTTAGCTACACAGTGGATTGATTTAACTCACTTTGATTAGAAAAATAATCAAGTCAAAATGAACGTACAAGCTTTGCAAGTTTTTCTGGACAGTAACTCAATTCCAGGTTCATCAGTACCTGTTGATTTATTAAAAGTAGCACGGAGTACTATTCAAAAGCAACGTAACCGAATTGGCAAGGGGCAACCACAACCACTTACTAATGCAAAATTACGTCTAGTTCTTGATGGAGAATGTTGTCTTGACAGATTATATGGAGGTTACTTTTCAGGTAAGATATTGATCTTAAACATTTTTTATTTGATCTGTTATTTTTTAAATTTTTTCTATCTATCAATTTTCATTTATAGACTGGGCCTGTGGAGGACAATGGAATCGAATGATACATTTCATTGCAGTCTTTATTCAAGCCAGTGAAGCAGCAGGTCTAGAATTGGCTGTGTTTTTTAATGGTTCTCTTGAAACTCCTCGTCGTGCAGACTGGATTCAAGATCAGTTAAATGCTCGTCTTAAAGTAAACAATGTAAGTTTTTTTAAAGTTTTGTAGCTCTGTTTCTAATTTTCTTTGTTATTTAAAATAAAATTATTCCCTTTTCTGCAGGTTTTAAAACACATAGCAACCAAAGGAACCCCACCACCAAAAATTTGGTGGATCCCTCCAGCATGTCTGAGAACCAGTTTACGTATGGCTCTTAGGCATTTAAATGTCACAGTTGTAAGTAATTAAGCTACATTAAAGAATACATTGTTCTATAAAGTAAAAAAGTTTTAATAATATCTCAATTTTTTAACAGCTGAGCAGTATGGATGATCATCATCAAGAAGTCATTGCGTATTGCCGTGAAAATAATTATCATGGTTTAATTGCTGATGATGCTGAATATGCTGTATTTGATCCACCTAGATATTTCTCGTCAGAACAATTAAAATTAACATACAAAGTATGTCTACTATTTTTAAAATTAATTTATTTTTAAAATTAAAATTAATAGTATTTTTGTTATTAATAAGAAATATATATTTATAGGGTTCTCTCGATACAAAAGAATACTTGATTAGTGAAGTCTTAAAAGGTCTTAATCTTCCATCGGAAAGATTATGTATTCTAGCTGCATTACTTGGAAATTATATTTTAAGTGAAAACGATCTGGCAGATTTTTATAAAAAAATTAATCCTAGTACAAATAAAATGAATATTGATCAGACTGTGAAAGCAGTTGCAAATTTTGTCAAAGATTTACCTTCTATTGAACTAGATGCTGTTGCGCAAAAAGTATTTGGCTCTTTAACAGATCCTAGATGTTCAAGCTTCAAACAATCAGTTCAATATTATGTTAATGGAACAAAAGATGGATTTTTACATTATAAACCAATAAAACCCACCAAAGGTAGTTACAATATTTACATAAAATATACTTAATTATTTAAGAATTAAATTTTAACAATTCTTTAAATGTTTACTTAAATGACAGATTTAATTAAAAATGATCAAAGTCAAACAAATGTATCTGATTTACCTGCAACTACTGAAGATGAATCCAATATGGAGACATTACGTTTCGCTTCTGAAACAGCAGAAAGTGAACAAGAAAGTTTGAATGCTTATAAGGAAGCTACTGCAAATGCAAAATCTGCTCCTGAAATCATTATTGAACCTCCTGGTTTACAAGGTCACGGTGATGTTGATAATATTAGATTAGAAGAGGAACAAAGTTAGTAAAAAATTAGTTTTTAATTAAAGTACAAACTCTATAGTTTCTAATTATTTAGTCTAATTAACAATTAAATAATTAAAATTTGCAGGTAACGGTCATACTGTAAACGGTACTCACAATCTTCTTATTAGTTCATCTAGTTCAAGTAGTAGTTCTTCTGCAACTTCACCTTCTCATATTACTGTGGAGTCAACTAAACAAACGGATAAATCTGTTACCATACCAGCTAGTGTACCAGAAGTAATGAGGACAGCATCTGAAAGGCATCAAAAAGGATTGATGTCTCCAAATATTTATCAAATTCTCGTAGCTGGAGAAATTAAGTTATCTGTTTTACTGGAGGATGAAAATCATAGAGAATTTCCATCAATTCATGTTATATATAGACCAGTCAGGCAGATGGTCTATGCCATTCTTTTTAACTTGCATCATCGTTTATATTTAGCTAGTAAAAGTAAAGAGAAGGGTGGTTAGTATATTTTTAATTAAAATTACTTACATTTTAGTAAGATTTATTTTAATATCTTGGATAAATGTGTTTAGACACTGAAAAAATTGAAGTGCCAGATATTATAATTAAGGAGTGGATTTGGTCAAAATCAAACCCATATCAAACGCCAGAGTTGGTTAAAGCCGAACAAATTGGATGGGGTGTTCCTACAATTCAACGTCTGTGGTTTGGGTATGTAAAAATAAATGCATAAAAAATAAATGAAACAATAAGACGAATATTTTTACGTTCTTATCAGTACGGGAATTGATGATAAAAGACGTCGCCTTAGAGGATTTTTAACTTGCATGAAGTCTGATACACCGCTTATGCTGAATACTGCCTATGTGCCACAACATTTATTGGTCATGGCTTGTGTACTAAGGTACATTATATTATTATTTAAATATTATTAAATAGCCTATTAAATTGAATAATATTTCATTTTTTAAATCAATTTTTAGATACATCATGACATTTTCTGATAAAGTAAAAATTTTACGACGACAGGAACTAGATGCCTTTATTGTTCAAGCATTCTCGCCTGAGCTAATGAATGCTGAATATTTACAAGATTTACAGGTAAATAAATAATACTAACTAAAACAAGACTTTTCTACAAATGAAAACGTTCATTTTCACACATTCTACTTGTAATATATTTTAGATATCTCTTGTTACCACTCGAGGAGTACAATTGGCCAGTCTTTTTATGGCAGGAGTGGAAACAGCACTCTTGGCAAATGATGCATGTGGAGCACCCATTCCATGGTTAATGTGTTGTCCATGGTTGTACTTTGATGGAAAACTGTTCCATCACACATTAGCACGCGCGACTATTGCTAAGAATCTTTTGGATTTATGTGGTGGTTTCATTGAACGTGTTGTTAAAGTTGAAAGAATGCGCAAAGCTATTCTTGAAGGAGTTAATGTTGTATTTGCCCGACCACCGTTACCTATTGCCCCAGGTATTAAACATTCAGAATTCAATTTTTTTAATCTTCCATTATTATCTCTATACAACGAGACAGTCAGTAATCGATGTAGTGTCGAATGGAAGAAAATTATTTTCAACTATATTGCTTCGTATAATTTCATAAATGGAATATTGCGAATCTCGAGGTTGATACACTATTCTTCTAAAATTTGAAAGTTTATGGATCACTGGAAATGATTTTGAAGTATCGGATAAGTTTAACAAGTAAAATTTCGAAATTTTTCATTAAGGTATTCGACTTGCTGCACCACCTCAACCCATACCTCCTGCGGGTGTATCTATTGCTGATGGACTGGTTCGCGGTCGTGGTAATCCTGTTGTTGGTGGCCCTCAACGCGGTCTTATGCGTCGACCAATTCCATCACGCGGTGGACAACTTGAGATTGCTGGTGTTGTTGTTGGTCAGTGGGGTGCAAACTATGGCAGGTTGCCCCAACCTTTACAAGGACCACCTCGTGCTCGGCTACCCCCACAGGTAGGATTAGCAGCGCAGCAACGATATTCTTGCACGTGCGATCACAATTTAACTATGCTGCAGTATCATTGTATGTATTCTGCTCAAGCTGGCGAGTCATATGGTAATGGTGACGTAGCAAACTCAAATTCGCCGAGACTTGAAGAAGATTTCGCGAATTTTGAAACTGCTATACCGTAGTAGCGTAGAATATCTATGCACTTATGAAAAACTAACTTCCATGAAATTTCGTGATTTTTGTAAAATTTTTTTAATTCATTTACAAATCAAAAAAGACTATTTATTCATTATAGATTTATACTAAAGCTGATTTTTTTTTTTTTTTTTTTGTGATTAGATTGAAAAGGTCTTGAATAATTTCAGTGTAGATATACTGAACAAGTTCTAATCTTAATTTTTTCATTTTTAAACGAAATTATTGGAGTTAAGCTTTAAATAGTGCTTGCAATATTGATTAAATATTATTTATATCTTTCATTTCATTTATTAAAGCATTACATTTTTTAAGTCTTGCAAATTTATTTCGTGTTTAGAATTTTACTTATTTATTGGGTGACGGTGAACTCTGCACGTTTCTGTATATCTCTTGTAAAATTATTCTCTATATAAGCTTTATATGTTTTGTCTATAATAATTTCTTGTGCATTATGTGGTAATAAAAAGGTAGAATAAAGATCTCACTTTTTCTTTACTTGGCTGATTGGTGTCAGTTCTTATTATTACTTTTTATACTGTTCTCTAGTCTAGTACACAAATATTTTGTAAGAAAAAGTTATTCTCCTAATTTATGTGGCTAACAGCTACTAGAATAGAAGTAGATAAAAACAATGTGTTCATATTTAAGCTGTCAAAGAAAAAATGAGTATTGATGTAATATTTCAATGTGAATATGAAAATTAGTTTTATTGTATTTTCATTTTACAGTTATAATATTTATTAAATTGATTGATGATTAAAATTTTAATGTTTGATGAAACTTATAAAAAGAAAAAAGAAAAATATTTCTTGTTTTTATGATTTGACTAAGTTTATAATCTTTTTAAAATACTCTTAAGATTAGTAAATCTTAATAATTCAATAAATTCGATTAAGTTTCGTCGAAACCTGCTATTTTCAAAACAAATTATCAAGACTTTCTTTATCAGTTATCTCTAGTACTGTACGAACTCTGTGCACAAGTGAAAGCATATACGTGTGAATAGTGCTCGTTTAAAAGAGAAGAAATAATACGATTGAATAATCAAAACTCCATTCTTCGTTCCATTGCTTTATTCATACAAAAGTGTGATTTTTATCGGAGTCGCACGCATGCATTCTATCTTCTCAAGATCATTCGGTAATATATACAACTAAAATTGCCATTCATTTATTCATTTAATAATCCTCTTCTTAATAACTTTTTATTATATTAAAATTTAAATTTAAAATAAATGTATTAAAGAAGCAGATTTTTTGTCGTAGGTAACATCGATTGGCGGACTCAAGTACGGCATTCCTAGAGCTTTCAACCCGCTCGCAGGTCGCGCGACGTTCCCAGGTCGAGGCAACGGTCGTCCGCAAATCGCCGGACGCGGCAAAAAGACGCAAATGAAGGTGCCTACTGCTATTTGATAGAATTTCGTAACTAAAAATAATTGTTGTCCGCTCGTGTTCTATAATATCCGCGTATACTTTAGGCTGCCCCAAAAAAGAAGACTACTTTTAGGAAAACAAAAGATTGTGAAAAGAAAAATGGCACAGGAAGAAATGCTAGCAACGGTATTACTAGTGGACTTTCGTAAGTGTGACTTTAAACATTTCCTTTAACGCAAAATTAAAAAAAAAAAAAAAAAAAAAAAAAAAATTAAAAAAAACTAATAAAATCGTGAGCGCGAGATAAATAATATAATCGATTGACGAACCCTTAACATAAAAATTGAATCTTACAGGAATGCGTTTGCCAATCTTAATTTGAGCAAGGAAGCCCTTTATAAATCCGGTCAGTTTAGCGATGCGATGGAAAATGGTAAGGGTCTTGAAAATGGCCAGAGTGCGTTGATGAACGGAACTCACTTGGGCCACAATTAAAAGTTACAAAACTAAAACGAGAACGCAAAATGCAATTAAGGAAATGTTTTGCGCGAAAACTCATTAGAAATTATACTCCCGAATGTGACTCAAGACTGTAACCAATCTAGTTATATGACTGCTGAGCTGTCGAACATCCTCTCGTGTCAATGACGTGATAATCTTTAAATTTTGAAGGAGCATAGTTATTATGCTCAATTGAGTAACGTCAAAGATACGCTTTCGACGACTCAGCGCATATAAAACTATGGTGGGGCCAAAAGTAAAGAAACAAACGCATATTGTAGCGCCAGTAAGGAAGAGGCGCATAATCTATCTTGACCGTCGACTTACACAACACGTGTCCTCACTGCCAAAACAGAACCACTGTCTACTACGAGAGTGACAGTAAGCGTAAGAGTTTAAAGTCTAAAGAAGTAAAGTGAAAAGAGAAAAATGAAAGTCGTGCTTATGCTGATCGGGCTGCTCTGCTCGTACCATCATGGAAATGTACTCCGACTGATTAGGGTATGCATGCGCTAATTTTACCAGCAAGAACGAGTCGTCAACTGCTATAGATGATTAATTAACTTAAGGAGCGTGATTATTTTTTTTACAATGAAAATATATATTTTCCGGTATTATATGAAATGCTCACCTCGGCCGTCTCGATGGCTCATTCCTTGTATTCTACTTCTCTTGCTAAAGAGGCACTCTAATCTTAATGGGTTGTTAAAGTTGTAAGCGATTTTTGGAGTGAGCTATCGGGCACAGCTCCGAGCGCAAGGAGACTGATGCTTTTCATATAAGTGAAATATATATATTTATACAGGATTTAGGTTAGAGTTCTCGTAGATTTACTATACGTAAGTTATGCGTTTGTATACGAGCTATACGCGACGCAAAAGTAAAGTCCTCTCATGGAGTTGGACTCTATTGAAGGTGAATATATTGTTTTTCGAGAAACTCGATAAGTTGAAAGAAGCGTGAGGAAGAGTAGTGTACATAAAAATGATGTGATTATAGTTTTATATGCGTACATACATGTAATATGTACGTAAATGCGTGCGCGCGCGGGCACGCGCCGGATAAAATTTTCTTCGAGTGTGTAAATTGATTTAAAATCAATTCTCAAGAGTGACGCGCTGATATGAAAAGGACCCGCGCGCGCGGGCAAGTGCGCGAGAATACGTGGACACGTAGGAGATTCATATAAATATATATATGTATAAATATATATATTTATTTGCATTTGCATTTGCGTCTCAAGTGTTTTTCAATGTCTGAATGAGAGATAGAAAGAGAGAGAGAGAGAAAGAGAGAGAAAGTGAGGCAACGAGCGGGAGAGGCTGCTGCTTGTTTTGTATGTGCGCTTATATTGCGAAAACTGGACGTGATAATATAGATGACTTTAACGGTGATGAATAAATCGTTTCTTACTATTATTCTTGCAATCGGAAATGCATTGTTACTTTTTCATTTTTATATGATATTAACAGAAACGCGTTTTTTTAAAGGTTGTCCCGACTCGGTAGTTCTCGTAAGTTCAACAATTTTTACTAAATCTTGTTATAGATTCATACCAACGTGCCGGTTAAGCAATCTTTAATTGTACATACATAGGAAGCAAGCGCAACGTAGCAGTGATGCGATCGATGTATATAAAAGATTCTCTTAGGTGTGTTGATCACGCACTAAGCTTATACAAAGTATGATTATGTTGATAAATCTAATTTAGAATAGTAATTGCCAAGTTGGCAAAAGTCATCATTGCTATGTGGTGGAGCACTCTTTTTATATTGACGAAAATAAAAGCATGTCAAAGGAAAAAAAGCAAAAACAAATTAATGAAAAGATAGCTATGGCAGCGCTATTAACACGATTTAATGGAATGACAAGATTAACAAGTGTAGTGTCGAAAAATACAGATGTGTTAAGTGATTAAAAAGGAAAAACATTTATCGGGTTAAATATAACGAGAAGTGATAAAGTAAAGAGACAATGCTATATTTTTGTAGATTTGTTATCGCGACTAAATGCATTAAGACAATGAATGTAATTGTAAAAAAATGAAAAACTTAGTGAATGATATTAGTTCGCGAATTCGAAATGTAAGAGACCTATGGCCAAGAAGACAGAGAAGAGAACAAAATATTCTGTGCGCAACTCACTGGTAAAACAGAATTTTAAAAAAGTGAGAAAAAGTCAATGACAACAAAAGCCAATTTGATCTAAATGTAAACATAGGTGCGACTTGTAAGAAAAAAGTTGAATGAACTACGCTTTTATTGAGGACGCACTTTTAACGTCAGCTTCGACGTGCAAAATATGCATAAATGCATGATTTCAGAACAAAACATGTAAAATCTTTACTAAGTCGAAATGCATTTTTAGTTTTCGAATCTATGAGCTAAAAAGTCAGTCAATGTAAAATGTACTAACAGCGATATGTAACCGAACAAGTTAACAATTGTGCTCGAGAGTGCATGCCACTTTACGCTTTGTTAAAACAATGAAATATGAATGATTTTCATTCTTAACAATACAAATTTCTTGATAAGACGCAGTTTAATAAAACGAAACTATGTATTCACTGTTCATGATATTTGCAGAGCAAAACAATTGCCACAGCACTGATGTCAAATAAGAAGTAACAAATTTCAAGTTAAACAAAAAATTTTAACAAAAGGCAAATGCAATTGCGAACAAAACATAATGAAAAATGCAAAATCACGTATTAAAAACTCATGTTTATTATCCATAACGGGAAAAATAACTTCAATGAATAAAAAAAGGATTTATGAGTAAAAGCGTTTGAAATCCAAGGCGCTTTAATAGCGTCTTCAGTTTTTCATCACTGGATACATAGAATTAGGGGCCCACGCACTTTGCTTATGACTGGTAATAAAAATAAAAATAAAACAACCAAACGATGAATCGTTTATGTAAACACTTATAATGGATTTTAACATTATATAATACGTACATGTTACAGAAAAATGAAGAGAAAAAAAGAAAAACGGATATTAATTAATCAAGTTGCACTGCGACTACATAAAATATTGAAATTTTTTTTCTTTTCATTATACTTCTTTTGTTTGCCTCATCTATATACTAGCTATCAAGGCATATGTATTCGCCACTTTTATAATTCATTTATACTTATTTTTAAAAACGTAAAGTAATTATTTTTTTGCTTCGTAGAACATTTCGGTAGTCTTCTTCGTCATTTTGTTATGAAAAGTAGGGCAAAAGTATTAAAAAAATACAACAGTTTATTGAAATGTTGCTCATAAGTGATTGCAAATGTGTACTAATAATGATTCTAACAATATTTGTATTTGTAAAAAGTATCTTTATTTCTATTGCAATGGGTCTTTGGAAGGTTGGTTAACGCGCAAGTGAAATGGGCATTAAATTGATTAAACTACCTTCGAATTTTGATCGATCTTTTATAAAACTGCTGTTTTATTCTTAGATTTGGTAGTTTTATTCTTTCTTTGCGTTTTGACGCGCGCTTATAAGATTTTTGTTTTTATTTGCCACGGTTCACTATTTTTGTATTTTCTAAGTTTTCTTTTTATATTATATATATATCATAGGTTTTCGCTCATATACGTATGTAATTATCAAATATATTAAATATGATAGAAGTCACAAAATATATCTAATTAAAAAATTGTATCAAAAAAGAAAGAAAAAAATACACTCGATCAATCACTATTGATGTAGTTGAAACTATAACGTGGGCCCCATTATTATATATTCTTATTAAATATTACATAACATATATTCTCCTATTATTTCTCGTCTTAGCTAAAAATGAAAAAATAAAACAAAAGTAAAAATTTCAAAAGGAAAAAAAAGTATAAAATGTGCATGTGCGAGATTTGATGTACACGTTCACCGACTAACTTTATATTTATTATTGTGTATAAGGACTTGCCTAGTGCGTCAATACCTTTCTTAGAATTGCGTTAATTAAAGTTTCATTATGCATCAACTTTTGATTTAGTCATGAGACTATTATTGTCAATTGTGAATTGACATTTTCCTAAATATAACAATACTTATAGTACTAATTTGTTTTTGTAATATGCGTTGAAAATCTTTGAAAAAATTTTCTAAGGAGAAAAGCATTTGCGAAATTTTATATTACATGCTTTGCAATATAGATTCAGAGTCTGAATTGTACAAAAAAAATATAAATTAAAAATATGTGTATGTAAAATCAAGGAAATATAATTTGTAAGAATTTGAGTTTGTGACCGACAAATAATGCTTTGTAAACCAATGCACTTGTTTTATATGCGAGTCGCGCACGTGAAAAAAAGTGAAAAATATAAATCCAGTATCTGATTTTATATTGCAATTGCATCATAAAGATTTATAATTTTTATTGTCGTAAACATATTCCCATCTGTGCCTAGTGTCCAGCGGACCTGATTCTGCATAAATGTTTTTCGTCTGGTGGAGTTTCTTCTCGATGATGTTTAAGTTTTTTAAATTTTCGAAACTGATAAAAAATACAAAAAAAAAAATGAGACTTTCAAATGGGTCCGTTCGATGAAGGGCTTCATTTAGTTTGAACAGAGAATCAGTGCTAGCGAAAACACAAGGCAATTTGAAAAATTACTATTCTAAGGATACGTAACGTTGCGGTAAAATAATGAGAAAAAAAACAGGTTCATATTTGGAGCTTAGATTATATTGTAAACGTAGTGGCAACTCTATATTACTAAAATAAAAGGAGAATGGTATTAATTATAACATGATAACTAACGAAAAAAAATATTACCCGAAAAAACGCACGTTGATTGATGTTGTAATGAATTAGATTGTCAAAACTGCATTAATAATCAATGTAAAATGTCTTTACTGAAAAAACTGCTATTCACCGGTCGTACGTAGCATTAGTATTTCGTCATAGCACGATTTGAAACTCAAACTACATTATTAAATGGTAACAATCTGTTTTTGTGGTCAAAACTGCGTGCTACTATGAATTTCTAAGAATTTCAGTTTAGTTAGTCATGTTCAATTTACTTCTCCGAATTTCCTTTTTTTTTTAATATATTCGATATTATTTTGTAGTAAGCGCGCCGATTATTAAAACGGTAAAGAAGAAGAATACGAAGGACTTGACGCTATTAGCTTAAATTTCAATGGTATTTCTTAAAAAAACTACGAGCGAACCAATTCTTTAACAAGTTCTCAGCATCAAAGGATCTTGAAAACGACTGGCCGATATTTTTGGATGCTTAATGATTTATTAAAAATGTACTGTCGTGTCATAAAAATAAAATTTTAAAACATATGTGTAGCTTGATTGCATTTATTTAAGTACCTTATATACATTAGATTGTAACAGAGAACCTTTAACCATCTCAAATCTATTTTTGACATCAATATTTAAAACATTTTATTTATATAATTATATTTCTTATTCTTTTAGAATCGATAATTACTTAAATAATTAAAAGGGGGCATGAAAATCTTTTGAATAAATATCGTTAAAAACCTTTGCACTTCAGAAAAAAATCGAAAATATTAAAAATAGTTATGCAAAATATAAAAAACGTGTGTTCAAAATATTACAAGAAGTGCTTATTTTAGAATAATTTTCGTGTTTTATAAAAAATACAAATTTTTAAAAAAAATTCTTATATTTCTACTTAATACATATGATAAAAAAATATGTAATCGCCATGCTGCATGGATTTTAGCATATATTTTATAGATGTACAGAAATTAATTTTTCCGTGTATTTTTTAAGTTCGCGTCTGAAGGCTATTACATCGTTTATGTAATAATAATCTAAATCTTCCATCGTATCTTGAGGAATTTCAGGCGAGTAAATGTATTTAAAGTTTTTATTTTTTGGCATATCAATTAAATCTGTAATAATTTCGAAAAAATACTTATAAATATTTTTTTATGCATTATATACATTAAAATAAGTTTCAAAAAGTAATATTAGAGTAATAGTAGAGATTGGATAAATTATGTTAAATTGTACACCAATAAAATCTATAAAATATTTGTAATACATTCGTTTCAAAGTTGCACAGTGATTTTGTAAAATGCACAATAGAAATTAAATTTAGTTAAAAATGAAGTATAATTGAACGTATATGATCATCATACCTGTTTTAGACGCCTTACGTGTACCTACAACCTGAACAGTTAAGTTTTTATACTGCAGTCCGTGAGTCATGTACTCATTAATAGCATCACAAATATCATCTATTGTAAGACTTCTTATTATTATTATTTGTTCTCTCTGATTTTCAAAAAAATATTCTTCTTTCACCATCTCGGACCATACTTTTTCCATATCTGAAGATACCTCTAATTGATGTCGTATTCTACTTTTTATAAAATTATCTTTCATGCATTCAAATTCGTCAGAATTCATCTTTTTTAACGAGTCTTTGTAATGATGCACAAATTTTTTTATTTTTTCATCAATATACTCTCCAGTAAATTTATTAGCTGGTGATGTAATAGTTATTGCAAAACTAACAATGTTATAAATGTACTGTAATTTACACGCAATTTTATATCCTAATTGTTCTTGCATCTTCAGTTGGTAACATAAAGGCTCTTCCATTAATACCTGTTAAAATGTAAGAATTTTCAATTGATTATTCAGGTCTTTAAAAACAACTAATTAAAATGAAATCGTAAAATTGTACCGCTAAAAAACTAAATATCGCGTATAACTTTTGCGATGCGACACCTATCTGATAATAGTTTGCAACAACAGAATTATTATCTGAGTGGTTGAAGTTTTGAATTTGACAACATCTATTTCCATATTTAAATTTGTAGGTTTTCCTTGGAGGAAATACAATTGATAAGGCAGAAGCTCCGAATAAAGGTCTCACACAGTCAGTAATACAGGCTAAAGCTTCTTTATTTGTCAAGTATCCTACTACAAAACTTTGAATAAAAACTTGTTTTGGAAAGTTAAGGGCATAATTTAAAAATTGTTCGTAAGTTACTTTGCGCAAGGCATTGAATTTATCATTTGATAACCAAAATACGGATGCTGTTAATGAAAAAAAAATTTCCCTGCAAAAATAAAAGTTTGCTAAATTATTATAAAGCCGAAAGTGTACACTAAAGATTTAAAAGTAAATATACATATTTACAAATTTAGTTTTTCAGGATCAATAAAATTATTGTAAAACATTCTTAACACTTCCTTTTTTGCCATATTAAATATATTTTCTGTGACTAATTTATGACAGCATATTAAATCTAAGATTAACCTGTAAATTACTGTAACCTGTTAAACGATTTATAATTAAACAAAAAGATAAAAACGAATAAAAATATCAATATTTTTAATGAATTCCTTATAATAAAATAATAAATTTATATTTTTCATCTGCATCAAATGTTTTAGTTTCTTTTTGAGTGATTTATTGAAAGTCTTTTTTTATTTAAAGAAATGTATTATAAAAAAATTTTCAAAAATTTTAATTTATTTTGAATCGTAAAAATTAAAAACTTTAATAATTTAATATTTAATATTCCTTTTAGTTATTTATTGAATCAAATAGTTTTAAACGAGAAAAAGATTTGTAAAAAAAATTTTAAATAATAAGAAAATATAAATAAACAAAACTCACTAATTCTTCTCTTTCAGTTCCAGACGATTTTAAAATCAAACCTGTATCGGAAAAACTAATTTTAGTCTCTTTGGTTTTATGTTTTTCAGAAACATGATTGAAAACTATCACTAGTAAATTTAATAAGCTAGAGCTGAAACAATAAATTATATTTTTAACATCCTTATTATAAAAATGATGGTAATTATAAATTCAAATATCTTACTGTAGGGGTGACTCATATGCAATTGCACCTACTAAATGTAAAAATAATGAAATATCAGAATTTTGTTTTGATTGTTTTTTAAACCAGAATTCAACAAATTTATCTTTCCGAAGTTCAATTGGAGAAGTCTCAATAAAGTCTATATTATTATTGGATCTACTTAAAGGTTCCCGAAAATTATTATTTATTTTTAAAGAAAATTCAGGGTGTGGTTGAAGTTTTTTCCAATAACTAATTATATCCTCAGATATTGGATAACTTGAGTATCTTGTACAGAACCAGTAATCAGTAAAATTCAGGGTTCGCTGTTCAACATCTTTACTTGAAATAATAATATTTACGTTTTCTGGAGTTAAAAAACCAACGCAATTCTTTATAAATTCGTGGTTATATTCAAAAATTAAATAATGACCATATAAATAATCTGTGGGAGAACAATATTGCATATTTTGTGATATTTGTTCCACAATATGTTTATCAGTGTTATGGGTTTCAAACCTAAAAGTTATAAAATTATCATTTAGAAACTAAACATTATTATTTTTAAACATTGTTTTCTTACCAAAAATTGTCTTCTTTGCGTTTTTTTATGTATTCAAATAAACTTTTCTGCACTGGCTTTTTTTTTAAGAAATTGATATAAGAAAATGTAAGAGCAGTAATTTTATTCAAGTGTTTATAGCCTTCATCGGTTAAGATGAATGTTAAATTAAAAATAAAATACATTGAGGTACGTTCAAATTCTTTACAGGATCCACTGTAAACATTATGACACCATTTTTTCTTTTTTAAACAATTGTACAGTGAACCCTCTCCATCGCGACTCAAAAGGAAAGAAATATATTCCCAAGGTTTACTTCTGTATAAATTATTCATAGGTGGCATTAACCAATTAAATTCAACCTGAAATATAAAAAAAAATTTCTTTAAATAAATATATAATAGAAATACTTTTTAATTATATAAACTAAATTGTGAATTTAAAAATTTTAATAAAAAGTTTAGTAACTGCAAACTTACCTCATGAAAATCTTTAATTGTTTCAATTTTATAAAATCTTTTAAATCTTGACATATCAAAAGAGTCTACACCAGTGTGTGAAGAGAAATCATATGGAGGTAAATTATTTGAAGGTATTTCAAGAAAACATTTTTTAACATATCGTTCTAATTCATCTAATGGTAACGAAGCCTAAAATTTTATTAAAAATGTAAATATTTCTCAATAATTTTTTCTGATATATAATGATTTTTAAAAGGAATTCTAAAATTTACCTGTACTACAAAAGTCATGCGATGAGCACTATAATGCCTGTTACGAAATTTATTTAACTCTGTTTGTAGCTCATCAAGGGTAATATTATCACACAACGTTTCTGAATTTCCCCATGGAAGTTTTGTAGCTGGATGAGCCTTTTTCAAAAGACTACGCTTTAACTGCACTTTTCTATGAGAATCTACTTGCTTTGTTATTTTAAATTCTAGTTCATAAAATATTTTAAGTTAACAAATATTAAAAAATTCTTATAGAAAATAAATTACTAAAAAAATTATTTATTTTCATGAAATTAATACTAACTATTATCAGCAGCTTGACATTCTCGTGATATTGCGTCTTTTGTAATTAATGGATCAATAAATAAATGTGCAAAACGATCCATAGCCTCAAGTAAATATAAATCTGATATTTGAAATGAATATATAGTTTTCTCTGATTCTGTCAGAGAAGAAGAAATTCCCAACTTCTTGGAAAAAAAAGAATTATAATCATTATCCTGAAAAATTATTTTAAATCAAGTTTTTTTTATTTAATTCTAAAAATTTAGAGAAAAGCATATAATCTAAGATATTTTTACCTTTGGGTACTTTTTAGTACCCATTGTTAAGGTATGTTCTAATAAGTGAGCTAAACCTGTCACATTTGGAGGATCACAGAAACTACCAACATTGATGCATAAACTGCAAAAAGCAATATTGTCCTTATCTGGGTCAATCATTTTTGTTTTATTCTCATTTGCATCTTCTTTCAAAACACTTTGATTTTTAATACTGTCATTCTCATCTTCAATATTATTTACTTTATTTTCATTTTCATCTTTTTTCACATCAAATTGGTTTTCAACACTGTCACCCTGATCTTGAAAACTATTGTTTGTTCCATCATTTGCATTTTTATCTTCTACATCATTTTGATTTTCAATATTGAATTGAAATTGACATATTATTTTAAATAAATATATAATTGTTAATTTAATTATTTATTTTTAACTGAATTAATTAGTAGATACATACGTTTATAATTTTTGTTATTTGTATTCTTAGATAATGATATCAATAAGGCAGTGAAACCATTTTTAAGCTTAATTGTCCTAAAAGATATTAAAAATAATAAATATTTTAATGTAACAAAATATTTATTAAAATTATTAATACCTGTATTCTTTCAGATCAGTATCTAATTTAATTGGTGAATCAATGTATTGAATGTCGTTATTTTTATTTTCATTGCTCTGATGTAAATCATCTTGTTCATCAGATTTATTTTCAAATTTCAATCGTTTTTGCAGTGGTTCATTATTAACATCATGATTCATATTACAATTTTTTTCTAAAAATAATGCAATGATATAAAAATGTGCAAGATTTTGTAACTCCTGTCAAAGATTTTTAAAATTTATAAAAAAATTTAGTAATCTAGGTGTTTATCACTTATACTTCTTTTTATAATAAAAAAGGCTTTTTGATTAATTATAATTTGAATAATTGTAACTAAAGTTATTTAACGCTTTTGTACTTTAATAAGTTTCTTATTATTAACAATATTATTTAATTTGGAAAATATATCGATATACTTATTTAGTTATGTTGCACTGTTTACATCTACCTTTCGCTAAAAAGAGAATTCCAAGAAACAGTTCACGCGGTCGTAACGATCTTTTGTAATAAGTTGCGTTTAACTCTTACAGTATTTTTTTGACGAATCAATATATTTTTTAATGAATGCTTTTATATAATACAAAGAAACAATTAAAATTTTTTTACTTTTCAACAATTATCGTTTAATTACACATTCCATTTTTTACTATTCAAAAGTATTCTCGAATACGCAAACTGAAAAACTCCCATATAGTTCAAATATTACTTAAAAAATAAACAGAATCATTGAAAATTTTATAATAAATAAATTAAAATTGTATGAGCGCTAGAACTTTTGATTTTTTTTAATAAAGCAAACAAAAGAATGTTATTACGTACCTTCTTTACAAGACATGTTAAGAAAAAACAAAATTTCACAAATTTAAGTTGAATTCTGCATGGACGACAAGAATAGGAAGAGCTGCCTATGATACTTCTATTTAAAAGCCATTTGAATTGACGAAATCAGATTATACGATGATTAACTTTCGACTTCTTTTGGAGTTTGTTCTTTGTTTTACAGAGATTTCCTCTTTGTTGAAAATTAGTAAAATATAATTTCTGGATAGGATGGAATGGAATATCTACAACTTTGTTTATTACCAACTTTCAAATTCCGTAATAGTTTTATACCGAAGACTTTTCAAACAAATGAAGATCGAAAAACCGGTATTTTAATGGTTGGTATTAGTTATTACTTTTCAAGCTTTTTAATTAAAAAATGAAAAACTAATTATAATATAATAACGATAAAGATTTTATTATATATATATGGATATTTACAAAATTATTTATAAATATTTTCAATTTAAAAAATGTAATTGTAATTTTATAAACTTTTTGATTTATTTATATCACAATTTCTTTTAAGTATTTGGATAAACAGATAATTTACTTTTGTAGGTTTCAATATCATTGATATAATAATCTAATGGTTTCTTTTTTTCATTATTTTCATCTGTTAAAAAAGTTAGGCAAAATTTCCTTGTTCCTAAATCTTCATCAGATTCTCCTTCTGAAATAAAAATCGATATTTTTAAAATGCATTATTATTATTTTTATTTATTTTAAGCTACCTTTTTTGAGATCAACTGCATCAGGATTATTAATTCCTACTGTCTGTACAGTTAATTTTCTGAAATTCTCTCCACCAATAGAATGGTTATTCAGCCATTGTCTAAGTTGATCAATTGTTAAAGATTTTATAACAGAAATTTGTCGATTATGTCTATCAAAAATGTAGTCATCTTTTATGATTTCAGACCAGTTTCTAACCACTTCTTCTTTGAGGTGAATGTCAGTGCACTGCTTCAATTTGATAAGAGATTCTTTTATAAAATTGAATTCATCGTTAGTCATCTCTTTCAATAGATCATTCATATTTTTGATAAAGTTTTCTATTCTTTCATCAATTTGCTCAGTTGTAAATCTATTGGCTTGTGTACAAACAGTAACTGAATAACCAAGAATTCCAAAAGTATCTCTCATAAGGCAGAAAACGTTATACCCCAATTGTTCTTGAGTTCTCAGTTGATTAAACAGAGGTTCCTCCATAATTAGCTAAAATAAAATAAATTAAAATTATTAAAAAATCGTAAGGTTGAAAGAAATATCTATTTGGCAAACAACACTAACCATCAAGAGTTCAATAATGCAATCTAATTTAATTGAAGTAAGACCTGACTGATAATAATTGGTTACAACAGAATTAACATCCATTGGATTAAAATTCTTTACTCTGCAACATTTTTCACCAAGTGGAATTTCATAAACTTTTATATATGGATAAGTATTTGGCAGTAAAGGACTACACTGCAAAGGTGCAATGGAATCGAAAATGCATTTTAAAGCATTATCTTCCCTCATATTTCCTTGTACAAGGCATCGAATATATGTGTGATCAGTAAAATGCTTAGCAAAATTTACAAATTGCTCATATTTCACGTCTGAAATAGCAGTATGTTTTTCAATAGATGAAAATATTCCTGAAGTTAAAATCGACATTCGGACTTCTCTAAAAATTTAATTTATTTTATATTATTTTATATTTGTATTCATTTTTAAAATATTCAAAATAAAACATGTATCTTACTTAGTAAGTTTAGCAGGTTTAAGGAAAGTATTGTAATAATTTTTCAGTTCTTCTCTTTTCATGACACTGAATAGTTCTTCAGTAGTAAGTTTATGAGTATTTGCTACGTATTGTAAGACTGTATTCAACAATAGCTAAAATTACAATAAAGAAAGTATATGTATTAAGTGTATTAATTTTATTAATTAAAAAATATCAAGCACAACTTACAGGCAATTTTTGATTGAATCCATATACTTTAATAACAATACCTTTATCACTTGATTCGATACTATAACTTAGTTCAGCTGCTGCTGCATCATATAAATCTTCTACTAGTAAATGTTTCAATATAACTACAAACAAGCTTAGTAGAGCAGATCTAATTTAATAAAAAAAAAATCAATTTAATATTTATTATCTTTTTTTAATTAACTTCTCTATTTGATGTAAACTTACGATTCAGGCGATTCAATGGCAAGTGGAGTTACTAAATACATAAAAATATAACATTCAGGAAGACGGAATTTTGGATCTACCCTATACCAAATTTCAGTTTTATCATCAGAATGAATTTTCGTTGGATAAGTTGGTACAGGAGATGGTAAATCAATTAAACTAAAATCATTTGTAATAAATATATTTGGTTGAGGAAGATGAAACTCGGGTAGAGGTTCAATATCTTTCCATTTTTCCACCCATTCACTAGATATTTCACTACTTGTAAATTTTGTTTGAAACCATGGCTCTACTTGATCAAACTCTTCTTCGTTAAATTTTTTATCAAAAAGTATAATATTTACATTGTCTGGTCTTAAAGCTTCAATGCAACTTTTAATAGATTCTGGATCATATTCAAAATATAAGTCACTACCAGTAATATAATCTAGTGGAGGATAAAAATGCATATTTTCACATAAAGATTCTACATAATCTGCCGGACCAGTTTCATCTATGAATCTAGAGAAGACAAGATAAATAATTTTATATTAATGTAAAAAACGTAATATTCAAATAAATCATAGTAACCTGAAATTTATTTTTTCAATTTGTTGAATTTCATCAAATATTCTCTTTTGTGGACCTTCTCGACGCAATAGGTTTAAATAAGAAAATACAGCTTCCAATACTTCTTTAAGATGTTTATGGCCTTCATCAGTGAGTACTAAAGATAAACTAAATAGTGCATACATTGAACTGTGTTCAAAACCTCCTTCACCATTTCCACTATAAATATCAAGACACCACATTTTTTTCCTAAGATAACTAATTAATGAACCTTTTCCTTCATGTCCAATAATCCACGAAACATATTGATGAGGTTTACTTTTATATAAATGATGCAAAGGTGGCATAACCCATGTTAATTCAATCTGTAATACAAATATCATAATATAGCTTATAAATCAAAATGTTGTAGGAGTAGTTTAATTAACTTGTAGCTAATGGTAAAGACCAAGAAGTGATTTACCTGACAAGAATCTTTGATGGGTTTAATTTTATATAATTTCCTAAAATTTGGATTATCAAATGAACTGATTCCTTTAAATTCACTAAAATCCTCAGCTGGTAAGTTATTTACTGGTACATCTGAAAAGCATTCTTTAACATATTTTTCTAAGGTATCTAGAGTTAATCTAGCCTGTAAAAATTTAAAGCAGTTCAATATGTAATCATGTAACAAATTTTTTTATTATTTAATTTTATTATTATGTTAAAAAACTAACTTGAACTGCTAATGTCATTCTATGTGCACTGTAATGTCTTTCTCTAAATTTATGTAATTCTGAATATAATTTATCTTCATCGATATTATCACGTAACGTAACTAAATTTCCCCAAGGAAATTTTTTGGCAGGATGATTGTGCCTTGCAAAACTGCAGAATAATTGTTCTTTTCTATTAGAGTCTGAAGGTAAAGCCATCTTAAATTCTACAAAAGTACATGAAGTGAAATATCTTGTGAAAACATTTGCATGATTTTATTTATAAATACCTACCACTTTCCACAGCTTCCCGTTCTCGAGTAATTGCATCTCTCTTCATAAGAGGACTAATAAAAAATTGTGCAAAACGTTCCATTGCTGGAAAAAGATGTTTTTCCTGAATTTCAAAATAAAATGTAGTTTGCTCACACTCTGTAGAGGCATTATCAGAACCTCCTCTTTTTTTAATAAAGGTATCAAAATCATTTTCCTAAAATTAAGTTTTTGTTAATGTAGATTTTATCTTTAATAATACCAATGTATTTTTATTTAAATGTTATTAATATTACCTGTGGAAATTTTTCAGATCCCATAAATACCATATGCTCAAGAAAGTGAGCCAAACCTTGGATTTCAATTGGATCACTAAAACTTCCAACACCTATGCACAAGGCACAGGCTGCCTACAATGTAAATAAATTATATACATTGTTAGATATATAAGTTAGAAATATTTTTTTCAGTAAATTATAAGAATTACATTTAATCAATAAATAATAAATTCATATGTTATACTTATAAAATGCAAGTTAATTTTTATTTATAAAGTAATTGAGTTTTATTAGCTGCTATCTAAAAATTTTAATAACAAATTTATTACCATTTTTTCTTCTTTTGGTCTAGGAATAAATCCTTCAAAATCTTCTTCAGAGCTTGCACCGTCTGACTCTTCGCTACTCGACTCCTGTTCACTACTTTCACCTTCATCACTGTTAGAAGTTAAGGTATCTATTAAACAAAATTTAATGTAACAAATGGTAAAGTTTTGATTGCATTAATTAATTTTTTTTTTAAAATCAATTATTTACCTTTTTCAATAATATCTTCTAAATTTTCTCCATCTTTCAGAGATTTCACATCAGAAATTAGCAATGCTCTCAAACCATTTTCTAATTGTATAACTCTGTTAATAAAATATGAATATTTATTGTAATTGCTTTACTTATGGAAAATGCATGTTTGGGCATTATTGTTTTAACATTACCTATAATCCTTTTTATCACTTTCAGACTTTACAGGAGTATCGAGGTATTCAATTTTAATTTTGCGTACTTTTTTATCATTTCCTGAATTAGTCATCTTCGTTTCTTCTTGAGAATCTAACTTTTGCATTTCATTGACGGTTTGTAGGTTAGAATAATTGCTTTTTGTCGCTGTGAAATTAATACTGTCAGTCAATTTTTTGCTCAATTTAACTTTTTTAATTTGAAGTACATTTGCATTATATCTTTTTGGCATCATACAGCATGTAGGTAATTTTTTACTTGTGCATTTAGTAAGAAGCAGAATTGATTGGAATTTACAATAAAAACTCATCCAGCGTGTGTGTCGTGTCCACGGTCGTGTCTCACGATCAGTGCGTAAATATTATGATTATATTAATATGTTTGCTTTGTATGCGATAATTACCTAAGTTGATTTTTAACCGAAATGCTTATATAATTTATACTT
>JAWWML010000010.1:0-132123 GCA_035047165.1 Ormyrus rosae | reverse complement strand
AAAAATGGTAATTTTACGCATTCATTGTTAATTTAGTTAATTTAAGCAATAATTTATTTAATCGGAATGAAATCCCACCAATTTGTCAATTAGTCCTAATTGTTTAACCCTTTGTTTAAATATTTCATTACGATCAGGTTATTTGCAATTACTTCGATTTACCATCAATTAATCTAATTATTTATTAATAAAATGATAAATTCAGTATTTTGGTACCGAGGTTCCGTCTACATAATTTAGAGTTCGCGGCTTATTTGCGAGAATCTAATGATATTTGCAATTATCTTAGTTTTTGCTTCATGACCTAAGGTCAGTTCATAACAGCCGGCAAGTCAAATCAACCCTGCTGACGAACAGAACACGACTCGTGTGACGTGTGTTTTTGTGATTTGTATACAGTTTAATAAAATTTTGTATTAAAACAACCCGTTTATTTAAATTCTTTTTTATTTCTAATTTCTTTTATTATAATTAAGATTTAATAATTAAACATTCGAAGTTTATGGGTAAAATAAGTAAGCTTCAATGGTTGTACAACTACCTAATGTTATAATTTTAATGAATAATTAAAAGTATAATTATTTATAAGGGCTGCACTCGCGTCATTACTTATACTAATGTTGCCAATTTTTAACGCAAGTTTTTCAACATTTTTTGAAAAATCTGTAAATCTTAAAATTTTAAAAATTAAGAATATAGCACCTTACATTTGCATTCTACCTATATAAATTTATTAATGCCTTAACAACAAAGATTCTTTGACAGCGAAAGTTACGAGGTTAAAAAAACGTTATTTCAAAGACGTTATTTTATAAATTTTAATATAATTTGATTAGATTTAAGAATTTTTGAAAATTCAAAACACAACGATTATAAGCATGTTTACATACAATTTTGTAAGATCGTATCTTGTAGAGAGCATTTTCAGAAATAAACATTTATAATCGCCCGTATTATTTATTTATTATCGCCGACGTTTCGGTGTGCTGCTATTAACACCTTAATTCTCAATTCAACGCTATGAACAATTTAAATATTCAAATATTTATTAAAATCCAATCCTTTAACATCACATATTCTTATTTTCTTATTCGTACTGACCATTTTTTAAAAATTAGTATATTTAAATTCACTTATTGTCGAAATATAAACTGGCAGAACATTATGGACACCAAAAGGTCGAGGAATTTATTTAAGAATACAGGTTTACTTATCGTAAAAACAAAAAATTCGTAGAAAGTTTTTATTTTAATATTTCAGTTTTTTACATTCTCAAAATAATTATTGTACATAAATTTATAGTACTTTAATGTATATATGTATAAAATTTCTTAAATTATAATATTAAAACTTCAAAAAATTAAATAGTAGACTTATTAAAAAATTAATAAAATAAAATTTGTTTTAATATTTTGCTGGAATATTCTTTATAAATATTTGCTATTGTTCCAAGCAATAGTGAAAATGCTATATAGATTTAATCTTATATTTTGCATTTTTGTTTAGATGCAGCTATGAAATTAGTATTTAATTTCTTTGCAGAATGTATCATATGTATACGTAATTTTAAAAAGTCACTTTTAAATTAATAAAAAATTCCTATTAACTTTTTCGTATTAAAAGAATAATTAATTCTTAACAATGATCTAAGTCGTGGGCGTGTTTTTTAGCTCGGTTCTACATTATTTTGTAAAACTTTTCTAAATTTTTATAAAATCCTTTTTCTTGCTTCATTATTTTGACTACCTATTGAAAAAATCGTTATGGATTTACATACAGAAATCTGTATGTATTTCCATATGAAAATCTATATGGAAATCTATATGAAATCCATGTGAAAATCCATAAGTACAGTGTTTACAAAAAAAATTATATAATGGTGTTTCCGCTTAATAATATGCATAACAAAATGTACATAAAACGAAATAAAAAGGTCGCAAGGAGCCAGTATAAATTCGTTTAAAGATCAGTATAAAAATCCATATAGAAATGTGTGTGGAAATCCACATACAAATCCATATGGAAATAATCTATATGAAAATCTATATAGAAATCCATAAGAAAATTCATCTAAATTTCTGTATGGATTTTTATATAGATTTGCAAAAATTACATAACTTTTTTTGTAAACACTGTACTTATGTTTTTTCACATGGATTTCCATATGGATTTCCACACAGATTTTTACATGGCGTTTTGGAACAGATTTTCATATAGAAATACATGCAGATTTCTATATGGAAATCCATAAGGATTTTTTAAATAGGGCATTCACACGACGGACGAAAATGCCCTAATACCCAAAATATTAAGCGTTAAACATAAATTAAAATTCTTTAAGTACTTAAAAATTGAACTTTATTTAATTTTTTTACTGGGAGCCCGGCGGCGACGTGCGCTCCGCTACCGAGGTAAGCGTCTAGTAAATCGGCACCGGCTGCATGGTCCCGAAGTCCGTCGCGTCGATTATGCTGCTCCCCAAGATGCCGATGTTCGAGCTCTGCGACAGCTTGCCCGGCGAGAGCAGCTCGTGCTCATCGTCGTGGCCGTCGCACGATCGAGCGCCAACACGATCACCGAGGTGCTCATGATGATGCTAATGAAAAATCATTTAATCCCCTTAATCAATTTAATACTACTTATAATAAATTAAATTTTAATACCTTTCACTTTGTCAAATCAAAACACCTAAAGATACTGCATGGTCTTAAATACTTGATCAAAATCAGTTTGAACGAAACTGACTATAATATAATACTCCTTCACTAAAAATTAATCGATTCTTTTCGTTTTCCCATAATTTAATTTTATCCACAATCGTTGGTGGAAATGTTGGAGGTCCAGCCTCTATCAGTTTATTATGAGCATGTTGATTTAAGTATCCAACAGTTTAAGCAGCAGTAATACTACTTTTTAATGCTTGCCGTACTGAATCTCTTGTCAGTATTGCTATACAAGATTCGGAAATCTGATAAAGATTAAAATAAAAGAATATTTAAAAAGGTAGATAAATAAAAAATAAATAAATAATAAATGATTTAGTTTAAAAAATTATAACCGTTTTTTCTTTAATGAAAATTCAAATTCAAATTTATTTGAAAAAATTTATTTCTAATTCATGTTTATCAACTTTAAAGACTTTGATAATAATAAAATGGATAATAATAGAACTTGTTTTTAAACAGTCCATTCATTTATTTAGATAACAAATTTGAGGAATTTAAGTTACTTTCCAATAAAATGACAAAGGTTTTTATACGGTTTGTAACTTTGTAATGAAAACTTAATGATTTTGTAGGAAGGAGAAGGAAAATTATTAGAAAATATGCTCTTTACTGCTTTTATTATTAAAATGTTCATTGCACTTTTACATTTTTCTTATTATGATCGCTTGCTACTTTTTCAAATTACATATTGAAAACGTTGTAAACAGGTACAAAATCTACTCTAATTTTTATGTATAATCTTATTAAATAAACTTATTATTATTACTTATAACTATAAAATCGCTTTGCATTGTTTACACATTGAGGCGAATATAATTATCGGTAATTATTTATACATAATTTTAAGTAATAATGTATCATGTTTATATACAACAAAATATTTAATGTAGAAAAAAATCACAAGTATCTTCCGTTTTACACAAATATTAATTTTGATTTTCTTGAGACCATCATTTCTAATAAATTTATAAAAGTGGAAATACATCAATTTTTTCAAGTACTATGTGTATCTTTGGACAAGTTATGTACGCAGACACAATATTATTGTTTTTACTTTGGCTGTAAGTGGCAGTGTTTATGTTAAGTTGATTTAAAGAAACGTTATAAATATTTCCAATTAGAAAAATATAAAAATCTCCAGAAAGAATTATGGTCTTGCAAAATGTCTTGTCAGAAGAATGTAAATAAAACCGGAATAAAATATTTATAGTAAAATCATTAAGATCAAAGGACTTTGCACTTTTGGACCCTTTTATTCGTATTGAACCACTTTAAATGTAAGATACAGAAACTCTTATTTTTTAGCATTTGTATAAATCAGAAATAATGATTTTGAAAGTAGAAATTTGTAAATTTTAGATTACAAAGATGTACGAAGTATAAATTCGAGATAAAGGTACTTTTTTCTCGATTTACTGTTAAAATGTAAGATAAAGTTAAAAAAATAATGACTTTCGTTTTTCACATAGTGAGAATTCATTCACAATCAGCATAAACATTGAACTAAATTCAATATGTCTACAAATCGATTAGAGTTTTCTATTTACAGTTATAATATACAGTATACAGCCTGGTTTCTTAAAAAATACTTTCCAGTATTTTTCTAAATAATTCATTTAGCAAAATTTTTAGTGTACAATTTTTTGAGGCTGTATTAGTTTGGATAAAGAAATGTAAACCATTCTTTATAAAAATCAATTCGAAACTATTTATTATCAATTAATTAATTATGTGTTTCACAGCATTCAATATTCTTATTATTGATGTACTTAGTTTTCAAAACAGTTTTCAAGATAAATGAAGATACCTATTCATAAAATCATTACGAACAAGTTTAATTTCTGTAAAAAAGAACTTTGACATCATAGTAATATTAAAATTAAATAAATAATGGTGTTTTATCGTTTTATACTACAAAATTGTACAACTATTTTTTTTGTACTATACCTATTTGTCTTGCTAAGCAATTTCATGCTTTTTCACGTAAACGATTTACAATTATTATTTAGTCAAATAATTTATAAAAATCAGTCTGGTCAATGTTTGACCAAATACCTACTTATTGATCTAGGATTACTAAGTGACCATTCAGTCGTTAGTACGTATCTATCTCATGCTCTAATAGTTACTTGGAACTTTATTTTTCAATAGAGTGTGAGCTAGGTACCAAACGATCCTTATCGTCTGTATTTGCACTTACACAAGTAGAGATTCAGACGATAAAGTAAGTTGTACTTATACAAATGTATAAAATACATTTGTATACATGGAAATATACATTTACAAAGGAGAACAAAGACCGGAAACTTGCAAAATATTTCCGTAAAGTTTCGTCCTCGTACACTTACAGTTTCGCTCAAGTTAATGTACATACTTTATTTATCAAAGTATGTACACTAACTTGAACCTTCTATATTATACGCATCTTTAGAATATATAGTTTACAATTTTAAATATTTCTATACAATGTTAAATTTATGTTTCGCGTTATATAAAGTCGTATTTTCAATTGTCACCTGCCAAATTTTGTTTAAAAAAACGTAATAAAGCTTTACCAATTAAAAAATATTTTGTGTATTCTTATGTCATCACATAATTTATCTCGCTGCGTGTAGTGCTACAATATGTCGAGATCATAAGTATAAATAATTAGTTTTATATTTACACGGGCAGTGGGAATTGAAAGACATTTTTCACAAATTATACAAATTCCCAAAGCGTTCAATTTATGCAAAAGTTAACGTAACGCAATTTATATCTATACAATAATTATATAGATTATTATAAAAACAGGAATGTTTTGCCCATGATACAAAGTCGAGTGTATTCGACAATCGTAAAATACACTCAGTTAAAAGTTTTCGGGAGTATATTTTACGTTCGTAGCAGTCTCGTTTAATTTGTTGTCACGTCAAAGTTTTCTCTCATTGACTCTGTTGCCACATTAAATTATTTTACTGTCTAGTCCGTCAACTTTTTTACGCAATGCTTTCCATTTATAAAAGTAGATGTATGTAGAAAACGTAAGATGAAAAAGTTGATAAGGTGGAAGAGACGAAGCTGTGCGTGACCTGCGGTCAGAAGTTGGGGGTTAAAAATCCTTTAGTTCTCTTGAAAGCAATTACGGGGGCGTATTCTTGATTCATGACTCCAAATGCTTCTTTGTTCGAAACCTTGCACAAATTCATGCAAGGTTTCCATTTGTTAAGGAACTTTTTTTTGAAGTTTATTTTGGCCTTTCGTTTGACAACTTAAGCCATGACCAAGTAATTTTGTGCCCAGTCGGATTTTCTAAGAATTTTTGGTTTTTAAGAAGGCGAGATTCTCGTGCAGGCCCGCAACGGGTGACTATAGACTACTCCTGCGCTCGACGCCGTCATCATAGTCCACAGTACAAGACGCAGATCAGGCACATCGACAGCCTCAAGCGCAACCCACTGGGCTCTAGGTTCGATTTTGACCACCGACAACTCCAGATACTTTTTAAAAAAGCACGTGAAGAAGCTCCTGAAAAATTCAGACTGATGGGAATTCGAATCCGCGCCCTTTGCCAAACACCGCTCAGAATTTAATTTATTGAACTCCGAAGACTAATGCGAGCGATGTTCTGAATCTAGTTCGAAGTTAAAATCGGCAACCTCTCATTCTGTGGTCAGATACATGGTCACTTTTCTACGAGCTGTACATTGAAGAGAATTAACTTGTGTTTCATTATCTGATTCAGACCTTTTCCTTCTTTTACTGGTTTGCACTTGGTAATTTATTTCCACTTGATAAGGTCGTTTCACGACCTGATCCTCACCTTCGCTGTTCTCTTGGCTGCTCTCGTCGAAGCTGTCCGACAGAAGGGAATTGGCATTGGCAAATTCTGCTTCACGAGAACCAATTTCATTTTCTGACCCAACTGTGCTACTTCCAGAATCTTCTTCCATTTCGACATCTTTAAAGAAGAAGACTCCGCGCTCGAGAACTTCTAAATTTTCGGGATCAACCATAGCATTCCTAATGGATTCTGGGTCTTTGCGGGTCCACTTATTCAGTTCTTCGTCCATTTTTTCAGCTTTTGCAGGATGAATCCCCCACAGGCAACCTTTTCGTTGAGTACCAGTACCGGGCGGCTTCTCCATCTTTTGGAAGCATTTGTTTAACGACAGATTATGCCTCACCGAGTTTTTCCAACCGCTTGGTGCTGTTTTAAAGTACGGGAAATGGTTACTGAAAGAAAAAAAAGTAAGACGTTACTTTTCGTACTCTAAAATAAAAGAATCCATCAATGAGAGAAATGAAGAACAGAGCAAAAGAGTGTTGTCTAAGTCGATGCTTCGGAAAGGAAAATGAAATATCACGAGTCTACGGGAGCAAAGCAGAGCACGAAATGGCAATCTAATGAGGAGGCGAGAGAAGCAAGGATACGGAGAAAGAGAAGGAGGCGGCGTATTCGAAGAGAGAGCGAGCATTGCGTCGATTTTGCTGAGGTGGACTGTACGCGCGGCAGGACTGCCGCGACGGGGAACAAAGACAGGGGGTTTGGCTTTCTCGACGGACTGTACTTGGCATGCACCTGGTGCTCCAAGGGCCTCATACAAAATAGCAGTTCTCCCCCTGCAGCCCGGCGAGCGCCGCAGCGCGAGAGAGAGAGGGAGAGAAAGAGACGGCTGGGAAGGGGGCAGAATAAAGGAAGAGGGACAATACTTTTGCCCCCTCTCTGCCTGGTTCTTTCGCTCTCGCTCGCTCGAGCGGCGCGAGTCCCGGTCTCGCTCTATCTCTTTCTTCCCCCTGGCCACGCACACGACTCACGCACAAGCAGCATCGAGCCTTACATGCTTCAATTTCGAACTTGGAAATCTCTCCCTTGCTCTGCTCTCCTCTCTTTTGCTCAGAGTCCTTTTTTCCTTGAAAGTTTGCGCTCGCAATCCTTCTCGGAGCATTAGCACGCTTCTTAGCAAGAGAAAATAATTAGCAAAATACTCACCACATAAAGGTATAAATTTCCGATACTGGCAGTGATCCTGTTACGCTGTTTTTCAGTGCCATGGCTATGAGGCAGGAGTACGAGTATCCAGGCTTGGGGTAGTTTTTCATGATGATCACTTGTCCGTTTTTGTCTACCATTTCGATGAATGCTGGTCTATCTTTATCTTTTTCAGTATTGGGAGGAGTCGGTGCTCGATTGACTTTTTTAATTTGAGGTCTTGGACGTTGCTTCTTTAGTTTCTGTTGTTTCAGTTGTTGCTGCACCGCCGCCTGCTGCACTACCGCTTGATGCACTGCCGCTTGTTGCTCTGCCGCTTGCTGCTGGTTGGCCAATTGAACATTGTTGTTGTAAATCTGACGACACAGCTGCTGCACTTGATTATTCGGGCTTTGAATGATTTTGAAATTCTGGACCTTGAGTCCCGCGATGCCATTGACTTTAAGCGTCTGCTGCTGCTGCTGCTGAATTTTGAGCAACTGCGGTGACATGTTCTTGAGGGTACTGGCTGGAACGAGGACCGTCGCCTTGGGTTTGTTGGCCGGAAAACTCAGCTTGATGCTGCCAATGCTAGAGGGGCTAGGCACACTGCTGCTGAGCGAAGAGTCCGAGCTGCAATCCGTGAGAATCTCTTCGTTCTGGACCTTGGGCTTTTCTGGTTCTGGCTGACTTGGTTCAGGCTCCACCACAAAGTCGATGCTTCCCTCGATTCCTCCAACATTGTCGAAGTTGCCGAGGTCAATGCCGTTGAGATCTCCGAGTCCGTTCAGTACGCCAAGGTCGCCGAGATCATTGAATTCGGGCGGTAGCTCTGGCAGTTCTTCCGAGTCCTGCGCGGTTTTCTGCTGCGCTTGCTGCTGCTGATGGCTCGCGGAGCCAAACGGAAAGTGCCGCTCGGTACTGGCTGGTGGACTGCTCGTCGTGCTACTGACGAGGCTGTTTGACCGCGTTGGACTGCGTCCGGTCACGTCAGGAACGACGGCATTCGGGTTGACCATCACGGAGGCAGCATCACAGCCCATGAAGTCCATGTAGTAATCACTATAATCGTACAGAGACGAAGACCTTAGTCTTCAGGTTAGACCGATCATTCCAGTTTACAAGAGCATGCTAAGAATTCGTTTCTGCCAGTGACAAAAAAGCGGTGCTCTCTCTCCTTGTTCCGCGAGATGCAAAGTCAAAATTGCACCGGGCAAACCAAGGACGAGCGAACCGCGAAATCGTCATCAAGGCGGACGCGAACTTCGATTAAAAGAGTTAAATACTAACACGTTCGAGTGATTACTGTTGCCGTTGAGCATACTCTGGACCCCGATCCAGTTGCTGACGTGCTCGTTCGTCAAGTTCTCCATCGGTTGGATGGATGCCATCTGAATCATACTGAGATCGAGATCGGGATTACCCCCGATGACGTTTTCCGTTTCGCTCTTAATGTCGCAATCCAGCAGACCCTGCAGCGAGAGATCAGTTGCTAACTCCCACTCCATGTAGAATGGCGGCCGACAACGGTCTTCCGAATTTATCAAACTCAACATTCACGTACCTGCAAAAGCAACAAGTGTCTCATTTAGACGAGATTCTTATCAAATTCATGCATATAATAACCGTCCAAGAGGCAGTCTCTGATCGATTTTTTTAACAATTTTTTTGGCTCCTCGTAGTAATTGATCAGAAACTACCTCCTTTACGGGCCTTAGAAGCTAACGGTATTAGATGGTATACATTGTTCGCAAAACTACTCGAAATCCCGCGGTGAGTGACCGCTCTTGAAAATAAACGCGAAACCACAACAAACGCGGTAATTTCTCGGTAGGGGTCGGAAGGAAGCAGCCCCTTGTGCGTTTGTTTACTTCGGATATACATCGGCTCGGCGGCTCGGTAGTCCGCTCCGCGCTTGGCGCCTCTCCCGCCTCTCTTCGTGGGTGTGCTCGTGACCTCGCTCTCGCGCCGTTTGTCGAGGCTCTTGAACCCGCGAGGTTCTCTCTCTCTCGCGGCCCGTGACTCACGCCCGATTTCATACACCTCTCCCGCGGCGGTAGTAGTACTATACTACGACTGCGAGTACATCGCCGAGAGCCAAGGCAGGACACGAGCGCGGTCAATGGGATATCGCGAGCTGCCGCTCCTCCGCCGAGCGAGAGCCGATTTTTCCGTTCCCTCTCTCTCTCTCCCCTCTGCCCTCGTCGTCGCTCGAGATTTCAATTTCGTCGCGGCTGAAAAAAACAGCGGAGTTTCGAAGGTTCATGACCCGGAGCTCGCTTTTTTTAGACGCCGCGCAGCCCGGCGCGAGCATGTGTTGCTAATCTAAAGAGCCTTCGCGGCACGGAAGAGATCGGAGATTAGGCTCTCGCTTTGAATTCTCTTTGTCGGGAAATACATAATAATACTTGTTTTGATCCTCGAGATGCTCGCTAATTTCCATGTCGACGCCGGGGCAACGTCTAAAGCGCGCTCGAGTTCGCGAGGCCTCTGCCAATGAAATTGCCGCGCGATTAAGCTCGTTTTAAAGTTGCGCAAGCAGCACTTGCGCGCAATCTAAGACTCGCGTTAATTGTTTGGGAGAAACGATGCCGCATTTGTCGCTTTAAAAATAATTAATAAAAAAAAGACCATAGTCGACCACAAGGCGGAAGTCGGAAGCGAAAAAGAAAGCCAAAGTTCATAAACTCCCCGAGCAATGATAACTCTGTGCTTCGCTCGGAACTCGGCAGCAGCAGCAGCAGCGGAGAGAGGAAGGCGCAAAGCCGTAAAAGCGATGCCTGTGTACCAGCTATACATTCGGAGTTTAAAAGGCGCTCGCTCAGCCGTTTCCGTTGGCGGCTCGCACAAAGAGTCCGTTGACTTTTCCGCGCGTGTATCGGCCTGCCGCCGCCGAAACCGACGAGAAAAAAAAAAGGAACAATCCGCCTCCCGCAAATTTACCTGCCGGGATTCCAGCTCCGGGAGTCGCCGTTTCGTACGTGAAAAATAAGAAGCGGTAAAGAGAAGGCTTCGGAGGAGATACATCTCGACAAAGATCCCATTGACGTGCGGCATGAATGAGCGTGTACGAGGGAGACAGAGGCGGGGTAAGAGAGAGAGAGAGGAGGCCTGGCCTGTGTCTGGCGCGGATGTACTTCGGGCCGCACGTTTTTCCAGACGCATATATATATATATACACGAGCGAGAGAGGGAGCGAAATTCCAAAACAGAGAGCGAGAGAGCAAGACCAGACGAAAATAAAGCCTCAAGGATGCAGAGGGCCTAATAACGGCAGCGCCTCGCGCCACACATGCTCTCCGCCTTTTTTTTCGGAGCTCTCTCTTCCGGCGCGCCGGATTTTCCCCCCCGAAGGAAGGAGACACCGATGCGCGCGGGCCCGGAATTCCGAGAGCGGGAAAGGGAAGCGCCCGAGCCTAGTTTCCTTGCGCAATCGGCGACGGGTGTGTGTGCTTTTAGTGCCAATTATTAAATTCATTAAAACGCGAATTACACAAGCCGGCCCCCTCCGTGCTAATCGATCGAACGGCCTCTCGTTTACAATTGCGTTGCGGTGTAATACTTTCTCGCTGCACGTGAATGCGCTTTTAATCGCGTCGACCGGCTGAATATCCTCTTTATATTTTCGTGTATACACATTCGAAGCGGCGGCGGCGAATCTAAAGAGTTTGAGAGCCGCGTTTCCTCCGGCACCGAATTGCTTAGCGCGAATAATTGGCGCGCCGCGCCGTTTGGAGGTCACGGCGCAAAATAAAAGCCTCGCCGCTCTCCTCCCTCCTTCTCTTTGAAGCCAAAGTACTCGCGAGAAGAGAGAAAGAGAGAGAGAGAGAGAGAAATATTCGCGGCCGCTGAATTTTAATCAACCTCCGAAAATAAGCCCGCTCGGCCTAATGGAAACGGCGTGTGCTCCGAGCAACGCTCGCCCCGAGCATTTTACAAGACTGCCTGCCCGCCCGCCCGCTTTTATAGCGAAAAAAGAATTTCGCAGTCGAGCGTAACGCGCCGGTGGCTTTATCAGCCTCGCCAGCAGGGCGCGTCTCGGGGCCTAATATTCTCTCTCTCCGGCGAGTTCGAGCCAACCGATCTCGCGGCGCGCTCCTCTTCGAGAGAGAGAACGGCCTTGACTGAAAAAATGTTATACGACTCTGCTTTTTGTTTTTTGTTCTTTTTCGCCGGCCGCCGATAGCCGAGTGATATCCTTCTCTCTCGGCTCTCTCTTTTTTTCGCGCGGCCCGGAGAACGTTCGCCGGCCGCCTGCCTTCTAACGGATTACCGCGAGCGGGAAGGTGGCGAAATTCGCCGTTTAATGTACTTTGGGCTACGGTTGGCCGTTCTTGTTGAAATAAGGCGGTTGTACAACAAGGAAAGTTTATGTAATGGGATTTTACTTCGTGCCGGTTATATACAGCTTAAGATCGACGTTTGTCTTTTCTTTTATAAATCATCCTTTATTTACGACGATGGATTCGCGCTTAAATCAAAGCCGCGGGGAATTTCTTTTTTTTTTTTTATAACGGCCTCTGCAGAAGTAGGAAAGCGGATCAATTGTTTAAACAGCCGAGCGAAGCTCCTAAACATCGCGTGTCGTGAATTTTAACGTGGCCTTATACAATACCGCGCGGCGCGATAAACTTGAATCGTTTCAACGACGGTTATATACACGGTTTGTTTATGAAAATAAATTGGCAGAGCGGCCGCCGTTACAGTTCTGTAACTGGAAGGAGGTATAAAAATAAAAACGCGAGATTTTTCGCGAGATATTATTCAAGCGTTAACAAAGGACTTTCACATAGTTCGTAATTAAGTTCCTTAAAAAAATGCTAATCCTTTCTGGCGCACGTCAGATCGCAATCGAATTCGCGCGCCGTATTGTTTCGCCCGAGCGAAAAAGAACTCGCCGGGGTTCATCAAATATCTGCGTTGCGCAACAACCGTCTTTCCTTTTTCTCTCTCTCGGAGACGGCCGTTATTATACGAACGTTTGAAAATCGAGTGTCCCGCCCGACGCTCGGAAGGCTCGTCTTCCCGCGCGAAACTGACGTAACTTTTTGGAAAGCGACCGCTGGAGTAATGGAAATTCAATTCGGCACGAGTCGCGAGACTTGCGTTCTCTGTACACTTCCGCGGAAAACAAAGGCCACGACGATCGAGTTGTTTCCTCGGCAAAAAATATTACCGCTTTTTAAAAAAAGCAAACGTTGCCCCGAGAAAATACGCTGGCTTTTGATTCCTCGAAAAAAAAAAAGAAGAAGGTCTGTTTGCCGGGTCAGAGAAGAATTCGAGATCCTCAGCGGCGGCGGTCGCAGGTCAAAAGAGAGCTCTGCGGGCAGCTGGCCTTTTTTTGCCACCCTCAAGGCTCTCTTGGCTTCTCGGGCGGCCCGTAAAAAAATATACGGGCCGATCGCCAGGCGCGCTCGAAAAATCGGCGAGCGACTTTGTTTTTCTTTCTAACCGAGGATATCTCGCGACGAGCGCAGAGCTGATCCCGGTTACTTAACCGGAATCGCCGTTAATTACATGCCCGGGGAGGAAGGATTTTTCAAGGAGCGAGTAACCGTCGGAAAACCGATTCGGAGAGAGAGAGAGAGAGAGTCGCGCGCGAAAAAGGTACACCGAGGGGATGTAAGGCCGCTGCCGGTCTTTTTGCGCGTAAGCGCACACACACACAGAAAAAAAACGAGAGGCGGAGAGAGAGAGAGAGGGACGGGGAGCTGGGGGAAAAAGAAGAACGGCTCTCGGGAGTCTTTGTGATGTCGGGGAGCGAAACCGGTTTCTCGATCTCGCGGCTCTCGAGAGCCGGAGCCACCGAGGAGTCCTGCAATCGACGCAAAGCCCCGCTCGAAATATATATAACTCGACGAGGCCTCGTCTTCGGGGAAAACGAGACGGCCCCGACGTGACTCGGACGGTTTTCCTTCGGGCCCGAATTTCCTCCGCATTCCTCCGCACAGCCCCGCCGCCGTTGATTGATCGTTCCCGGCTTCGGGTTTCGGGGCCCCTTTTGTGCGCGGAGCTCCTAATTATATTCGCGTTGCGGCTCGAAATGCGTCTTAAACGAAGGCAAAAGAGAGGAGGAGGCAAAGAGGAGAGGCGAAAGTCGATAGTCGGTGTTAATTCGATACCGAAGTAAGCCATTAGGCAGCGAAGGGACGACACGAGCCGAAGGAGGATATAAAAAGGGAGAGCTTTCTCCTGCCAAAAGTCGGTGATCAACCGAGCGAGTCGCCTCTCCCCTCTCGGGATGTTATAGGCGACCGTCTCACGGCGGCAGGTGCACCCAGCCCGGCCTCTCTCTCTCTCTCCATTTCGCTCGCCGCGCGGAAAGTGAAAGCAGCCCAACTCTCCGTGCGTCTGCTTAGACTCCCTTCGCGCCCTTGAACTTGGGCCCGCGATGATGCAACGCCCGTCGTCGACTTTCTAGCTTCCTCGTTTCTCTCCGAGGAGGGGGGAATTTTCCGCTCTCCTCAAGAAACTACTCGAATCTCGGCGATAATCCGTGCGGCCTTGGCCCCCTGCCGCCCTCCGAAAACTAAACAGAGAGAGAGAGACGAGGCCTCTTTTATCTCCGAGGGATATACGTTTCTACCTGCTCGGAATGAAAGATGCCACTTTGTGGGCTCCAGAAAATTCTCGACAACCGTTCCTTTGTCCGTTTTCCACGGGTCAGGTGGAGAAGGATGAGGGGGCAGTGGTCTGCGGGCGGAGTTTTTTTTTTTTTTTTTTTCTTTTTCGAGGTCCTTCCCGGAATTTTTCCTTCGGGGGATTCTAATGTACGCGCGTGGAAAACCTAACGAGCTCTCGCGCTCTTTTCCCGGAATCGGGTGTATTAGGGGCGTTGCAGGACGATGCGAAGATTATTACCTCGGAGATTTCCGCCTGGCGCAAATGATTGCACGTTCGCCTCTTAACGACAATATAGTCAAAGTGGAGGACGGCGAGTCGGTCGATTTTACGATCTTCTACTCTGGATGTGACTGCGGCGCCGTGCGATTTTATTGCCTCTGCTGACATCGCGAGACAATGGAAATAACGATTTACAGTGACGAATCCGTCGGTTCGATCCGGGAAAAATCCCGGCGGGCAAAAAAACGAAAAATTTCCTCCGCAAAATCAACCGACGCTTATCGAAACGAGTCCCCCTAAAAATCGGCGTCTCGTCGCCGCTCGAAAAGACTCGCGACTCCGCCAGAGGCAGAAAAGTAATAGGGGCTCACGGGAGCGTGACCGCTCGTACAGTGTTTCCCAGGGCCCGCTTGAAAAACAGTGCGCATCCGTGAGCAGGCGAGCGCGCGGGCAGCCGGCCCGCGAGCAGCTGGATACGTACGTGCCTGCTATCGGCCGGGCGATCTTTCTTTTTTTCTTTTTTGCGCGCGCGCGCCGCCTCGATTATTTTGGAAAACTTTTCGCCGTCACCTGGCCTGCTGCTTGCGTCGGTACAGGCCTGTGGAGAGTTTTGCGCGTCGAAAGTCGCGATACGGAGCGGGACGGCAATAATTCGGGAGGACAAGAGCGAGAGGAGCGATTGATAGTTCAGCGGAGGCGCACATCTGCGCAGATCGAAGCAAGAGGCGAAGAGAGCGCGAAAAGGAAGCAGAAATCGCTCGGGGAATGGCAATTTCGTCTCGTTTGCCAAAGAGCCGTTGACCTCATTAACGCCGACGACCCGAGAGAGAGAGAGAGAGAGAGAGAAAGAGCCCTTCCCCGTCGACGCGCAATCCAATTTCGCGCCGACTTTACTCGGCAGCCCGCGTCGAAACCCCCCGTCTTTTTATCGCTCCTCGCTTCCTTCGTTTTCTACTTTTCGTTATCGGTGCGTGCCGGCTTTCTGTTACTCTTTTTTTTTCCTTTTCTTTTTTTTTCGATCCTGAGAGGATTCTAATAATGTACAAGCGGCCGAGTGGGAGGGTCGTATTTTCATAGGCGGCGAAATTTATATCTTATCGTTGTACGCGTTGTTTGTTTTGCCGCTCGAGCGGGGCGCTATCGGCGCTCCGCGTTGATTTTCAACAATAACGCGCGCCGAGTTTACGGAAGCGATCGGAGATACAAAAAAAAAATCGTTGCATCTCGGCAAAAGGATATTTCGGAGCGCGGAACGAGCGCGGAATGCAGGCCGAATAAATAAGCGACACGCCGATGATTCCGATCGGATCGATCGCCTCGATCCATAAATATCGAGCGGGAACGTTGAATAAATGCATCGTCGACCATCACCGGCATCACTCGGCAAAACCGTCTATATCGAGTCTCCAGAGAAAAACCGCGCGGATCGCAAAAATTATCAGTCCTTATATATACACGTTCCCCGGAAAATTCCCCGCCGCGCGTTTTCCGCTCCGGTAAACGAGGTGTTTGCTCGCAGCCTTGAGCCGCGGCGTTGTGCTGCGTCTGGCACGGTAAAGTTCGCAAGTTCACCGCGAAAAAAAAATAAAACAGTCGGAAAAGTTATACAGCGACGAAGCGGAGAAGCAGCTTAGCAGGGCGTTTCCTAGCCGGGCAGGCCGATGGACCGTCGAGCTTTTCTCTCCGGCAATCCGCTCCCCTCCGCGGCTTCTGTTTTGGCGAGTATCGATCGGCGGCCTCCCCTCCGCAGCCTCCTGCGTCTCCCCCCTCCGGAGGGGAAGCCCCCCCGCTCGCAGGCTTCTCTCCAGCCCTTTTTCCACGCGCGAATATCCCCCTGCACGCGGCGGATATCGATCGCGTGCCGGGGAGGGTCGCCGCGCGGCGTTAATCATCGCTCGATCATCGATTTCGAGAGCGACGCGCGGCGCGCCGCAACTGTTGCGGCGCGTGCCGAAAAGCGGGCAGCTGCTTTTCACGGCCCTCGATTAGATTATTTTTGTAAACAGATTGGGAACGCGGCGCTTTTACCAGCCAGATGTCGGTCTCTCCCCCTTCCGGCCTTTCCCAGAAGTGCGCGCCGCCGGGGTTGGATCCGACGGGGTTTTTTTCTTTTTCTCGGTAATTGAGCGGTTTCGCGTTCGAGTTGTTTGCGGAACGGGAGATAAATAATGGGCTTTTCTCGTTTTTGTCGCCGATTCGCGCGCTAATGAGGTGCCGGCGCGCTCGGTGAAGAACCTTTTACGGACAATCCATAATCTTACCCGGCTATACATTTTATGAAGAACTAGAAAAAAAAGTCTACTCTTCGCAGACGAAAAGAGAAAAAGACGAGCAGCGAGTATCAATGTCCTCGGCTGCAGGAACCAGCCCGTCGACGCATCGACAGCCGATCGGCTCTCTCGTTCTCTCTCGCGGTTTTACCGGCGAACGAACGCCCGGATGAGCACGGCACGTGCTTTTATTCCCGGCCGCGGCAAAAAACGCGAACCTCCTCCGCCGCGGCCGCGGAATTCTGCGAGGCTTTTCCGAGCCCGTCGACTGCGTGCAGCCGACGGGGGAGAGAGGCAGCGGCTGCATAATCCAGCTGGCCGATGGAAAAGGGGATTTGCGATTGCACACACCGCGGGGGGGAGAGAGAGAGAAAGAGAGCAGGGACTCGTCGCTCGGAAAACCGGCCGCGCCGAAGGGAAGAAGAAGAGCCGAGGGCTTCAGCGGGGAGGGGAAGGCTCGGCGCATGCGCGAACCAAGTAGACGAGGACGTCGACGACGGGGTGACCGTAGGGCTCATGGCGACGACCGTGCCCTTGAAATGCGCTTAAACGGCCGCCGCAGCCGCCGCGCTCCCCCTTGTGTATGCGCAGCTGGAAAACACGGGGAAAGCGGCGGATATAAGATTGCGCGCTGCCTAGAGGGAAAATCTCTGCTTTTGGCTGATAACTGTCGGGCGAGGTTTGGAAAGTGAAATTAGTCCGTGCACACTGAGAATATATTGGGCAGATATTCTGGGAGAGATGTAAGACGAAGGTGGAAGTTGCGATAACTGCGCGCAAGCCGGATGAATAGGGCCCGAGGGCAGATGTAAGATTAGCGGGCAGCTAAATTTTTTAGAGATGGAAAATTTGTATTGATAATGCACAATGGTTTCTTGGGGATTCTTGGACGGTTCACTTACGTTTTTTGTTGCGGTAAATAATACAACTATTTCGACGGGTGAAATGAATTTATTGCGGCTTTTCAGGCTACAAAAGAAATTGTAATAATTTTCTTTATTTAAAAAAACGAACAATTTTTCTTACATCCGAAATCGTAACAAATTTTTATCAAATAATTTAGGAACTGAAATTCTCCTTCGTATTTAGTTTTCGACACTTAAGCTTACAGCTAATTTTTTTCTTTTTGACATGCTACTTGAAACGTAAACAAAATACAAATCCACATGTCTAGCCGAAATCCCTCTGATGAGATATTACAATGTATGTTAATAAAAAAAGAAGACGTGCATTTCTTTAAGTTCGGTGTATTTTTCGCTATTGAAAAATTTGAAACAAATTGTGTTATGTGTTCATGAGATATATTTTTCGTAATTATATAGTAATTAGTACAATAGTAATTATTTATATTTTATTTATATTTCAAATACGTTGCATGTACGTAGTATCGTAGCATATAAAAAAAAAAAAAAAAAATTAGCTTCAACTTGAGTAGGTAGACTTTAAACGTCGAATTATTTGGTAAACACTTGTTATGATTGTTAATGTCAAAAACAAAATGGAAAAGGTTTCGCACTGGTTTTAAATAAAGAAAATTATCTGATTTCTTTCGTAGTCTGAAGAGGTAAAGAATTGCTAACGAAACGTCACAACAAATTGATTTTAATTGGTGAAAATTGTTTTTATTTAAAAAAAAACAAGAAAAAAAAACGAAAAGCCCCTCCGAGAATCTGAAAAGGAACCATTGTATTAATCGAAAACTCGAATTATAGGTCCATATTTCAAATGGAAAATTTATAATTGTTGAATGACGTGGGGGAAATGTTTAAGCCAGATTGTAAAGTGGGTCCTCTAAGAGCGGGCAAGTTGGAGAGCTGTAAAAGTTACATTTGCAAAAGGAAATGGAAAGTTTGGAAAATCGTTAAAGTAGTAAAGAGGGTCCAAGGACGGCAGGTATAAGATTTGCAGATAGCTGGAGGATTAAAATTCGGAGAAATTTAAAAAAAAAAAAAAAATAAGCAGAGCAGTAAATTTTTCAAACGGCCTGCCCTAAAGAGCCGGAAATTTTGCATCTGTGAAACGGGGGGTAAAGTTTTCCAAAAATGACCGATTCCAAGAAAGGCAGGCCCAAAGTCTGGCGCTCGCAAATCCAGAGACTCTGAACAAACCGATCCCGAGAGGCCCGAGGAAAGCAGGTAGAAGTTCGCTTTAAGCCTGGGCTCCTCGGTTTTGGCACGCAGATCCTTAGGCCCCGTCGAGATCTGCCGATGCACGCAGCAGCCCCCGCGATTCATTATCTCCTCGTCGGGGTCAACAATGCGACCGCCCGGACCCAGACGAATTTTCCTCTTTCCTTTCGTCTCTCTCTTTCTCTCTCTCTGCCTCGTCGACGCGCTTCCTGCGCAGGCTCGGGCATATGGCAATAAGGGGGCGACGAGTTCCCAGAAGGTTCCCACGGTCAAAACTTTTACGGCCGCGCTGCCGCTGCCGCCGCCGCCGCCACTGCCTCGCGCGGCACACAGGCCAGAGAGAGAAAGGCAGATATATCGTATAGAAAGAGAGAGCGAGAGAGAGACCCGGCCCAAAGGGGCTCACAAACACGGAACGGCAACTCGAGCCAGCTCCCCCCTCCCCCCTCCGATCGGGGCTTAGCGCCCTTGCCCGCCCCGGCCTTTTTCCATTCGGGTATAGCCGAGGCCCGAGCCCCGAAAGGTTTTTCCTTCCCCCCCACTCCCCCTCCCTCCACGAGACCCCCCGTTTTTTTCGAGAAATTTTTCGGAACAGGGTGCGGCCCGCTCGCGAATCTCTTCTTTGCCGAAAAATATCGCGACAGACTCTGCGCACGCGTAATTATGTTATCGAGACAGTCGCCGGGATGAATTATTGAATTGTCTCGCAACGCGCTTAGCGAGAATCGATCCGAGGCTCTATGTACTTGCCGGCGCGACTCGCCGGGAGGGGGGGTAGAGGGGGGAACGAGCAATAAAATATATAATTCGCGAGCCGCCTCACTTTTTCGGCGGCCGAAGACTCGCTGGATTTTCAGCGGCGAAAACCCGCGACGCGCGCGGTAGTACCTTCGATTTTGCCGTCGGTGCGCAAGAGCGAGAAAAAGGCGCCCTCGCGGGAAGGGTAATCGACCGGAGGTCGGCAACTGCGCGGGCGCGAGACACTCTCTTTGCCCGCCGTGCACACGTACGTACACCCACACACCTCTCGCAAATGGAATAATAAACAAAGTTTAAAGCTCCGACGGGTTTCCGTTTTTAACGGCCCTCGGTGCTTTGAAAGTACGAAAAACAGTATGTGCGCGGGGCCGATTTGCCGCTGCATATTTTGCGAAGCGGCGAGTCGGCGAATTTGTCAATTTTTTAAGGACTCGCCGTGAGATTTCGAGCTTCCGTGAGAATTTAGCGGAAAATACGAAAGATGCCGGGGGAAAGGCAACGGCGAAGGGCGATTTCGACTCGGGCGGGAATCCGGTTCGCGCGAAGGCAGTTCCAACGAATCTCCGGCATTTTCGGCCGGTCCTGCGGATCAGCTCTCCGCGCGCAGCACGAACACACACAGACATATTCGCGCGCCCGGTATACACAGTGTTTATTTTGTCGGCGCTCGGCTCGCGCACACTCGCGCACCGAACGACACACACGTTCCCGCCTAAAATCTCTCGCGAATCCCCTTCCAAAGTCGTCCTCGCCGTCCGCTCACCGGAATATCGGCCGCTGAGAGGAGGCCAGGGAAAATGGCTTACGCGCCTCGAGTGTTTGTACACAGCGAGTGTCGGTAAAGCGGCGGCGGACCGACAATAATAAACAGTAACTCGGCCCGGCGCTCGACCATCGCGATACGCGATTTAATTAATTAGAAATAACACCTACCGTTAATGAAACGTAACCCCTTGGTGGACTCTGATGTCTTGACCTGGCACTGCTGCCGAACATGGATGATGGTTTACTCGAAACTCTGGACGGCTAGAGAATCGTGCAGCGTAGCTGCTGCTCGCACAGAATTCAAATGCCGACTAGCAGCTCCGACATCAAAGCGGGTTTACAGAATTCGGCAGCATTCGCTCTCATACACACGAGGGAATGCTACTAACTAAACCTTTTTCAGCAGGGTTCTATCCTATACACACTTTACTGACTCGTTCTTCTGTCTCCTGAACCAAGACTGAGCAATCTGTCACTCTACGGTGTATGTATACACAAGAGAGAGAGAGAAAGAGAGAGAAGGGGAAATGGCGCGCTCTACTCTGCAGAAGGAAAGCAAGCTAGGAGGGAGCGTGCCGACCACTGGCAGAGCCGCCAACTGAAAATGCCGACGAGGCCGACGACACTGGCAATAGCCGCCTGAACAAAGCCCACACACCGATTTCAAATCCCTGCGCGCCCATTGGCTCGAGTCGGTCACGTGCGCCCGAGCGTCCTTCCCATTGGCCGACGTCCCCCCCCCTGCTTTCCCCAACTAGACAGAGACGGACAATCGTACACGCGTGTATTTTTAAAGAGATAATGCCTTTTCGCCGGCTTATCGGAATAAAAATCGCTTTTCCGGCTTGCGTTTTCATCATTTGACAGACTTCTTTCGCGCGACCCGGCTTTTTGCGCCCCGCTTCGAAGGGGCTAAGAGTGCGTTCAACCTCCCCCACTCGGAAGCCCATTGGGCGAGTCCAAGTGGGAAAAGAGACCCGGAGAAAATACGTCTTTACCCGCGAGCGACTGTTTATTTACATCGGATGACTAGACCAAAAAACTGTTTCGATTTTTTAAAGAGACTTTCAGTGATTATTTCGCATAAGTTTTGAAAAGGCGCGCGATTTGAGCTCGGCGCCGATGTTTGGAGTAGGAGAAGTAGGGGAGGAAAGTAAAGCGGACGAGTCCATTACGCGCGAGACAGGGGGGCTGTCCGCTGGTTTGAATGGACCGGAATCGCTTTCTCTCCCTGCCTACACTCCTTTCCTACAATGGCGGGAAGGCGCGCGCAGCACGTGCTGCTCGCGAATTCTAGCGAAGATCGCGGAGAGACGATTGCTGCCGAACACGCGGTGTCAACCGCGCACAAATTTGCGTTCGCGCCAATTTTCTCAATGCTCTTACGTGTACATCTACCTAGAAAAATAAAACCCTTTCTCTTACATTTTTTTAGAAGCAGCATCAGTGGAGTCAAGGGAAACTGCAGCGTGTTTTCTCTTTTCATTTCATGCTTATATTTTCTTTCTTTCTTTTATCAACTTATATGAATATATATCTATTAATTCACAATCTTGTAACAATAATTATATAGTTTTAAAATCTGCAAGTCTGAATAAATTCATTCTTTAATTAAACATGTTCTTCAGTTGATGTATAAACATTTCGTAGACTCTGCACAAATATGTAATAAAATATTTTCTTCTCTCGTACTTTTCAAAGCACTTTTCAACAACATATGGCACATCACTGGGTAGCACTTTTTCACAATTAACGATTCAACAAATAACACTGTAACTATTAAAAAACTTGTAACAAAGACGTTTTCTTCACAACCAATTTCTGTAGAACTAACAATACTTCTTTTGAAGATATAAATGCATCAAATATTCATATAAATCTCTTGAAACTTTAATAATATTTTTCTCGGTATTGCTCTTATCACATAAATTATGTTTTGGCACATGTAAAATTATCACAATTTTCCTGTACATTTCCTTGGTACAATGCATGTTGCTCTCTTCTTGTTGCAACATTCTATCCTTCATTATTTGTAATAAAATACAACAGGTTCAAAAAAATATTGCACTTCTGGTAGATTATTTCATAGACAACTTCAGCTTTGTATATTAATATAAAAATATTTGTTGTCTTGTTGCACTACTTCTCATTATATAGACTACAATGTTACTAATGGAATACTGCAGGCCGATTTTATACATTGGCCACTGCTGGAATGATATCCATGTAGATTTCAATTCCTCGGAGAAACGTGTCCTTATTAAGGTACTCATCATGATCGTGCAGCAATATTTTCGTATTGTTCATTGGTGAAAAGCCAATTGCGGGAATTCCTTGCTGTAAGCAAAATACACAATAAAACAAAATTCCTTAAAAATTTTAAATGTAATTTTTTTTTTTTTTTTTTTTTTTAAAGTATACTGTAATTTTAGTCATTCTGATTATTATTTATAAATCACAAATTTTCAAAATAAGTCTTGTCAATGTAAAAAAGATTCTAACGCGACGATTTAGACGAGAAAACGATCTTAAAAATCAATTTTTGGATTAATTAATAATTAATTGCATAATTAAACATAAATAAATTCATTAATTAATTTTCAACATTTAGTAATTGTAAGAATTTAAAATGAAGCTAAGAAATGTCTCTAGTTTCTTACGTACATCTCTCACATAGCGACTGTCTGTTCCTCCCGGAAAAATTCCAATTTCAAGATTCACATTTTGCTTATCACAAGACTTTTTGAAAGCCAGCCAGAAAGGATTGCTGTCATCTAGTTTAGTATTTGGAACAAATTTATTTTTTTCCTCAAATGTAAAATATACTCCTTCACCAGCTTCTTGACACCATTTTTTTAGCATTGCTTCAAATTCCTCATGATCAGTATGTGTATCGATCCGAATATCAAACATCGCCGATAAATTGTCTGGAATGACATTGGTTTGTACACCACCCTGTAATATTCAAAAAAATAAATTAGATTCATTGCAGCACTTATACTTTTATAGTTCAAATTAATTTTAATATAATCTTTTGCAATTGTATGCATAAAAAGTACGTTGACATACTTATATTTACTTTATGCATACTTGCAAAAAAATATTGTTTGGAACATGGGCGTAAGTAATGTTCACGCCTGCTATATTTGCGCTTAAAACGTTCCTTTATGTTCTTGTTACAAAATGTTACAAAATATTTTTTTAACGCGTTTTCCGTACTTGCATCAAAAAATAGTGTATGATATAAATGCGCGCAGGCGTTTCCCGACCGATAGGAGTTTTGCGCCCAAGCCAAGCAAGATTTATTTTGCACAATTGTATCACAATGTACTATTTTGATGCATTGTGCGTAAAATTTGAATTTTAGCAGTTATGCCCATTGCATCAAACAATAATTTTCGCAACGTGAACATAAAATTTTACACTCTTATAAGTGATCTTAAATCGTGATGCAAGGCGATCACATGTGACTGCAAATTTTTACGTCCTTATTACGAAAATTGGCATTAAAGTTGCAATTAAATTATTTATGTACTTACAAAATTTTAATCCTTATTTTTCAGACATGCAAATAAATAGACAATAATGGATTAAACATGTTAGAAATTTAAGATTTTTTTACTATCAGTAAATAATTAACGTTATTTTAAAAACAAATTGATATAAAGTTTTGAAATTATTCCATATTTTTAATTGCCTTTTTGAAATGTTTCATTTGTAAATTTTGTATTCTTAAAGTATTTTTTTAATTTAACTATGTACAAAACATTTAGAAATACTTAATTATTTAAAATTAAACATTTTTTATAAATAAAAAACTTATCAAGTAAGAAAGGCAGATTGTGTAATTATTAACGAACTTTATAAATGAAAGACAATAAATTATTAAATTTCGTTTGATTTATATAAAGTTTTTAAACATATTTTGCATCATTTAAAAATTGATAACTATATTATTTTTTAACTAATTCTAATCTTTCTAACAAATAAACAGTTTTTGTATTCAATAACAGCGGCAAGAAATAATAGATAAGATAATCCATTAATGTTTAATAATTAATTAAACATTAATAGTATTTTCTGTTAATTTTTTAATATTTATTATGTAACGTCATTTCATTGGAGATCCTCTTTGGGATATACCATTACTTTCTAATCAGTAACTTAAACATACCTAATCCTAAGATTATCTAGAAACTCCATCTTAAAGTAAATTTAGATATTTTTCTAAAGACATTAATTTAATGCGTTTTAAATGATAAATTTGAAATGATAAATAAGAAAATTAGTACAGTTGAAGCATTTTTAGCATTCAGTTAAACTGTGTATGATACACAAGTAGTTGTGTGCTTCAAATGCTTTAATGTAAAATTTTTATTTATAATTTCAACATTTTTGGACTGCAGGCCATAACTACAATTTTTTATTACCTCTTTATTTGCTACCTGTAAAGGGCCCTTTTAAATTAGATCTTTTTTTAGAGTCCAAGAAGGTTGGAGTAATAAATATATAAAATTTACAACTCAGTTTGTCAACCTAAAATCAAGGAGCTCACATCTTTTATAATTTTTTTTTTTTTTTTTTTTTAAACATCTTTGAATAAATAAACAATTATTGACAGTTTCATTATTAAACTCTATTCAAGATGGTAAATAAAAGATGTTTATTGATGAAATTTTCGAAAGTTTTTTTTTTTTTTTTTTTTTGAAATAATAATACGTATGAAAATTTTAATTTGACTTTAAAAAAAATTCTTATAAAATAACTAAAACATATTTTGTCTATTAAATAATTATTACCTTAATTTGTGTTAGATTGACTGATGTGACATCTCCTAACTTTACTTTAGGATCCAACAATTTTGCTTTCTCTTCAGCTCTGAAATCCATAAATTTATCAATCACGATCCTCAATTTCTCTCCAGGTGTATTATCTAATAACATTGATCCATGTCCTGCATTTCCAGGGCAATGTACTTCAACATGCCAAACAGATCTTTCTCCATGGAACATATAATAATTATTTGTTGGATTGGCAACTCCTTCATCCAAAGCAAAGCCAAGTTTTAAATTCTTAAAATCATTGGTGTGCACGAAGTCGTGCATTCCGCGTATACCACCTTTTTCTTCTTCAGGTACAAATGAAATATGAATCGTTCTTTTTAATTTTTGTCCATTCAATTTTAAGCGTCGAATGGCTTCTAAATACTGTATGCCAACACATTTCATATCCTGACTTCCTCGAGCATAAATATTTCCTTTCTCATCCATATGAGCACTAAATGGTGGATAACTCCAATGATCCTGTAAAAATATGTTATATGTAGTAATTGTTTATTGACAAAGAGCTGCGTTATTTTTTATTTTATTTTAATTCTATTATTTACTTTATAAAATCAGCATTAACATTCATATTTTTATGTCGAATAGCATCTTCGCTGCACTTTTACCCGCGATTAAAGTTGTGTAGATCACGTGATTAACTTTCAATTTAATATTTTTTTCCAATCGTTAAAATAACTTAGCGAATGCATACAGATAAAAGATAATTTAAGTAATTTTAGAAAATATTTGAGATAATTTGAAAATGATCTGTTGTATCAAACGCTGATATTTCATTTGTCCTTAAGGTCGGTAAGTCAGGTTACTTCTTGGAATTTTACTTATCAAATGATACAAGACATTATATATTCCCTACCTTACCGACTCTAGTAATTACAATCATAAAAAAATCATAATTACTGTTTTAAATAAATTAAATATTCCTTAGTATTAGAATTTTATATTTTTTAGAAAGTATTTTTATTTACTTTTATTAGCCAATTTCTTTAAATTTTTTAAGAGACAGCGTCAACGCAGAGGTTAAAATATATCATTACACGTTTTTAATTTAAAAAATATTATGCAAAAGATTTTAAAACGAAATTCAAACGACATTTTACTAAATCTAACTGAACGAGCATTTTTCTACACGTCACAGAGCATCGACGGACATATCGGAACAAAACTGACTGCTCCTCTGATTTATAAATTTATTTACCAGCTGTTAAATAATTTAGGATATATAATAAAACAAATGATAAATATCTGCATTCAAAAAAAGTAATAATTTTGAGTAATTTTGAAAAATTCATTAAAAAATCGAAAATCCGATGGGAAATATTTACTATAAATTAGTGATAAATTATAAGTAAGTAAAAAGAAAGTTCTCATGATTTGAGTGCGAGTATCTTTCTAGATCCAATTTTAAAGAGAAAAGGTCACAAAATCGATACACGTTGGAAAAGGAAAGCAAGCAGGTTACTCTTACTCCTCGAGAGAAACTGAAGATTGGATCAAGAAAATCACACAAATATGGTCTAGCAAAATTTTAAGAATTTATAAATTTTTATCTAATTTTTTATAGCTTCTACATTATTATTGTAAAAACCGTTTTAGTTCTACTACAAATTTTTTAAATAACTTAATTCTTTAAGAATAGCAGATTTTGCAACGGCTTTTGTCGTAAACGAAGGTTTTCTTTATTTGGAATTGCTGTGTTAATTAACATACGCATACGCAATGTTTTATAATACAATAGTTAAATCAAGCTTCAGCTTCAAAGATTTTACAAGTGGCGGACGAGAGATTCAGAGATTAAAAGGGGTATTTAGGTTCATGACCGCTCGAAAAATTTTTGGATTTTAATTTTAGAATGGATTCTGTCGAAAAAATTGATTGTGAAGACATACCGTTCAAATTTTCCGAAATTAAATGTCATTATTCTAAAACGACTGAACGTAAAAATAAAATTTGAATTTTGTAGTGAATTTATTGCACAAATCGAGATAATTAAATAATTTTTTTCTTTCGCAATAAAAATCATTATTTACCAGGATATTGCAAGTTAAAGTTTTGACATATAATTTCGTTCTTTTTTAGCTAACAAAATGCTCAGAAGCAAATCAGTTTGCAGCTTGCAACTAGAAATTCGAGGAACTCCTTTTTCACTATCTGTACAATCGTAGATATTTAAGATTTCATCGCGATTCCTATCGAAGTATTTAAAAAAGGAATTCTATATTCTTGCGAAAACAAATTTTAAACAACATTTGCGGGTTAACCAATATTTACTCTTTGATTCGAAGAATCAGTCAGTGATAAACTTATCTTTTGTAAATACCACTGAACCGCAATAACGAAAATTTGAAAAATAAAATTTTTTTATTTTCGTACTCACAGGAAATACAGGGACCACATCCATGTGGCTATTCAGCAAAATAGATGGTAACGATGGATCAGTACCTTCCCACGTAATAATAACAATAGGTTTCTTTGGATCCACATGATAGACTTTTAAAGGCAACTCCAGAGAGCTGGCCTGCTTCTTCAAGAATTTCACACAGTCACCTGTAATCACAATGAAGAAATAACGTACAACTATATATATATAAAACGAAAATAGCATTTTTTTCTCATTCTGCAATAATTTCAGTGTTATTTTAGTTGTTCGTTCAAAATATAATAAACTGATCAAAAATAGAACGGCTATTCTTAACGATTCGTATGAAAAAGACTATAAAGATGTTAGAAATTTAAATATCTTAAAAGTAAGTATTATACGAATAAAATGATAGACTTATTATGCAGGAATAGTCCACTTATAGATTGCAATTAAAGTGAAAATTATCATCATTAATTTAGTCGTAAATTAAGTTAGCTATTTCTATCAATAAAACATTAAATGAATTACGAAAGCGAACATAAATTATTTACGAAATGTTTTATTTATCAAAATGTACTCGATCAATATTGATATTTCTAGTTGCGTAAATTAAAAGAAATTTACATTTAACAAATAATATAATTCTGCATAAAATTTAACTACGTTTACTCCCCACGTTTTCGTAGCACAAGTCGTACCGTTAGATGCAAGGTTCTATATGCTTTTTTACGATCTCATATTAAAGTATCCAGTAAAGGTTCTGGGAAAAATTAAAGTACAATAAGGGCTGCACTCACGAAATACAAAGGTCAGTAAAGAAAAAAAAAAGCTTCAACATCTAAAGAAACAGGTTTTCTAAATTTTCATTAGCATTCGAACACCCTGCCCTATTTGCTTTTGAAAGAGATCTCACTGCATCTCGTTTTGAAATTGTATACAAAAAAGCTTCACTTTGAAAAAGAATCACTTTGAAATTAATTACGTTTAGTAAAAATGTATTTTTTGAACAACAATTGCGTTTTGCGCTAAGGGAGAAAATAAATAAATTTCACGAGGGTCCGCTGCGTTAAGTTTGTACTGGCTATACAGTCTGTGTCAAAAGTCAGTCGAGATATAAATCATTAGTAATACACAATTTAAATGTTTTTGTTAATTTTTTCTTATTAAATGCATAGAAGGTATTTAACTTAACACTATAAACCGTATAAAAAGGAAATTGTATAAAAATAGTCTAAGTTTTCTCAATTTTAAAAGTCATAAGTTTTGAGGTTTTCTTTAAAATCACTTTCGACAATCCAAGAAAACTTACGACTATTTTTATAGAATTTCCTTTTTATACGGTTTATAGTGTTCAGTTAAATACCTTTCATGCATTTCATAAGAAAAAATTAATAAAAACATTTAACTATATTTATTATTAATGATTTATATCTCGACTGACTTTTGACACAGACTGTATAGTCTATACATCCTTAAATAAGGAGCAATATAACAGTTACAAAAAGGCATCACTGCATCCGTTACAGTAATGTGCATCCGCTTTAATTATCGTCTTTTTCGAAGAATGCTACTTGACACCGTCAACGATAGAAGAGAAATCTTCCATTTAAAAACACGCCCGCCTATTCGTTCCCTAGAAAGAATAATTTTGGAAATTAAGCCCAAACAAATATCCTTATCCAAGAAAACAAATCCAGCTCTAGCTAAGTGTCAAAAAACAATACCCTCTAAACAAGCTGTTCTCCTTGGGACAAAAGATACGATTTTTTTTTTTAATATACGATGACGCAAAAAGAGGTCGAAGTTCCGACAGGCGCAGGTTCGTTTAAAGAGCCCAATGCAGCAGCACCAGTCTCCACGTGTTTGTACGAAGCACACACGCAAATAGGAGAAAGAGAGCGAGAGAGAAAGAGAGATAGAGAGAGAGAGAGACAGAAAGGCACGCACGCTAAGAGAGCGCGAGCAGCGCACAAAGTGTCGCGTCACGACGCGCTCACTCGCGCCGATGCACCAGAGTCCCGAGAGCGTTATCAATTGCCAAACGAAGCCTGCCAAAGATAAGAACGCCGTTCTCGCGATCCCAGAGTCAACCGTCAACACGAATAATTCTTTTGCACATTTCGTTACGTAAGCTGCGGGAGGGGGCTAACGAATTTTCCGGAGCTACGCTCCCGAGTCTCGTGCTTGACGCCTATAAGAGATCATAGAAAATAAAACGAATCCGAAGAGCCTCGTGAAAATAACGCCTTGGAAACGCGGTCGTGCTCGCGCCGCAGCAGAGAGGGGGCTAGGAAAGTATGCCGGAAAAAAGGGGCCACGCCGCGTTCCCTCAAGTAAAAGTCGCTCTCCTCGGGGAAGCCTCGGAAAGCTGGCTTTCCTCCGGAAAGAAAGCTGTCCACGCTTTTCTTTCTCGGAGGTAAATTTCGGGAGTTTAACAAGCGATAAACGGGTCGGGACAAGCGGCGCGTCTAGGACGGCGTCGACAGCTCCGATTTGCCTCCGGATCGAAGCGACCGGGTGGCTGGGTGGGGCGGCCCGCGCCGGTAGAGGAACGCGTCCCGAGGTTCGGCGTCTCCTCCAGCCGGTCGCGTGCCGCGGCGTCCTCCTCGTCGGCGTCGCTGTGCTCCGCGGCGTCGTCCGCGGCCAGATGGCGAGGCAGGTGGGAAAGCTGACTTTCTCGCTTGGCGAATGAGAGAAAATCGCGAGAAATTAGTGTACTCACCGTAGTCGATGTCAGGATGGACGGAGGGTATCCTCAGGTACTCGCGGAAATTTTCTACAGCTGTTGCGTCCAGCTGAGCTGGAGTGGGCTTGGACATGGCGCTGGCGCGTGCCGCTGCTTCTGGTCCCTCCGTAGCTGCGTGTAGGACTCCAGCGCTGGTCGGGACGAGCGCTCCAGAGCGTTGTCGCCACGAAACTGCTGCGTCGAGCGGCTGTCCGCGCTCTCTTTCTCTCCCCTGACGCGCCGCCACCGCCGCGCCGCTCCTCCGATTCCCCGTATACGCGTCGCGTATCCCCCGAAAAGAAAAGAGAGTCGCGTATATTGTGGACGCGGCGCGCGCTCAGTTGCTACGGAGAAGGAGCGAGAGAGGCAGTCGGCGGCAAGGGGGGTAATGCGCTGGCACTCTGGCAGCAGACGCCGCCGAGGCGAGAGAGAGACGGGAATAGGGCTTGGCGTTGCCGGGACAGCGTCGGTCGGTCGGTTGGTCGGCTCTTGGACGGATTAGCCAATGGGACCCTCGTGAGCCAGGAGGGCAGCCTTGTTTGAATTTGCCGCTCGGAGGGACGCGCTGCTGACAGCTGATGCTGCGACGCGGCGCGCGCCGCGACCTGTTTTCTCCTGCCTCGCCTCGCCTTTATACTACTGACGCGACGCGCTTCTTGGCTTTCTCCCTGAGACACTTCGGATTTTTTTCCATTCTTTTCACGCTTTCTTTTTACGTATCATCAATTCTGTATCAGTAGGCCTTCCTCAGGGTGTAGAATCGATTTCTGATACAATTCAGACCTCTTTTTCCAAAAGTTTTTTCCTATTGGACAAAGAAAACGTTTCTCCTTGAGTTGACGCTTATTATGGCATTTTTCTTTTTAGCATTGCTAGAACGTATTATAAAAGCTATTGAAAAGTATACAGGTGTTGAAAACCTAAATTGGTATTAAACCTAAATTGGTAAAAGAAATATGGCGTAAACAAAGTGCGTCATAACAGGAACTTAAGAATCGAGCGTATGTTTGTATGTTTGTGCTTTGCTGTTGACTTACATTGCTGCGGTCAACGGGGAAGTTTTTAACTCAATTTGTGGTTCTGCAAACTTATTTTTCTGCATTTAGAATGATAAATTCGAACTATCGCTGAACACGTTATTATTGCTTAATTATATCCTTTTACAAACCAACTTATTTTATCAGTTCAAAATCAAACTCAAACCAATAATTCATATCATTGTTATCGAGTTAAAAATTTCCATTTATTTCAAGATAATTGAGTTCACAAATTACATTAATTTGTAATAATTGCACCGAATCGCATAGTCAGAAAACAAAAGTGAAGATTGAACGACCATATTGTGGCCTGGAATTCTTTTATAGTTTTCTACGGCATAAGGGGGAAACGGACAAAGGCTCTCCGACTTTTTTTTACTAAAAATAATGACAATTACTTTGGCCAATGTTCGTTTATAAAAGTATTAATTTTTTAAATTAAAAAATGTTGTTCAATGTAAAATAAAAATAAAATGTTTAAAATGATTCCTAAAGTTAAAAAAAAAAAAAATCCCGTTGACACGTGTTTTGAAATGAAAATAAACTATATACTGCTTTGCATATAATACTTTTAGACAAGCTATTATGCAATGTATATAATACAATTGAGATGTTGCGGAAATAGTGCAATAAAGAAAATTACTCTTATCAAGATCGGTGTAGTTACAAAGAGCTAAACTCTTCCTGTTACAGAGAATAATGATCTGAAAATGTGTAAAGGAGTTCACCAAATGTAGAACTTGATAGACTCCTTCCGTGACATATACATCAAACTGCCATTGAAAGATAAAATTAGTATGTTTTTGATTCCTAATACAAAAAACTGTTTAATAAAATTTAACATTTCTACAGTTTTAATTTCGCGTAAAAAATAGATCATTTTTATTCGCAAATTTATAAATGAAATTTTAATACCATTTACAATTATTTTTTCATAACGTAACATTTATCTCTTAAAAATCTTGCAAAACAACATATCTTTTTTATTTCATCAAAGATACTCAACGTAACGAATAAATTTATGAGCTTTTAATCAACGTATTTATTTCTTATCAATGCTTACTTAAGATAAAAGAATCACCGTTCGTCTTCAAGTTTTTCGTAAATAAGCTGCAAAAGTATTAAGGTAGTTCTGGAACTTTTTCAACAATTACGCAATTTCTCTTTTTGATTAATGTAATCTCCACAAATTAATGTAATCTCCACAAATATCGCTTAATTATTAAATAATTATTAGAAATTATCTGCGTAGAATACTTTTAATTTTGATTTGAATAAATCAATAAGTACATTGATTTTATAAAGTGTTCGACTATTATATATGTAAGCTTTGTTATTTTATCAAAACAGTTTAAAAATTAAAAAGTTAAAAATAAAGAATAAAAGTATGCATAAAAAACTATCTGATTATAAAAAAAAAATTAGTCAACAATAAAAACATGAGGTTTAATTCGTAAAATTGTATTCGATTTATTAAATTTCTTGTATGCCTAAATATTTAGCTCTTTACATTAATGAATATTTGAGAACTCGTTACATTTAATTCATATTAATTTATATAATATTTATATATTTATATATAATGTAGTATGAATTAAATTATTTTACAATGTAAGTGATGTAACATGGCTATATCTAGGCACATACATATAACAGCAAATTACAAATAAAAAATTATGTATTCTGATCATAGTTTTCTTTCAATTGAATATATTCGCAAGTTTATATATATATAATATTTTTATATTCATATGTATATTATTTATATATTTATATACTAAAAAGACATATTTATAAGATAGCGCTAAAGGGGTCTTAAATTTATATTTACAGTTAAGGAAAGTAAGAATATTTTTTGAGCACTGCAGGACTATTTTTAGTCCTAGTATTGTTTAACTTTCTCCCTTTCCTTATATCAATAGACATTTTATGTATAAGATGTACAACGCGCATCTAATTACAAGATTTATAGCTTTCATTACTTCTTGCGCAGCGTAGTACAGAAAATTGTACAAGTAGTTTGAGAAATAGCTATTATAATCACTGGGCTTTCGTAAAATGAGAATATTTGTAGCCCTCGTCGATACTATCTTACAAAGAGTATATTTACAAGTTATTTATCGACGAGATCTAAAGTTTACACTCAAATCACGCATTCATTTTTTCTCAAACTTTTTATTCCGAAATATCTGACAGAATAAAATAGGCGGCATATGTACGATATACAAAAAATATCCTGATCCTCTTTTCTAGCCGAGGGAAATACTGTCGTGGAAAATACTGCCTTGCCGAATTCGGATGCGCTTTGACAGTCTACTTTTATCTATTTCTACTTTCTCCTCTATCTTAGTTTTTATAATGATCATTAATTATTGTTTTAATAAAAAGAGCTTGCAAGTCTAAAACTATTTGAATGCTTTTTATAAGATATGAGACCTTCTTTAATGACGCAGTAACTTTTATATCTAACTTTATATATTCAAAAAGAACAATTAATTTAAAATATATACAAATTTACAAAGATTTTTATACTTTTTCCAGAATTATCGACTAACTCAGTGGTGTCTAACCTAGTATCATCATTATGCGCTGGGTACCTTTAATTATTTTTTCAGATCAAATGATTCGTCAAGCAAATGTTTGTTACAGCTAATGAATTTTTCATTTGCAAAAGTAAAAAACAGGACGAAAATGCATCTCACTTTAGAACGCACTGCAAAATTTGTACCTCAATAATTATACTTTTCTTACTTTTTGATGCTCGTTCAATGGAACGTGTCAACCTTACTTAAGTAATTAAGATGTGTAAAAGGACAAGTGACGCATTAACGATGTTTTAACAATTACCATTACATAACTCACCGAGTACTTTGATTTGTACTTGCGATAATTTTGAGCTTAGTAAGCTCAATTTAGCACAGAAAATCGACTTTTCGCGCATCCGACAGAGAAAATAATTCTTTATATTTTTATCAATCTATTTATAAAAAGTAAAAAAAAGAATAACAATCTTTCCTCAAGCTTCTCCGAAATTTCTCTTTTCTACGAGAAATTACGATTCTTAACAAAGAGACCGAAAACCGTAGGGCAAATAAGAGTAACAAGTACAAAACCATTGATTCAGCCATTTTTAAAGCACCAATGCTTCAATATTTGAACATAAATAATAATTGTAATTATATGAACCATTTTAACAAATCAGATTCAACAACTTGTTAAAAGTAATCATACTTTAACGCGTACCTTAAAGTTTCACATCTAACTTTATTAAAACGCAACTCTATTATTTGTGTTATTAATAATTATTAGTTTAGTTTATATTGATTTCTCTTTGCTGTAAAATATAAAAAAAATATTTAATAAATTCAGTTCTGCATCACTGATAAAAACAAGAGAAAAAAAAAGAAAAAAGCTTTTACAGTACGGTCCCTTGCTTAACCTAAAATCTTGAACAATTCTAAGTGTGATGATCTAAAGTAAGTGCTTAGTTAAAAACAAATACGGTATTTTTTACTGAAATATATTATGCAAAAACTTAAAAATCCTGTATTTACAAGTTTAAGATAAACACGCACATAAGTGTGCATATTTGTGTATGTTGCATTTTTCTTAAACGTTTTTAAAATCGGGGATTGATGCTATTCTTTAACAATAGAGTTTGCGCCTTTTAGACTACTCATTTACGTACTTACAGAAAAGTCCAGTGGAATGAAGAAATTTGCGCAATTCACACACTCCTTTGCATGCAAAGTTTACGCAATAAAAGTAGGCCGACAAGTCACTCGACAGAATCTTTGTTCCTAATTTCTAAAGCTCTAGCCCGTGTTGTTTATGAACATTTGAGTATATGAATGTATGTACAAATTATAATGTAGCAGCAGATAATAGATGATGACGAATGTAAATTATAGAATATAAAGTAGAAAGACACCAAGGCTTTTTAAAATCTTTTTAAAAATTACGATCTTGGCGTTGGGTGGTTATAGAAAGTTTTTTGCGGCGGAGGAAGCGGATATGCGACAACAGGCTGAACAGGCTGCGCTGTTGCTGGTGAAAAACGCGAAATTGATACAGTAGTAGTCGTAGGTGGTGGCACTGGCACAGGCGCAGGTGGTGGTACAGGAGGTGGCGGTGGCGGCGGCGGTGGCGGCGCTGTGATTGCGAATTGCGTCGGCGGATACGGATTAGACCCAGGTGGTGCCTGGTGAGGCACGACGAATTGCTGCGGATTGACAGGCGTTTGAGCTATCGGAGGTGGAGGATAATTTGGCGCTCCAACCGGTGGTGGGACTGGATAACTGGGATATTGAACCACTGCTGAACCTGCTGGCTTTGTAGGATACTGAGAGTAATGAATAGAGGCAGAACCTGGTGGTGGGATGTATGGCTGAGGCGGCAACTGAGCAACAGGGTAGCTGACATTGCTCGAAGTGCCAGCGGTCACATTCGTTGATTTCAACAGGGAGTCACTGCTTAAACCTGTAATAAAATATATTTTAAGAATTTTATTAATATTTTTTGAAGGAATACAAACTTCATTTTTATAACGAGTGTGTACCTTGTTTGCGAGTTCTTTCTTCTTCATCATCATTTAAAAAAAGTCCAAATTCACGTTTCAGACGTTCCGTTAAATTTTCTCTTTGTCTTTCTACAAGCGTAGGCGCTGCTGACCAACCAATTGTTCCTTCGTCATTACCTATTAATAATAATTATTAAAAATTAATTAAAATATATATCATGATATGATCAAGAAATGTTTTTAAAATCTATTTTATAATTTTAAAATTTATAATAAAACTTATTTTAATTTACAAACTAACCCTATTAGCATGCACATCACAATATAGTCTATAATACTAATTATGGAAGTAATGAATTAAGAAAATAGCTGAAACCGTAAATAAGTATTTTACCTTTTTTTTCTTCGCCTTCGGCATTGGCAAATAAAGGCAAGGTGCTGAGACCCGGAATGTCAAGTGGCGCCTTTATTGCACTTTCATCGTCTGAACTTAGAGAGGATGTGCCACTACTTGCACTGTCAGATCTACCTCGGCTAGTGCTTTTACCTTCGGTGGAGTTTTCAGAGTTTTCTGGTTCCGGAGGTGTACCGCTTGACTGTTGCATACGCTTTCGATATTCCGATATAGACAGCTAAAATTGATATTTTTTCAATCAGTACATCACTTGTTTTTTTAATTTAATCAATCAATTACGCTATAATAATTTTTAAAAATGAACTATTTCAAAACTTCTCTTGGATTATATTTATTTAAAAACAATTCTTTGCAGAAATTTGTAAAGATTTTATTTAATTATAACTGCAAGACTTACTTTTCTTTTTGCAGGAGGTGGACAATCTGGTTTTGATGGTGAAGTGGTTGGTACTTTATTTGGCACAACAGTCCTAGGATCTTTTAACCTCTTTGTTTCGGGAGGTGTAGACTCTTCTTTTTTAGTCACAGGAACGACTTCTTTATTTATCTGTTCATTAATTATAGGCGACGATATTATGCTTGGTACTGGAGTTTCTGGTATCTCAATTAGGTTATTGTCTATTTCTTTCGTATTTATAATTTCAGGTTTTGGTTCTTCATCTGTTTCAATTTTAGCTTCTAATAATTCTCGCAAGGCTGTTGATAAAATCTTTTTCTCCTCACCATTTTGAGCATCTTCAACAAGTTCCATATCTAAAGATGATTCGATAATAGACGCTTCAATTTCTAGCTTAGATTTTGATGCCGAATTAGAGTCTGCTTTTTTACGTATTCGTTCACTCAATGGAGGGATTGAAGCAAAAACTGTTGCTGGTTCCTCTGGAATATCTTCTGAAGGCAATTCCATTGAATCTAATTCCATCATTGATTCTTCCGGTGTAATAAAAGATGTAGATTTGCCTTCTAATTGTATAAATTCATTATCAGAGCATTGATTAACTTCATCTGTACTATTAATATTTTTTGAACTTTCTAATTCTTTTTCAATGGAATCTAGTGACTCCTTGTTAGTCATATTAGAATGTTCAATTTTATTTTCTATAATTCTGGATTCCATTTGTTGTTTTATTGCTTCAAACTCTTCTTCAATGGTCAATGCTTTGTGTTTACACTCAAATTCTTTAAACATTCTTTTTTCCTCAGTTGCATTTTCCACAGATTTTTCAGGAACTACCTTAACATCTTCAATATGCCTGCTTTCAGGCTCAGATTCTGAATCTTCTTTAGAACTTTCCATAAGCCCTTCAATTCCATCCATGCTTTTATCTCTTTCTGAATTACTATCTACCTTCTCTTTGTAGTCATCGCCGTCGTCACCAGTAATTTTTTTCATCTGAGCTTCTACATCAAATTCATCAATAGAATTGTTATCATCGAATCTATCTTCTTCGTGTTTTGCGTGCGTAGAGTCAGGTTGATCTTCAAAAGATTTTGTGATTTGGTTATTATGATTACCAATCTCGACAATGCCTCCACCAAATTCTAACCTTAATTCTGCTACTCGTTGTTTTAATTCAGCATCAGATTCCATTGCTGCAATTGGAGAGCTCAAATCATCGGCCTCTAAATCTTGTTCATTTTGATCCACTATTTCAACAGTCCCTTTTTCTACTACGTCCTCAATTTTAATAGGTTTTTTCTCTATTTTTGTGGCTTCATTAATAGTTGCAAAAGGTTCAGTTTTAATTCGTATTGAAGATTGCATTTTGGGTGATTCTGGTTTGATTTCGTTTTTAATATTTTCAGTTTCCTTTTTTAAACAATGTTTTATGTTATCGAAGGAAACTTGTTCATCTTCAGACTTTAATTCTTCTTTTATTTTTGTTATTAGAATAGGTTGGCATTCTTCTTTAACGTTTGTTGAAAGTACATGCACAGAACTACTAATTTGATGTTTTTGTTCCATTTCATCTGATTTCGGTAATTTAGTTTTTATTTCATCTTTGATCTGATCAGAATCATATTCGTTTTGTGATCCAATATCTTCAGTACTTGGTGAAGGCATATGTTCAACAAAATCATCCTGTAAAAGAGCAAGAATTTAATGTACATTTGTAATATAGAGCTTTAATAATATATATATTATATATATTATATATATATATAATTTAAACTGAACCAACAATTGCAAAGGCATTATGACCACAGTTTTGATAAAATAAATAATATAAATAAATTATTTTATTTCAAAGGTATATTAGTATGCTTTAGTTTCTTTACACTTTGTTAGTTGATATAGATATTTAACTGGTTCGCTGCGATACAATTTAACAGTAATAATATATTAATTTCTGTATTAAAGAAAATGTTAATCTTTCACAAGTAATTTAACAAATAACTCTCTTATTGTTTAAATCTTACTTACACATATGGATGGTACGATTTTGTTCAAATTAATACTTTATTTACTTTTTAAGACACCAAATTAACGAAACAAATTGAAATTACATTTTTAAACGAGATGTATCTTCGCAGGTAAAATAGAAGCGATTAAGAAAAACTTAAAAACCTTGGAATGTCATCTAAAAAAGCTGTAACATAAACGATGAAGTCAGAAAAAATGTATTTTAGTTGATCTTAATTTAACAATTTGTGCTTATGCTGTTGATAACAAAATTTACATATTACTCTTGAAAATAAGATTTCATACAAAAATAATAGTCTACGCAGCGAACGTGTTAATAATATCGTGAAAAATTTTGCGTGCTTCTTCTTAGCAAATTATTGCCCAATTTAAAGATACCATTATTATAAATGTGAATGTTCTATCCTAAAAAATTAGTGCATTTATGATAGTCTTTAACAATAATTTTTTAGTCGAGTGAAAATATAAATTAAAAAAATAAGCAAATTAGATGAAATGCTTTACCTCGTTCATCGAAGGTCGGTGAGTAGGTACATGATCCTGCTGCATAGTAGGGGTGGTAGGCGGAGTATAATTATCCGACGACAAACTTTCTCTGGCTATCCGTCTCTTCTTTGGTGGCGCAAGCATCTCACTAGGTGGACTTTCGGGACGACTACTGTTAGGTGAATCGCACTCCTCTGATATCGCTTGCCTAAGCCATCTTTTTTTAGCAGAACCACTCGATACTGTCGATACAGGAACCGATGCTGTAACGGCAGAATTAGCTTTATTTCGTTGAGTTGAAGAATCACAAATAGCGGAAACGGAGTGAGCGGCTTGTACAAGAGTGGCAAGGCCTTTGGCTGCGTAATTTTGCGAAAGGAACTCAGATGATTGTTCGGGACCACAAGTAAAATCTGGACCGCGCGTATCCGATGTATTTGATTGCGGTTCCGGTGATTCTTTAAGCCACTCATTCATTAAAACTTTTTTTGTCTTGGGAAACTTAAATCCAGGTGCAAGTGGACCAACAGCCGCTGCTACTAGTAGACAAGCGGATGATAGAGGCGTGGACGGCGTTGAGCTCTGAGAACTACTGCTAGTACCACTATCACCACTGGGACTTTTCATAGAATTGGGCTGTTGTTGAGGAGGAGAACTTGAACCTGCAGTATTGGAATTTGCTAGAGCTAGAAGAAGACCTGCAGCTGTAGAAATTCCTGGTTGTGAAGTTTTCGTTGGACTGGAAGATTTCGCAGCATGTAATCGAAGGGAATAAGAACAGTTTTGATTAGAAGGCGATCGCATAGTCGTGCTTTCATCACCAGAAGTAAGGTCCGACTCTGCCGAATTCATTCGAGTTCTGCGTGTAGTGCTGGACTGTGATGTACTGCTAGACCTAGTTCTTCCTTTTCTTCTCTTTCTTTTTGGGCCACGATCGACATTATGCTTAGATTTTGGTGGACCGTGTCCACCACTATCGTCGTTATCGCTATGAGCTCCTCCAGATTCTTTACGCTGTGCATTTCGCGCTTGCACTTCCTGTTTTCTTTGTTCTGCCTTTTCTAGCCTCTCGAAGGCTTTCATAATAGCTTCCATTTTTCGTTCCTCGCGTGTCATCTTTTTCTTGTCTTTTTTAACATCGGGGGCTGTATTCTGTGACGTTACGACTGAGGAAGGAGTTGCCTTAGTAGTTGTTTGGCTAGGAACTGGAGTTGGTTGAGCTGGCGGCAGCACTGCGGGCTGCTGCGTCTGCTGTTCTTCCTCCTTGACCGTTTGCCGACTAACTATAGGAGTGTTGCTATTGCTGCTGCTATTACTATTGGCATTTGTCGAAGTACTCGTATTGGGGATATCCTTCACCGTGACATTAGTGTTAATAGTCACAGTCTTTTTGCTTGCTTGTGGGACTGGTGCTGGTGTTAGTGTTGCAGGAGGAGGTGGTGTCGATGCTTTCGTTGTTGTTGTTGTTGTTGTTGTTATTGTTGCTGTTGTTGTTGCTGTTGCTGTTGTTGTTGTTGTTACTGTAGTTGCAGTTTTAATTGGCAAATCGTTGCTTTCTTCACATACCGTATTTCTCCTACCTCTTCGCCTTCTTTCTCGTCCACTGTGAATAATTACAAAATTTTTAAAAATTACGTCTAATTTTTTTAAGTATAAAATTTAATGTGATAAACCTTTATGCTTAAAACGAATGAAAACTTGCAACTAAAATATTTATTGTACCTTCACTATTTTAAGCACAATATTAAAAAAATAAATAAATAAAAAAAATTAAAAAAAAAAAGCTATAAAAACTGAATAACGACTAATAAAGTTGTGACTAATATCTTTTAAAATTTAAAAAAAAAAAAAAAAAAAAGGGAAAAAGTTCAACTTACTCTGTATTTTCTGCCAGAGGACCATTGGTTCCTCTTCTATTCGTAACTGCTGGGGTTAGATTAGCAATTTGACAATCCTTGGGATTGTTGCAAGCACACATTAGTGGCGTATTAGATGAATTGGAATTTGGCGACAACATGAGATCGTGCTGATCGTGACGTATCGTTATCTCTGCATTTTTTTCAATAGTCGCACTTGTAACGATATAAAGATGCAAGGTTCCTTTTTCTATGCAATGCTTGACTTCTGCATTGGGTTTACAACTACGACGAACAAATCGTGCATCATTGCCATAAGTTCGCGTGTCTACACAAACTTCTGTGCCTTCCCTAGGCAAACGATAGAAGAAAACGAAAGGTCCCGGTCGTTGCGAATGCTGCCGACCTTGAGGATGCGACGGTCTATGCTGAGTACTCAACATATACTTGCCGCGCAATTCAACTATAGGTGTATTCGGAGGTAGATGCATTGTAGCTACTAGGAACTGTAAACAAAATATGAAATATTTGTTATTTATAAATTTGCATATATTTATATAAAAGAAAGAATGTCTAGTGATTATTTTATAGTTTTGTTTTTAATCGTCAAGTCTCTGTAACAAAGATAAAAAAAATATAAAATATACTTACTCGAAGATTGTTACTTTGTATATTCAATCGATATTTGCCGGCAGCCACGGTACCTATGATATTTTGTTTTAGATCGTTGTGTGTGCCGTTAACTTTGATACTGGATATCCTTGCTCTTAATTCAGGACTGTAATGATTCGTAACTGCTTCTTCATATCGTTCAATCCATTGTCTTAGAGGAGCCATATTCGAGCCCCATGATTCTTGATTATCATCTTCTTTATCGTCTATACTTAATCGTCTTTTTGTTTTTCTCTTTCCAGGACCTCGCTGTTGTTTAGCAGGTTGAGGCGTTGTAGTCGTTGGCACCTCTTTTTTATTCCGAACAGTATTCGTTTGTCGTGGATTAGTGTCTCTTCTTTGCCTCTTGGCAATGTTATTGTTATTGTTGTTACTACTATTAGCTAATCGACGCACTTGAGGGGCGTCAGCTTTTCTTCGTGGAATAGGTTGTTGTTGCTGTTGTTGTTGTTGCAATTGCTGTTGTTGTGGCTGCTGCTGTTGAGGTATTTTTCGATTTTTCGGATTTGCATTTGTAGTTGCATCAGTATCGGCTGAACTTGTGGAAGAACTATCCGATGTCGTATCAGAATTGAGCAATTCTTCCCTTTTACGCATTTGTAAAGCTCGCGCGCGTGCTCGATCCACTCTTCGAGGTCGACAGACCTCGCACAGATATTCATCAGGAATGTTGCTCCTATCTATACCCATACAGTCAACATGTTGCCACACACTGTAAAAATGACAAAGGAAGATTAATAATATTTCAAAAATAAGATTCAAGATTTGAAATGTAAAAGTAATACTCACAGACATCGGTCGCAACAAATCATGTATCCATCGTCATGCTCAAAATCACTGTAAAAGTAAATTTTTTCTTTAAATATGCTTTTGCGTTTTTGAAAATGATAAAATATCTTGCGAAATTCTTACCAGATACAACGAGTTACGCTATCTTCATCATCTCCTTCACCTTCTGGTGCAGTTTCGGTTTCTTCACCTTCAGGTTCTACTTCTCGACCAGCTTCACTGCTTATGGCACTAGCTGCATCATCTTCTACAGAAGTATTGTTCACAGTTGCTATAAAATAAAAATTTGTTAATTTAAGGTGGTTTCGGCGAGTTTTTATAAATAATTGAAAATATCTGAAACTTCACAAACATATTCTTTGAGCATTAGACTTTTCACTTATGTTGAGAAAATGCAAGGTCAACGTCTAAATTTTTGAGAAATCGAGGTTTATAAAATGTATATTTTAACATGTAACTTCACGTGAGAAGACATTTATTTTGTATTTATTCCATTATAAATAATTCATTTGTATAAAATCGTATTACAAATTGAAGATTTTTTAATAGAGATTCTAATTCTGTCATCATAAATATAAGTAAACGATCAAATTAAAGAGATATTAGCAATAAACTTTGTAAACATGCTTCTGCGCATGCGCACTAAGAGCAGACAAACACACACGCAATAAGAATGGCAATTTCTTTCCAGTTTTAACGAAACTAGGATTTTTTAAGACTATCTAAAATAGTTGGGAGGTAATCAGTAAAATTGAAATTTTAAATTTGCCAAAAACAAAGAAAATGCCCACCGAGGTTCCGACTTGATACGGCACCGAAGCACCGAAGCCACCTTAAAAGGCCAATGAATATACTATTGTTTAAATACTTTTAAAACTTTAGCATACACTTTAAGATTTACTACAAAACTGTGTATACGTGTTTCTGCAACAACTAAGAGTTAATAATTGTTGATTAGAAATTGAAGTTTCTTACTTTGATTAAAAATAAAAGGATGTGGTGTGGTTGTCACAGAAGTATTTGTAGCTCCGTTAACAGGTTGCTGCTTCGGATGCGGCGGAGGTGATGGTGGTGGTGGGGTCCGAGGCGGTGGCGCACCGTAGTTGTGATCTTGGAGAACAAATTGCAGACACTGAAACAACGTGATAAAATACAATATAATTTAAGTTATATTTTAAAAAGAAAAATATGCAGCAAAAAAAAATATGAAAATTTACTTCATAGGGAAGTGGCACTCGTCGTTGAGGTGACTGAGGAAGAAAATGAGGCAAACCTTCGTCATTCTGCTTCATATCCGTTTTTATTTCAATTCTGCAAATAAATTTAATTATTTTAGTATAAAAAATTTTGAATTATTTGCAAATAAATAATGATGTTAAATAAGGTATACTTTAATTCATTTTCTCGGCGAGCTTCTGATGTCGGCAAAATTGTTTTGATCTGGCTAGGTTGAGGTCGAATGGTTCGTGTATACTGCACGGTTGTTGTTGCGTTAATAGCCAACTGCTTCGGTTGTTGCATAGCTTGCTGTTGCATTTTAATTGGTTGACCAGTAACTTTGTGCAATACGCCAGCAGTGCTAGTAACAACACTGGTACCAACAGTTGTTGCGCCACCGGCTGGCTGAGGCAGCAAAGTTTTGATGCTGCCTTTTTGCAGCAGGGCGTTGGATCCTGCTGCGCTAGCTTGAGGATTGGCTTTTGAATTTGCATGCACGGAAGTTTTGATATTTTTCTGAGCATGATTCTTTTGACCTGATTTATGTGGCGTCAGCGTTTTTATACATCCAGGTTGTTTTTGCGGAAGTTGCGGGCCCATAACGAGCTGTTGTTGTTGGATTGTTTGCTGAAGTTGTTGTTGATGCTGAACTACTGTTAGACCCTGGGAATTCGGAAGATTTCTTTGCTGCTGAATCACTTGCGTTTGTTGATTCGCTGTCTTGTGAGCATTACTTATTTTGCTGCTTTTAGTGCTTCCTGACTGAGAATTTGAATTGCTCTTATTACTTTGACCGATCTTCAAAAGCATGTGCGATTTAGCGGAGGACGATTGTTGCGATCTGCCACTGGCAGGACCCTGCCCTCTTTGCTGCGTCGTTGCCGCATTATTTTGCTGATGCATCTGCGAGGATTGCATCGTCGAATTGGCGACCTGTTTAGTCGTCAAGATGACGTTCGTATTAACTGGGATCTTGCTCATGTTGGCTAAATTCGGTAAACTACTACTCTTCAAGACATTGGCATTCGCAATGGTTTGCTGCTGTTTTTGGTGCATCTGCTTAAAGGCTTGCATCTGGTTTTGATTGGCCGCGATAACAGCTGCACCGGCAGAGTTTTGCTGGTGATGATGGCCCTTCTGATTGGTGGCCTGATGCTGCATCTTGTGGTTGAGCAGGTTCTGCTGCGACAGAATCTTCTGACCGGCAAAAGCTTGCTTACTGGTAAGCTGGTTGACACCGGCGACCTGCGCCTTGTTGAGAGTGTGGATCCTGGGCATAGGTGGGCCCGGCTGCTTGCCTCCCTGCTGCTGCTGCTTCGCTTGGGCCGCGCGCTTGAGCACTTGGTGCTTCTGCGGCTGGGGCTGCAGCTCTGCCTCCCTGCTGGCCGCCTCGGCTAGCACGTGCATCTTGCCCTGCTGCTGGATGCACGAGTTCTGCAGGGGATAGAGGCTGGCGACGCTCTGAACCGTCTGGGACTGCGGTGGCGTCGGCGACGGCGACGGTGGCAGCAGCTTGTGCAGCTGCTCGCGCGGACTGGCGGTCGGCCTACAGTTGGGCAGGCCAAAGGCCGCCGCCGGCAAGGGCCCGGCGGGCAGCGGTGACAGATGGGCCAAGCTCTGCTGGCTGACGGGCTTGGGCCGGGGTCCCTGCCCCGGACCCAGGGGCCTGAGGGTGGCGAGCTCCTGGGAGAGCAGCAGGCCCGGCTCGTCGCAGGCCGGGGACGGCTGCTGCAGCAGTAGCTTGACGGCGGTGCCGGGCTCCGGGCTGGGACTGGGACTGGCTGCTCGCGCAGACTCATTGTCGGGGCCCGGGGAGGACTGATCCGCCGCGCCGCCTCCTGCCCCGGCCCCGGTTAACTTGATGACCGACGGGGTCGACGTCTTGGAGGCCTTGCGTGCTCGTTGCGCCGAGGGACGGGACACGGTCGACCGGGCTGCTGGACTCGGGCGGGGCCGCCGCTCCTCAAGCTTTTCGGAGCCCGCCGTGTCTTCTGCTTGTCTTGCGAACCTCCTACTCCTTCTTCTTCCGCTTCCTGTCTTCCTTCCCGACGACCACTATTTGAGGCTCGTATGCCGTAGGTTGCTGCAATCAAAAAAACGTTCGTTGTATAAGTGCATATGCTTTGACATCGGAATGCGCGCTTCGCTTTGATTCCTAAGAGAAAAAGGCATCGCCGAAACGCGCGCTTACAATTTCTCTGCCTTTTTTTCTTAAAAAACCGTCTAATCGCTTCTCTGCTAAAAAAAAAAACATAATTACTAATTCGAGACAGCAGCATTTTCGAGCCGCTAAAACTTTTGGCCTGCACACTTTCACGACATTCGCGCATAGTGCATGCGGACAAAGTACATCTCTAGGAGAGGGAGGGAAGGAGAGGAGTCATGAAGAGAGACGGCGATAGCGGGTGTGCAGAGACTTTCTCGAGCGGTGTTCGCGCTGCACTCGATCGGACGATCGACGTAGCAGCGCAGCGCGTGCCTCGGCCATAAACAGCTTTCTCGGGGTCCTTGCACCTTTTTCCCTCTCGCGATCGGTCGAGAGTCTCGGGCGCACGGCTCGCGATCTTTCTCCCGCGCTCGAGCGCGCTTAGACGCGACAAAGAAAAACGGCTCGAGCCGTTTCTTGCGCGTCTCTCCAGCTGGACTGCCGCGAAACTTTCCTCAAACTATATTTGAGGCGGAAAAAGGGAATTTCGCGAGGGAGAGAAAGCCTACGGGTAACCTCTTCTTTCCCTCGCTTCTTCGAGCGTCGGGCCTTTCGTTCCGCGGCGCTTCGTCTTCTGGCAGGAATTTCTGCAGCCTTGAGGATAAATATAGCGATTAGAGCAGAAAATCCCGCCGATTTTAGACGGCGCGTAATCGCCGAGCGTTACGGCCAGTTCGCCTCTAGAATTTTCATCGCGATGAAACAACGGAGAATTTTCTTGCCCGCGCTCGCTCTCTCTCTCTCTCTCCCCTCTTACATCGGGACTCTCGGCAGTTTTTGCCCGCGAACTTGCGGCGCCGATTTCCAATGCGCTTATTACACACGGTCGGGCCGAGAGAAAATTTAACGTCGACGTCGACGAAAAGTTTATCGCCGCGTCAGCTCGTGTTTTCAACCGCGCGGCGGTCGTTGCGCTCGTCGCGGGGAGCGAAAGAAAAAAAAAATTTTTTTTTCGGAGACGGTGCAAACACCGCGCTTGCAGCTGCGCACACGCAGTACCGGCGACGCTGCGTATTATCAGTTTGACCGAGGTTATGCCCCGCGCGCCGTTCAAATTTAACCCCGTTTCCTCGGTGTCCCCCCGTGCGCGCTTTTCGCGCGATGTAATCGCGGGCGTCATCGTCGTCGCTTCGCGCGCGATCCTCCTGGCCCGGCTCCAAAGCTTCCTTCCACGCCTACGGAAGCGCATTCAAGCTCTTTTCCAGATTTACGCGTGTTCGCGCGCGCGCCCGCGAATTACGCAACGCGCGAGTGTGCTCGGCCTGCACACGTTCGAGTCTCGAGATTTTGGCAGGCTCGGGAGAGCTCGTTCTCGCGCGACCACTCTTACTTATAGAGACGGCTCTCTTTCTTTCTCTCTCGCCGAGCGGCGTCGAGTTTCCTTTCTAATATATGAAAGGATCTCTCTCGCAGAGCGCCGCTCCTGCACAGCTCCCATTCGGATCGGTCAATTTTCCCCCCCGCGCGTCATATATAGATATATATATATATATATCCACGGTGCAGCGGCTCTCTTTTCGCGGTCGCGCTCGGCGGCCAGCGGGTGTCTTGCAAAAAGTAAGCAGCGAGGCAGGTATATACATATAGGAAACGGAGAGCGGCGGCGAGGCTCGGGTGCATTACCGTCGCTTTTCTCCGCGCTGCGGAGGGAGGGAGGGGGGGGGGGGAGATCAGCGATCCGCGGTCTCGCGTTGCATATCCGCGCGCAGCTAGCGCCGCCAAGCTGGCAGCAGTGCCACTTACGGGCCTTCGCCGACCTACTTGGCGTGCTTCGACCCTTCACATTGATTCGATTCGCGAGCGAAACGCGGCTCCCGTCTGCGGCCTGCCTGCCCGCAGCGGGGCTCTCTAAGCGCGAAATTCCGAAATCGAGTTTGGACGCGCTCTCTGTACCCCCTCCCCGTTATCCTCCATTTTGCACTCGTCGTGCCCTTTCCCGCCGTCGACGTACGTCGAGCAGCGGGAGCGAAAATATTTCTCTCTCCGCCGCGTGTACGAGGCGCACGACACCGACGAGAGAGAGAGAGAGAGGGCTTTGTTGAAAAGCGGCTCTCTCGGTGTCCGACTCCCCGCGCGAGAGGGCGACAACCGACCGGCTCTAAATCACTCCGGCCGTGTCCTGATTCGCGTCGTAAAGTCCCCCTCCCCCTTCGACGTATAATATCCTCGCTCGTGTCTTAATTGGAAAGCACGCGTTTTATCTATAATGCGAAGGATGATAGATTCATTAATGGCCACTTGAGCCGCGGCAGTCCTTGGGAAAGGAGAAGAAGCGGCGGAGGGAGATACCAGCAGCAGCATCAGCGCCACACCGAGTTTCGCGAGAGAGGAGAGTCGCGTTTGTGTAGAAATGCAGGCGGCGAGTGTCAGAGAGACGAGCGGATAGTATAGAGAGAAGCAGCCAGTGAAATATGGCTCTCGTTCGCCGCGACTCCCCGACGTATAACCGGTATTATTATTATATGCCCGCGACTCGAGGCCGCGCCTCCGGTCCGTTTCTCGCTTTTCCCGCCAATTTTTCCGAGGAAAATTCACGCGAGCTGCGGGAGATAACGATAGCGGCTGCTTCTATTTACTTCGACGATCGCATGCTAGAAAGAGAGAGAGAAAGGCAGGCAGGCCTAGAAAGAAGAGGACGAGAGTCGCCGCGCTCGCCATTAAGTCCAAGGTTAGAATGCAGCCGCAGGACTAGGCTCTGGCCGGCTTGAAAATCGGCCGCGCTCCTCTAGTTATGCTTCTCTCGCCGGCCGAGAGCTATAAGGCTGCTGCTCTCAGCTGTGCCGACTCCATATCGGCGCTCGTCGACTTTCTCCGACGGTGCGTCCGTGCGGGCACAATAGCACGCGGCGCGCATCAATATTCATCCGCGCATAAATTACGATAATGGCGGAGGAGACTCGGGAGCCGCTGCGTGTAATGGCGCTAAAAGAGCGCTCCCCCCTCCCGCTCCCGCGGCTCATTAGCGTCCCGAAAGCGATTTCCCGAACCGCGGATCGATCCATTATGATCGCGCGACGAGCAAACGGACGACTACTTGCTTTTCGGGCTCTGCATTATTTATGCAGATAATCTTTCGCCGTGACCCGACGGACAATCGACATGCAAATATAAAGCGGACGGACGGTTTTCGGTCGCTTCCCGAGGAAGACGAGTCGCGGTTTCGCATTGAATTCGCCGGGGGCGGGGGGGATATCGATCAGCGGGGGCATAAAGCGTAGGAGAGGACACTTTTATACGCGTCGACTTTATGATATACTTGGCCGCACGTCGGCGACTCTCCCCGATATAATACTGGAACGGAGTTGTTGGCAAGTCGTAAAGCGCCGCGTTACACGCACATTATACGGCGGGATATCGCGTCGCGCGAGAAGCCGTAAAGAGCCGCCGACCGATTTCGAGGCTAATAAAATTATTCGAAAATAGCCGCTGCGACGTGTAGTTTTTCTTTTTTTTTTTTTTTCTGGGATCTACAGAAGGGTCGTTGCTGCAGAGCCGCAGCAACGGCCGCGCAGACACCGTGTATACCGTCAATTTTCGAAACTAGTCGCAATTAATTCCTCTCCTCGCCGCGCGTCTCTCCCTCCTGGCTCCCCGTCCGGCTTTTGTCCCTTTTTTTGCTCCCCGCCTTTCTGTACAGTGCATGCATGTCCCTCTCTCTCTCTCTGTCCGGCGAGTCTTATATTTTTTACGCGCTCCATTGTCTCCGCGCCGCGCTGACAAAGTCGCCGAGTTTTGTGGAAGAGAAAGAGAGAGAGAGGAGGATCCTTTCTTCCATGCTAATGCTCTCCCCCCCCCCCTCCCCTTCCTCCCGCGGACGATCGCAATCCGCGTCACATCCGAGCGGAGTTTATGATCCGCGCCGATCGAGTGACCCCTCTTCGGCTGATCTACGGGCGCTTTAACCGTGCCCGCCCGCCTCGTTTAACGAATGCACATGAATTTGCATTCCGCACGAACGCGAGTATATTATAGCTGGAATTAGCGGGAGCCTTGAGTGAGCTCATAGGCTATTTAAAAAAGTTGATCGCCGCCGTCGTCGCGCAGCCACGATACACTCCCGACTACATTCTAGGCGGCGAGGACTGCCGCGCGGTGTAAACAATTTCAATCTCAATGACGCGCCGAGTTTTTTGCAGAGTGCAGAAACGCGATATGCCGCGGGGGGGATCGCAGCTTTCCTCGAAGAATCGATCGCGACCTTCGGAAATCGGTGCGTGGAAGGACAAGTCAGAGCGGAGGGTTACGCCGAATTCCGTCGACGACGCAATTCCTCGGCTCTCTTTCGCTCAAGCATCGTGAATCAGCTGACGCAACAAACTTCAATCAAGCTGCACGCTGCGATTTATGGTATTATGGGTGTGAATTGTACGAGTGACGATTGCGATGCAGTGGCGATGAGTTGGCGAACTCTCTCTCTCTCGGAAAACAGAAAACAAGCTCTCTCTCCTGATATCGAAAAAGCGTACTTAGCGAAAGAAGAGGCCACGGTTCCCTGGCGATCTAATCAAGCGCAGCCGCGCTTCCAATTTCCCAAACAAAAAGGCCATCGAGAAGAAAGCTCTCGCGACCGAGGAGCAGGACGAGTCACGACCAGCACACTCCGTTCCGCGCTTCGAGCGAAAAAGCTGACGTATATATATATATGCCTATGGAGAGAGAGAGAGAGAGAGAGAGCAGCGTCCCGGCCATCAGCAATGGCCGTGGCTGCTGCCTTTTGCGCGCAGTCGTCGTTTGTTGTCGCTGACGTCACGCGGCGCCGGGACAGCCGCACACGCAACTCCTCCACCGCGGAACAGCGTCGTCGTCGTCGACGGGGTTCTTATCGATCTCCGCCCGCGCCACCCACACCACTCGCAATTTTCTCCCTCTCTCTCTCTCTCTCTCCACCGGGAAAGGTCAGCTGTTGATCGTCACCCGTGAGGAAGTGCACACTTTTTGTCGAGCCAAAAGACTACTGCACTCGCTGGCCTCTTCCCGCGGGATGATATACATTTTCGCTTGCAGGGCGAGATCGTTTTTACGTCGAGCCTCCGCGAGGAGAGGCTTTTGGAGAACGTACATTGTCTCTCCGCGACGGAGGGGGGGGGGGGGCTATTGTTCCCGGCGACCGGCAGGGGTTGACGAACGAAAAGCAGCTTTGCGGAGCGAAGCCTTACGGAGAGAGAGAGAGAGAGTTGCGCCCGAGAATTAGAATATAACGCGATTTATTCGCGAGATGAGGGACGGGAAAAAAGTGTCACGTCCTCCTCTCTTTTGGACGAAGGGGGAGTCTGCGTTAGTATAGGTGGCGCGCGCCGAAGAGCGAGGGAGTCGGTCGCTTTGCTTATTCCGCGCCTCGATAAGGCCATCAATCTTATCTATCTCCGGGCTTTTCTTATTTTTCGCGCCGCCGCACGATGCCCGCCGCGTCTCTCTTCTGCGAATTATTCACGAAAATAAAACATGCGCGCTGTTTTGATGCGATGCCTTCTCGCGGTGTGCGGCTGCCGATCGAAGCCTAATATCGCCGATCGGATAAGACCTATCGCCGGTCCACAAATAAGTCTTGCGAATTCGTCTCGGGAGAAAGTGGGAGGAGGCTCTCGCTTGCAAAAGTTGGAAACGAAGATTTTGTTTTTTTTTAATCGTTACGTCCTTCAGACCTTCGGCTCTACCGCCGATTACTTTAACGCTGCGCAATTTTATTAGGCATTAAGAATAATAATATAGATAGCACTGCGAGCAGCGCGGAGATAAGATTAAATTTAGTTCGGAATATTCGCGAAGACGAGCAGTGATTGCAGGCCGGCTTTCTTCGGGGCTTCTTTGGCTTCGACGATGCTTCGTCTTCATTTTCAACACGCGAATCGATAAAACAGACCTCCCGAGCGGCGTACTCGAGCCTCGTCGAGGCTCCAAAAAACAAAAGACCTAATTTCCGAAAAGCCCCCGAGAAGGCTGAGACAGCGAGCGTAATAGACAGAGGAGTGACTTGTTGCTCTCGAATCGGGCCTCTCGCAAAGACTTAGGACTGGCACATGCGTGGGGGGGAGCACTGCACCCACCGGTGCACCAACGGTATACGAGCGACCCGCCGCTCGTACCAAGTCGATAAAGCTTCAGCCAGCTTGTCGAAGCAGTCCCCCCCTCCCCGGCCGCCCCCTCGGGCGGAAGGTGCCGCTGAACCCCCGGTCACTCGCTAAACGGCACAGCTGAGACACCGCATTATACCCTGCAAGTTCATCGCAGGTGACTTTTCCCGCGATCGACTCCTCGCGGGATTATTAGCCTTCGGCCTCGCAGCGGACGTTGCGAAAAAGAAGCAGATATCTCTCTTTCTCTCTCTCCGGCCGCATCGCAGTTCGCAGCGAGCGGACAAGTTTGGGGCAGCAGCAGCCACGCAGAGAGAGAGAGAGAGAGAGAGAGAGCCTTGTCGCGTGTGTGGATTTGAAAAGGCGGCGCGCGCGGTGGGAAATAAAAAAATCGATGCTTTCGAGAAGGATGCAACGAACGCGCGAGCGCCTGCGCTCCCACACGTATACGCGCGCGAGCCGACGACGGATCAGCTGGTGCGTGTGTGCGTGCCCGAACGGAGAAAGAGCGAGAGAGAGAGAGAGAGAGAGAGAAGCGGGAGGTCCCGGAGAAGGGACTGGGAGGGGAAACGAGAAATAATAGACACGGACGGAAGAGCGCTTAGGGAGGAGCCGGGGGCGGAGGGCGAGAGATATTATGGCAGGGAAACCGCCGCGGGGAGGGGGACAGACCGCTAGACAGAAACGAAGATGGCCGCCGAAGAGCGAACGGAGCGCCGCCTGGCCAGGCATTTTTCTACGAAACTCGCATCACACATACACGCGACGACGAGAGACAGCGGCCGACGTAATATACCCACAGCTGCACATACATACATGCAATGGCCGAGGCTGGTGAGGTTATATCCGCGAGAGAGAGAGAGAGAGAGAGAGACAGAGAGAAGGAGAGAATGCGCGACTTCGTACAACGCTGCCCGCCGCGAGGATGTCGCTCATCGAGAGCCAACGCCACACACACCGAGTGCTGCTCTTTTGCGTCGCAGATTAGGCTGCCCTGGAAGAGATGCTGCAGCTCGCCGAGAGACTGCCTCGTACGCCTGCCGCGAGCTTACTCTCTTCATCACTCTTCTTGTGTTGACAAACTTTTGGCTCTCCTTTTTTCGAAATGAAAATAGGCTGCACCACAGAGCTTCTCGTTTTCATGAGGATTTAGGTTGGAAAGTCATTTTCATGCACCACAAACAGACATGCCTTCAGCTGGACACGAAGAGCGATGGGACACTTTAAACAGCTTTTTTTTTCTTCTAAATTCAATTAGCACTGAGCAGCATTAATGCAAGAGTGCTTCGTAAAGACAATAATCATATTCTGATACTTTTTCATGTTGAGCTGAGAACATATGTGTACTCGACGAGTTAGATTTTTTTACTATCAATCAAAATTCAATGTATTCTTAAACTATTAATTTATCATCCTTATTCACAGATAAGCAGTTCTAAAAATGATGTAATTACTCAGCGTTAAAGCATAATCAATCCACAATATTCGTTAGCTAGTTAGCACCATACGTCTAAATGGAATATCACAGTTTAACTATTCGTGTCCCTTAAAAATAAATAGATTATTTTCAATAAAGTAGCTTTCAGAAATGTATTATAGAAAGAAATATTTATGCAGCACTTGATCACAATCTTGAAGAACTATTTGTCTGTCTGACAATAATTTATCTTTGAGAATTAATTTAATTTGTATCCAAGTTTGAAAATAAATGGGACACTTAATGAATTTAAAAATTCAAGTGTCACTGCAAAATGCAGCTTGACCTAATTGACAATAGAAAAAACGAATTTTTCTAGAAACACTTTAAATGATGACTTGAGGGGAAAAATACTAGATGTAGCACTAAAATAGTTTATTTCAAATAGGAAAGCTGTTTTGAGAAGAAGCAAATGACCTGACTGTTTCTCGAATCTTTTAATTTTATACTTGCCACTACCGCCACAAGTGTACAAAATTCGCAAGAGCAAAAATTTACCTTCAACGCGCGACGCACAATTTGCAAAAAGCATCAACACACCGTTACCGTGACATGAAAAATTTAAATATTTCGCAGTTCAGAGCTCGAGTCGCGATCGCGAGCAAGACTTTACGATACAGAGACGCGAGTTTTTTTCCTCTCGATAAAGACTCGACATCGCGGACGCCCTGCTTGGTTATGTTGGAGGCGGCGATCCCGAAAAAAGCGCGGCACTGTCACTTAACTATCACAAAAACATAAAAATAATAGTTCTAAAGGCTGCTCGAATTACAAGCCATCACTGATGAGGAATTCGGAGCCGACCAGACGACGGTTTAACGTCCAAAGCTCCGACCGGACGGTTGAAAAAAACGGAAGGTCGTATCGCGACTTCGGGAGGCGATTCTTGCAGATAATCTCCTGTTAATTCAGCGGCACTGATGTTTCACACGCGCACTCGCAATCACAAAGAGCGAAAAAATAAGAATAAAAGCGTCCCTCACCTTAATATGACAGGAATACAGAGGCTCGCTGAGAACTCGGATGTAAACACAAGCATCTTTTCGTGGTACTGACAACAGGGCAGCTTTAATTGATAACGCGATAACACGCGTTACATTGCGACAGGCTTGGCTCCAAACTCTTCCAGCAAATTACGTTATTAAATGCCGTAATAAACACAAGAATCCGCGAACTCTTTGGAAAACATCCATCGGAAAGTTAAGATGGCAGCCATACTTCTCGACAAAACAAAGGTTCACGTCCACGGACTCCCAAGCAACAAAAGCCACCAACCCAGATAATTTCCGGCGCTGCTGGCGCACCGCGAACTACAAATTTTCTTTATCCAGATCAAAAACTCTCCGCGACTTTGACTTGCGGGACAACTACGCTAGCGAAAATAATAACTGGACGTTTTTCCTCTGTTTTCCAACTCTTTTTTGTGATTTTCGACTGAAAAACGCGCAGTCAAAGACTCGCGATTGCGAGTTTGACGCCGCTAATTCGCCCCACCAGACAGCGCTTTGACCAAGTTGCGATAGTCGCGCTGCAACGGCGACTACTCGCAGTGGTTCCGCGAGTCGGCAGGTTCCGTTCCAGCGATCCATTGCCAACCTAAGCGCAAATAAGTAGTAAGTCGAACGACCACTGGCCTGTGGCCTGCGGGTTCTGAAATCTCCTCTTTTCCGAGGCATTTCCAGCTTGCTGCGACTTCTGTAAGCAGCTGAGCATCGAGATTTTCGCTAGACCTGCTGCTTCTACGAATTGGCAATTTGAAAGGTCGATTCGACGAATGGAACATTGCAAATCATCGATACAGCCAAGGTTGCGAAGGCTGGGTGAAGGGAAGCATCCAGACGACATCGGAGGTTGACGTCGGTTGGCAGGCCTCGCAAAACGCAAATCTCACACAAAATGGAGTCAGCCTAGTCTGCGATCGACTGCTTAAGGATTATTGATTTCTAAATGTATATACACACATGCATATGCTACTAACAGCTACGGGACAGTACTTCGGAGTATATTTCGAATTCGAATGGCTCTTTACTCACTCAACGTAGAAGGATCTGTTTATCGAGAATGCCGATGTTGTTCTTGCGGAATTTTTTCACCATGAGATTATTGAGGATTCTATTTAAAAATGCCGCTAAATGAGATAATGATAGCAATTCGAATTTAAATATTGAACAGACCGATATCAAGATTCAGTAAGTTTAGAAGCTCACGTGTTCTATTGAAACCTATTACAATTATAATATAAAACAAATGTATGTCAACAAAAAAACATTTTAAAAAATTTTTGGAAAAATTTTTATTAACATGATATTTAACATTCTTATTTAATTTGCAATCAAGTTTGTGATAAGTTACTGCACAAAAATATAAAATGTATGTTTACATTCTAGCTATAAATTTGCATTAAGTTTCAAACAAGAAATTTGAAAATCTTGGTTACATTAAATGCAGTGCAAATAAATTTATTACAATATAAAAGCAGCTGTGTAAAATCTAAATAAAATTTCTAATATTAAAATTTTTTATTAGACATGGCTGACTATGATCCACAACTGAAAAGACTGTTATTGCCACCGGAGGAAACTTTTTTTGAACAACTCATCAGATATGGATTATATCTTGGAGCCGTATTTCAAGTTGCTTGTTTATTAGCGATAGTAGTATATCATGGAAGTTCTACAGATGGTATAGCTGCATTAAAGGTATTTAAAATAGTTTTCAATATTTCAATGATGGTTACTTTTTGTAGTAAACATATTTTAGTAATTTTATTAATTGTGAAAATTAATTTCAGGATGATCCTAGTGATATTGAATGCTCTGAAAATAGTCCACAAGTGACTCCAAGAAGACCTCATAGACCAAGAAAGCAAGAGAAAAAGAAAAGACGTTGAATCATATATAAGGACTGATTTTTACATTCCATTAACTTAACATACAATAAGCTAAAAAATAGTGAGATTTTTATAATATTTTATACAAAATGTTATTATAAACGCAAAAAACTTTTATTATGTAAAATGAACCTAACAGTATTTTTATCATAAACAGTCAACGCTTTGTATTATATTTACAAATCATTTATGTTATAAACTGTTTAATTTTATTAAAAGTATTTATATTATTCTTTTTAATTTAAAAGATTTCGTTAATTTTTTATTTCTCTAGCTAAAAAACACATTATTTTGTGATTTTTAGTTATTTTATTACATATGTTATACATGTGGCATTAATTATACATTAAAAGAATGCAGTTTGTATATAAATCTTCTTATTGATTAGATTTTCTATATAAAATATTAAAAGATTTGAAATTATATCATGAAATAACGAATAAACAAAATAAATATTTAAAACAGAATGATTATCTTTTCCTTTTTCAAACTATGTCGTTTTAGAATATAATATTAAAACAAAACGTTTATTGAACGAAATACTTATATAATATCATAACAGAAAACATCTCATGTCATTTTAAAAATATTTGTTTAATTAAATATTATACAAACAAGTGAACACATTTGATTTATATGTATGATGATAACAAGTATAATCAAACAAGTGGCTAAATAAAAAGGTATGCAGATCTGTCATATCATATGGCTCAGTAAAATGATCAATATTTTGAAATAAGATTTCGAATGATGTAGAAATAATAAAAGTTGTAATATCGCAAGTATTACAGTAATAATTAAGATTGAATCGTTTTAATAATATTATCAAATAATTAATCACGTGACTCGCCGACTTTCACATTCTCGTGGCGTACGAAATTTAATATCTAATATAGAGATCATATTTTACTAAATTGAGGACGTGGCTCAAGACAGAAGCTTCCTAAAATATAATAATTTATTATATTATAACATGTCATATCAGTAGTAAAATCAATAGCAAATGAAATATATCATGGTTCTAATTTCATTTAAAAATGTTTAATGCATGTCAAATTTAATCTGACAATTGTATATAGTACTTAAGTACTATATAGGTAATACAATTATCTAATTAGGGATTCTTTTTTTTAAATAATAACGACATAATGTTTATTATTGGTTATTTTATCCCTAGTTAAAAAACCATCTAGCAACATAATTTATAAAAATTAATTTCTTTCGAAACTTTTTATTTGTATAAAAATTTTTTATAAAATGACAACTGGTATATGGTGTCATTTACGGCACGTATGCACGGAGAAAATGATTTTTACGTGTTTTTACATATATAGGGCGCTTCGGTAGTCGGTGCCTCCAATTCACATACGTGTCTGAATATTGGACTTGGACACATTGAGCAACCTTTAGAGAAACAGAGAGAGAGAGAGAGAGGAGTTATTCGGCCGTGGTAGCGTTGCCGTATGTTCTCTTTGCTCTCTCGTGCGCGTGGAACTGCAGACAACCTGACGTTCGAGAGGTTCCGAACACATTTTGCGGTTTTAGTTTCTCTGTGCTGTCTAAATTTGTTTTGCGCAATCGCGCAAACATCGACAACATGGGCAGTGAGTATAATTTTTATTTTTCTTGATTTCCACAAACCTCATAATCGGTTAGAAATACATCGCTAACCAGCGGTCTTAACATATTGCATCCATTTCAATGTATTTTTTCATTTTTTTTCAGTCAAATTTCTCGAGGTGATCAAACCTTTTTGCAGTATCTTGCCAGAAATAGGAAAACCCCAGCGAAAGGTGAGTCTAACATGGCTATTTCTGGATCAGCACTCTTTGAACACTTGCACATACTTACGCGCGTACATAGTGCTGTACCGTTTGAGGTACCGTCTTTTGTGAATTTGGTATTTGTTTAAATAACTTTTTGAGGAAAAATATGCTGCGTTTATTTCAACATTTATTCAAATTTTACGAATTACGCTTTGACAGCTGGCTACTGCGCAGGCATAATTTGAGCTCATAGAAATATGTCTTTTGCAGATTCAATTCAGAGAAAAAGTATTATGGACAGCAATTACACTTTTCATCTTTTTGGTCTGCTGCCAGGTAAATACAAATTTTTGACTATTTAGTAAAGTTTCTGGAAAAACTTTAATTAGATAAAATACTTATTTGTTCTTCACAGATTCCTCTCTTTGGAATCATGTCTTCAGACAGTGCAGACCCATTCTATTGGATTCGTGTTATTTTGGCTTCCAATCGAGGTACTTTAATGGAATTGGGTATCTCGCCAATTGTGACATCTGGTTTAATCATGCAATTGCTGGCTGGTGCAAAAATCATTGAAGTTGGTGATACTGCAAAAGATAGAGCTTTATTCAATGGAGCTCAAAAATGTAAGATGACAAATTCATTAATATTTAATGTTTGTTTATTCATATTAACTTTATTTTTTTAGTATTTGGTATGGTTATTACTGTTGGTCAAGCTATTGTTTATGTAATGACTGGAATGTATGGAGATCCAGCTGAAATAGGAGCTGGAGTTTGTCTTTTGATCATTATCCAACTGTTTGTTGCTGGTTTAATTGTCTTACTGTTGGATGAATTGCTGCAAAAAGGGTATGGATTGGGGAGTGGTATTTCCCTTTTCATTGCTACCAACATTTGTGAAACTATTGTTTGGAAAGCATTCTCCCCAGCTACAGTTAATACAGGACGTGGCACTGAATTTGAAGGTGCAGTCATAGCTCTGTTTCACTTACTTGCAACCCGACAAGACAAAGTTAGAGCTTTGCGAGAAGCTTTCTACCGTCAAAATCTTCCAAACTTGATGAATTTGTTGGCAACTATTTTGGTCTTTGCTATAGTTATATACTTCCAGGTAAATATTATAGTTTGATAAATTGAAAATATCTTCCTACTCTTACCATTCCATTTTTTATCAAAAGTGGAATTGGCCGCTTGATGGAAGAAAATTAAATGCGAGTATTACTTAAAAAGACGTCAATTTATATACGTTTTATTTTGTATACTTGTAACATTAATATCTAATTAATACATGTTAATGTAAATTAATAAATCATGAATCTAGAATAATTAATATTGTACTATATTATAGGGCTTCCGAGTAGATCTTCCAATCAAATCTGCCAGACATCGTGGTCAGCAAAGCAGTTATCCTATCAAATTATTTTATACAAGTAACATTCCAATTATATTGCAATCAGCATTGGTTTCCAATTTGTACGTCATCTCTCAAATGTTAGCAGTCAAATTTCAAGGCAATATTATTGTTAACTTACTGGGAGTATGGTCAGATGTTGGTGGTGGAGGCCCTGCTAGGTCTTATCCAGTAGGTGGTTTGTGCTATTACTTATCTCCACCAGAATCTGTTGGACACATTTTGCAAGATCCTATTCATGCTGTTCTCTACATTCTGTTTATGTTGGGATCTTGTGCATTTTTCTCAAAAAGCTGGATTGAAATTTCTGGAAGTTCTGCTAAAGATGTACGTATGCTTATTTTAAAGATTTTTTTTATAGATTCTGAATAATGAGATTATACATTCTACTAATTGTTTTATTTAAATTTTAGGTTGCTAAGCAATTAAAAGAATCTCAAATGGTAATGCAAGGTCATCGAGAAAGATCTCTGATACATGAACTTAATCGCTACATCCCTACTGCAGCAGCTTTTGGAGGTCTTTGTATTGGAGCGCTTTCAGTACTAGCTGACTTCTTGGGGGCAATTGGTTCAGGAACAGGAATTTTACTTGCTGTAACTATTATTTACCAATACTTCGAAATCTTCGTAAAGGAACAAAGTGAAATGGGTGGAATGAGCACATTACTTTTTTAATTTCGTAGATTAAAAAATTCACTTGATGTGAATATCTGAGAATCAAGAACTGACAATTTAACTTAAATCGTTAAAGTTCGAGATAAATCCTGATGAAAATTTCATGACATTTAAGACTTTATTTTATATTTTAAATAGAATGGATTAAGATATACTTAAGAAATAGAGATTTTTTTACTATATGGATTAAAAAATAGTATTAAGAATTCATATTTTTTAAAACTAATAAGAGTATACAGTTTTTATATTGAAAAAGCAATAATTTCGTACTTATTCATGTTAGAATTGAACACTTGTGAATGATTATATTAACATTAAAGTTAGTTTTGATCATTATTGAAAAAAGTACATAATAAATATTTGGTTTTAACTCAGGCTTTAATGGATTAAATTAAAAATTGCTTGACATATTTATCATGTCAAGTTATTTATAAAATAAAACAATAATTTAAGTTGCTCTCTAATAGCAGCTTAAAATATTTATGAATCGACTATTTTTTATCTTCCTTCAAATTTTATATGTTTTTGTCAAAGTCGATTTTATATAAATAGAAAAATGTCACTAATGCGTTATAAACATTTGTATTGACAGGCACCACTGTGATATCCAATTAGACATTTTAATCATAAATATTTTGTATCCTTGTAATAAAATAAAGCTTTGCACTAATATAATATAAAAATGTGCAAGTTGTAAAGATTGAAGTGAATTAGACCAAGAAGTCTTAACTGATTGGATATCATATTATTTAAATAACTGAGAGTGTAAAATAAATTTATTATAAATTTTGCTATGTAGCATTAATTGCATAAATTTCTGCTTACTATAAGCGAGATTTATAGTACAATTGCGTGTTAGCTTTCAACACTATTTGTGAGGCTTTATAAATATTTGTTAAAATGTAAGTAGTGTTGAAAACTTAGAAAATGATAAAAGTGCAATGTTTACAATCAACATTTTAAATATTGTTCATACTGCGTTACTTAACAGGACGATGCGCCCACCTAAGGGTAATTCATACAATCACTGTATTTATACAGTAATTTATACAGTAACTGTTCTTTTTTCGAAAAGATCATTCCTAAATATCTGTTAATATTTTAAAATACAAATCAATACTTCTTATTCACATCAAGCCGTATTATTTTTTTTTTATTTTTCTTATTGGGGCTTATTTTTAGATTAATGTACGTTTTATTTATTCTACATTATTAAGAATTGGGCTTATTTCTGGAGATTAAAACTTAAAAGTAAATTTTTACGATCAAATTGTTACAATTTGTGTAAAATTTTGTTCTGTATAAAAAATTTTATACATCCTAATTTATTTCTTATATTTTTGTCAAAACTTGGAAATAAGACTGTTATGTAAGCTATTATTTTTTTTAGCAAGATTATGTTACCTGTCTTCTTTAAAATACTGTCTCAGAAGTGAGTAAGGGAATGTAAAAATGTCTACGAGGACCAATAACATAGTTTAACTACTTTAATCATAATTTAAAAATTTACAGTGGCAATTCTTTGAAAACCTCATTTAAATTTATTGTAAAATGATGTATAGGTAATAATAAATTAATAAAGATCTTGTACTTTTTTTATTTTTTATTACAAATACTGCTCAGAGTGCAATGTGTAAATTTTGTATGACTCCGTGGGTGTTTATAGATTATTTGTGATTTTATCCAATGTTCTTAAGCTTGGAAATACAAGATTGTACAAAATATATTTACATTTTAGAATTGATTCCTTCCTCAACTCTTTGGTATTACTATAATTTTTTGATTTACATTTTATAAAAAACATTATCTACATAATTATTTCAATTTGTATTGAAACGTCACTTGATAAATTTTATTTATTTTCGTTATAAAACAAGGTTGCGTATAAAGAACCTAAAACATGAATATTGGCCAATAATGTAAGCCTTAAAATTTCCGTAAATTGAAGATTTGGAGTTGAAGTATCCGTATCACGCCATGCTACGCTGGCACCTTCAGCTCGAGTAAACATCATTGGCGATGGAATATTCTCGTGCATGTACATCCACACGCATTCTCGCATAATAGTTGCAATCTGACATAATTGCTACATTAATATTTTATTTAAAATTATTTATTATAAATATAATATAAAAACAAACCTGCTGTGGTTCGAGCATCGGTAATATGTCTGTAATACTGGAAAGAGGTGGAGGTAGTAATTGTCCGAGAGCCATAACATTTGTTATTCTTACACCTTTATCGGTACTCCAATTAGCTAAAACGGTAGCAACAATAGCTCTTAGAAGAACTGAACAATAAGCTAAGGCTGGCCTATACCAAGCCGTTAACTGCAGTAATATCCAGAGAACTGGAGCATCTTTGAATGATCGTCGAATTTGTAAGTCCCTTTCCACGGTTACCTACAAAATATCAATAAAATTATGCATTTATTTGGAATGACTAGATTAACAATAATAAATATTTTAAGTGACCTTTGTGAATTCTTCATCTGGCCATGGTAATCCATTGTACATAACATCTGGAGATACTAGTTCTACTAATAATAAACTAACGAGAGTTAAAGCATCAGTATCTACAGTTCCTTGATTAAATTCCCGGTTACAGGAACATGCCTATGAGTCAAAGTATTAAAAAAACTTTTTTAATTATTTTCACAGAAAAATATATGCTTCACGAGTTACTAATTTACCCTTTTACCTTAATTACATCCATTAACAATGTACTATTTAAAGTTATTGTATCCTTGTCTATAGTATTATCAGGAGGACGTTTTCTTGGACCATGTCCGATTATTCCCGCGTGGAAAACAGATGAATGCCTTTGTGCTAAAATAGCTCCAGTACCCTAAAAATGTTTAACAATATATTAAATTTATTATAAACTTTATGCATTACATATATATTTACCTGTTTATGGTTTTGTTGCAAAAGAAATGTCTCAGTAATATCATATTTAAATTTTTCTTTTGCACCAAAATATTTTGCAGGATCTCCAAATAATGTTAATTCTAATATTTCTCTAAGCGCTAAAACTCTAGCATATTGAGAATATGTTGTTAAACCTCGAAGGAAACGGCATACAATTTTGGTCCCTTTGTATTTTTTTACAACATCTGAAAGATTTTAAAAATAAAATGTTAATTTTAAATAAAAATTTTTTCTAATATTCAATAGTGTTTATATTACCGTTTTCTCCTATACATATGAAAAAATAACGAATTATTGCTCTAGTCAATCTTAATATAAGTTCAACATTTGCTATAAAAGTACTGTTATCAGGCGGATTTAAAGAGTCTAACATTTCAGCAATATCGTTAGCCAAATCGTAGCTGTTTGTTTTTAGAAGATACATTGATATTTGCAGCAAATTAGCTCGTACGGCACGAGTTATAAAATTTGATTTTAGACTAACAATTTTACCAGAATTTTCCCATCTAAAAAATTAATATTGGAATTAATAATAGTAATTCAATTGTAATCAAAATTAAAACACTATTAAGTAACTTACTTCAATAAAACAGTAAGATTTTGAAAAAGTTGTCTAATAGCTAGGCAATCTGATACACTTGAATATTGCACATCTCTTATAGTTTGCTCAATCACTTGAGTAAAGTATGCATAATCGCATAAAGAACTTTCATTTTTGTATTTTTTAGCAAAATGATTTGAATTTTCAGTAATGAGACGAACTAGCACAGCTAAATGAAAATTGGTTTGAGCTTTTTGCAGAATAAAAGTAGCTGCTGATATTAAAATATTAAGATTTTGAGCTCCCAATAAAGACACTAATCTCATGGCTGTTTTAACTTTCAGAGGTTGAGAATTCAAAAGAAGTGGCATTACAGTAGGCAAATCTTGCTTGATTGATGTTAAAAAAGGTATACCATTTGATTTTGAATTATCCAATCTAAGTTTAAATTCAATTTCTTCTAGAATTAATTCAAGTATTTCACGACAAACGTTTTTTACACTTTGTGCAGCATTTACACTATGGTATCCTACATTACTAGGATTTAAGCTAGTATCTAATAAAATATTTATAATCTGAAATGCTCCTTGTTCACAACCTAGTGCTAAATGTACTGTAATATTTATTAAATTTGTGGCGTCATTATTAAAGTATCTAAACCACTCAGCAGAAAATAAGGCTAATCTTGGTATGACATCAGGCCTCACTGAAAAATTTAAATAAAGATATTAAAATAAATTTCTTAGTTAATTTTATGGATTAGTTATTAAAATACTTACAAATTTGGGAAATATCACTTGTCAGAGCTTTTAATAACATAGGTGAGAACGATGCTAGGTTTAATAAAAATGGAATAGTGGCTAGCCTTTGTATTTTTGTGTCTTCATTGACATTAACATTTTCGTCTAAACTCCACTGTGAGAGAATATCTTAATTAAATGATATTTCAATTTTGACTAATATACATAATGTAAAGTAATAAAATAATTTTTTACCATAAATAGAGCTAATAAAGCTGATCTAATGTCATAAAAATGGCTGCCTGCTAAATGACTAAGAATACCGACAACAGAATTTAATTTTGGATCACTCTTTTTATCTTTGCGATCATTATTTCCTACTGTACAAAAATCTTTCAAACCACAAGAAAGCACTCGGGTTATAACTACATTCGGAAAGCAGCTTCCTACATGTGCAACAACCCAATCAAAATAAGGACTGTGCATTACACTAGTGTCTAATAAGGCTTTTATACAAGATTCTGTATCAGAATGCATTAGGCACTGCAAACATTGGGCTGTAATGTCTATTAAAGTTCTTGTAGCTTGGCAGGACATCCATTGCTGAAGAGTATCATTAATTCCTACATTTCCAGATAAATTCATTCTTTTTGAGTAATCAGATGACAATTTTCCTGAAACAGTAATTGTCAATTAATTTTTTAAATCACTTTACTTACTCCTTCATTAAACATTTTTATAAATTACCAAGAAGATCAAGAGACCATGTAGATATAATAGGTGCCCAAGCTTCTGGGTTTCCATTGATAAAACTATTTAAAATCACATGTATTTCAGCTATTATATTGTTTTCAGGAATTGGTATATTTTGTCTTGACTGTAACAAAAAAAAATAACTAAACTTCATAACTTGTTTTAAAATAAAGAAGTAAAAATTAATTTAACAGGTACTTTTTCTTGAAAAAATTTGTAGATAGTCATTCAGTTGTTTATACTTGTTCACAATTGTTACTTCTTTCAATATTATGAAATAAAAGTTTACAAACCTCAATTTGTCGTACGTGTTTATTAACAGCGACAAAAAACACAGAGCAGAGGTATTCAAGTACAGCCTCCTTTGTCGCAGGTACATTTTTCAAAAGATTCAAAGCAGTTCTCGTCAACTCGAGAGTATTCGAATTTTGTGAAGTTCTCGCGGTACCCGAGATGAATTTCCTAACCTCCACCATAATATCTTGCGGCGGCAAAGAATCCGTCAAGTGCGGCATTTTGTCCGAGACTAATCATAAGGACGGATTCTGCACTGAAAGTAGCAGTCAAATAAAGACTGATATTCGTCAAAACCCAAGGCAGCAACTCTTCTTTACTTTGCGAAGTCACCTACGATCTGTTGCACCTTAGTGGACTGCGACTGCGTGCCATGTTGGATTCAGTACAAGTATAATTTTCTGTTGTGAGGGCGCTTCACGCGCAGTTTACAATTTCGTTGGTGATTACGAATTACGATACTACGAATACGATACTTGCAGAGAACCTTTACGTGCGGCATAAACGCTAAGTACGACTGTATACGAGGTCTATACTTACTTAGTTACTTGTAGTAGTGCAGAGTGTTTTTTCTCTGCTCATTCTCTGCAACTGCCGACAGTCTGGTATACCTACACTTGATAGTCGCAGACAAATTCTGGTACGTATTACAGAAAACTATCTTAACATTTTCTAATATTTTGAAATCAAAATAACTTTCAACTTTATTATGATTATTTAATCAGGTTCATTAAATTCTTACGTAAATGCTATCATTAATTTAATTAAGCATTTACAATTGGTATCCTGCGTTGTAGTGAGTCTAACATTGTGCAAACTTAAAAATTAGATACTATTCTACATTGGAAAACATTATTCTGTCAAAATTAATTTGAAGCTTCAAAATTAGTAACAATTTCGAAGATTTCTAATGTAATATATTATCTTAGAATTGATGTATAATATTCTATAAGAAGAATAATATTTCGTTTACTTCGATTTAATTTACAATACATATAGATTTTCCACTAAATATTATGTTTGCACGAAATAATTATTTATATTATTATTATTTTGTATTTAAAATGAAAAATTTTAATATACGATCATTATAATCATGGTTTGTAACGTAACATTTTGCAGTCCTAATTGCAATCTTTTTATATGCTAATTTTTTAATACGCTATAATAAGATAGAGAACATTTTAATTTGAAATGCAATGAACATCTTGGATCATTCTGTGGATGACAATTTCGTAAGGAATTTTTCCACCTGTTTTTCAGTATCGTTATTTTATACGAAAATCCGCCTGTAATATGGGATTTAAAAATGCGCTTAATTTCAAATAAACAAATAGATAAAATTAAATTTTTTACAAAATATTGCATAAAAGCGTACTATTTTTACGATTCATTATCATAACTGTAAAAACTGCAATCACTTATATTTTAAAATTTTGTTACATAATAATTGAACAAATCGATAATTCGGAACTTTTATCAACAAGATTTTATTAAAGCGATATAGAAGATTTAAAGTGAAAATATGTTGATAAAATGAATGAAGAATATACAAATGAAATTTTTAAATAAAATTCTAATTTTACAATAATCTACTTTTTACCGAGTTTGAAAGATTGAGAAAAATTAATTCTTTTAAAATGTCGGTAAAATCTTTCAAATTACCGTTTTAAAAATATTTATTTAAAAAATTGTAACATGTAAGTGATGGATTTAAATTATTGTGATGGAACATTTTTTGCTGTTAAAAAAAAGAAAAGAAAATGTGCAATAAAATGGTTATAAACTTGAAAATGAACATAGTAATTATAGTTTTTCTTGGGAAAAATTTATAGTATAAATTGTTGATAGTTCCAAGTAACCTTATTATAGAGTCATACTTTAAAACCTTGAAACTTTTTACATTTTTTAATCTAATAAACTGTTCCATTAAATTAGTGAATTATTTAATAAGAAATTTTTTAAAATGCTTCATCTACTAATAATTTGACAAAAAAAAAAATTATGCCGAATGTTATTTACTTTTTCTTAATGCTACAAATTGAATAATCAGTGAAATCACTCGTTGAATAATAGATAAAAATATTACCTTAATACCTGGATTATTTAATTGCATTTAATAGAATAATATGCTTTATCTTCCTGGCTTTTAATATTGCAGTATAAAATCCGATATAGATCTTTAGCATTTTTTTAATAAAAAGTAAAATACGTTTGCGCATTAACTGTAAAAAACATATATTTATCAATCATTTTATTGTGATACGAATTAGATATATTTCAGTATTTTTCGAAATTGTAAAAAATTAATAAATTTTATTTATGCTTTTGAAGAACAAGTAATTATTATAGTGTTACATTATAAAAGTTATAGAATGCAAAATAACGAATAAAATTTTTGTTTCTTGACGATTAACGGAAGTAACTGTAAATAATTGTTTAAAATCGAATCAATTTTTTTAATATTATATATAAATAAATAATAATAATTACATTAAATCAGAATAATTTCAATTATATAATAATATTAATAGAATTTTAAAATTGTACCAGAAGAAATTTTACGTGTACATTTTAACTTATCATGAATCGAAATGAACGTTAAGATGGTATCCTGAGATATATCTTAATCTTAAATCTTATTAGCATACTAAATCTGAATAAATGCCTGTTAATAAGTAATCAGTACTTGAAATGACTATATTTTTCGTACATATCTTTATCAGTATTTGTTTCAAGCTTCATTAATTTATCTATTTAAATTAAATGACAATTTCATAGAACAATAAATATTATCTTACAGCTCCTGCTTATAATTTCTTTATTAATTAATTACTGTTGATAGACTTTTTAAGTCGAATTTCCGCTAAAAGAATTTAACTGCGGTTAATGCATATACTTAAAAAAATAAATAAATAAAAAACAAACTCGATCGCCACTAAATTATTTTTTTATCCAAATTTACATAATCAATATATTTGTAAATTTTGATAGTACTATATTCGGTTATTTCGGGTAAATAAGATATTTTTATTGAAGAAAGCATTTGAATTCAGATGCTCATTTACGTAGAAAAAAATTTTCTATAAAAAATAAGAGGTAAAATAATACAATTATTAAAGGTTACACTCAGTTTTGATCATACAAAATTCAGATATTTTTAATAAAAGTTTCAGTAAATTACTACGATATTTTATTGAAAAAGTTTGTTTGTCAACTAATAATTGTGTTTACGTCGTATTAATTCTAGAAATTATATTTTTATAGCAATCATTTTTTATTATAAAAAAAAATTAATTACTATTTCATTTCGCAATTAAAAGTGCAGTGTAAAAAGTCACCTAATAAGATGTGTATGATTTTTCTGTACCGTAGTATTATTATATTATATTTGACTGTTTTCTGAATCGTGAAATAATGTCTCTAGAAATTCGAAATGCTGCATTCATCTTTCAATTGATATATATTAAAAATATTTAATGTTTAAATAGAAGAATTTTTAAACAGACCTATTTGAAAATTGGAATGCATTCAACATTTAAAAACATTGCTTGTTTACAATAAGCACTTGCATTTACGCATAATACGCCTCGTTTTAAATTGCAAAATAAAACACACAAAATAACAATTACTGATGTAGATAAAAAGTGCATTGACTTCTGCTTTTAAGGAAAATTGAGATTTCTTCGTAAAATAAGTGAATCGTTGAAATTAATCTTTATTATATCATATCAAGGGATTGTTTTTTTAAAGAAGCAATACTTTCTGTTTATATTTTTATGGACAAAGCAACATTGAATAAATATTTTGCACTCCTATAATATTCGCTAAGATTCACTTTCAATGTATTTCAATAAAAACATAATATTGTAACTTAATGTTATTGCAGCTAATGTAAGAAAAAAAAATGATATTCTCTGTACTGTACTCGAGATTGAGTATTAACCTTCAATACACTTTTATTACTTTTATTGAAAGATAATCGTTTATCTCAAGTATTGTAAAAAGCAAGCTTAAAAATGTCTTAGTATATCGTTTAGACGATCGTTACGGTTTATCTTAATGCAGAGGCAAACAGAACGAGCGTTGATCATAACTAATTACTCTTATCCGGTGCGCTGAATAGTGACAGTGTTTTAAGCATTGGCAAGAAACAGCTCAGTCGTGGCGAGACCGCAGTCCTATCAACTTCGGATTGAAAGTGCGCTTATTTTTTATTTCTACTGCATTTTTAATTTCACTTACTTTTCGGTTCGTTTTTCATGCATTTTACGCAATTTTTAATGGTACCCCACTTCTGCTGTGAAAAGTCCAAGTAGCAATCATGCAAATTCTTTTTAAATTTTTATAGGGTACGATAATTTAAAATGCCCGTAACCGTTGAAAAACTCGCCGCAGCCATCGAGCTTGGAGAAGGACCTCATTGGGATGTTAAGAGCCAAAAATTATATTACGTAGATATCAATGCTCAAAATATTTTGAGATTAGATCCTGCCACTGGAAAAGTTACTACTGCCCATTTAAGTAAGTTTTGATTTATTAAACAGGCCTTTTATCTTAATCTGATCGTTGATTTTCTAATTTTTCTTTTTTTTTATACTTTAAAATGTGTATAAAGTAAAGAATTAATCAAAATTATTTACAAAAATATTTAAGAAAAAATTAGTTTCGTTATTTAAGTTTAAGTAGGTTAAATAAATTTTAAAAAATTACAAAGTTTATGATACAGAAACTTGATTTATTTTATTTAAATTGATTGATTTTATTTATTTATTTCACCCATTAGAAAAAAATTTAAAGAGTAAATTCTATAGAGGTAAGATATGTTATCTGTAATTAATCGGACTTATATTTAAAAGTAACAATCATACAATTATTGATTAAAAGAATTAGATATATTATAAATTGTGCAAGTAATAAAGCAATTTGTAATTAAAAATTTTAATTCGTTTCGTCCTGCAATGCCTCAAACTCTTTGTTTTTTTCTCTAGTGTACTATTTGAAGGAAAATTATAAAAAAAAAAAATTAAAAAAAAATACAAAAAAAAAAAATTCCAGAATCGACTTCTAAGTAATAATTAATTTGCGGGAGGTATAGATGATACACTGGAATATCTATTTATCCAATTAATTAAATCTCAGGGATTGTTTAAGCTAAAAGTATGCATTTTAGCAAAAACTTAATAATACACTTTTTAATTAAAGCTATACAAAATACAGTTATAATTTTTTTATTTCAAAATTTTTAATTTTATAATTGATGTCCGCCATTTTGTGTTCGCTATTTTGAATCACACACTAAAAAAACGTTCCTCTTTCCTCTTCATTCGACCAGGTCATGCGGAATCCTCTCAATATTGAAGTCAGCGGAAGTTCTATTTATAATAATAAAAGGAATACTACTGTTTGTCAGAAATCAATTTCATTTTCAGATCAAATGACGGTTATTCCAATTAAATAAAAATCGATTTCAGAGAAGCAGAATCCTTATAAATAGAAATTTTGTTGACTTAAATAATTGAGAGGATTTTTCTCGTTATAATTAAGGAGAGGAACCTTTTTTTTAGTGCAGATTAGTAATTATTGTGATCTCTAAAAATGAGTGTCAACTTGATTGCAGAATGTATCAGTTCTTCAAACGTACAAAATAAGATGTAGTCAGGAAATGTGAAAAATCTCGAAAAAGCAGAAAAAATTGAAGAATTAAAAATAAAATCATTTTTCATCATTTTTCATTCATTAAAAATAAAAGAAGTTTATATTTAAAAATACGATTATTTGGGATGAAACGTGCTAAGCATGATAAATTTTGTTGTATAAAATTCTTCTGTATAGAAAAAGATAATAATATAGTTTTATACACAATAATAAATTTGTAATAATATAAAAAGAATTATTGAAGTTATTGATTCTGTTATAAAAATACTTGCTTTTGTGTTTAGGTGGTGGACCAGTTGGAGTTGTTGTTCCAGTTGAAGGTACAACAGACAAGTTAGTAGCTGCTTCGGACAGGGATTTAGTTTTAGTGACTTGGGATGGAGAAAGTGACAACCCCAATCCGCCTGTAAAAAAATTAGCGTCTTTAGATACCGATCGTAAGGACACCAGAATTAATGATGGAAAGTGCGACCCTGCAGGCCGCTTCTGGGTCGGTGCGTAACAATTTTCTACACAGTCAATTTTTAATGTCTTGTAAAATGTAAATATTTTTTTAGCAAAAGGATTAGAATTATCTAACTTTTGCTCTTGTTAATTGTTTTTGTAAAAGAAGACTTTTATGATAATTTTTTTCATCTGTATTTAATGAAAACAAAAATTTTAAAGTCTTTTTTACGAACGTTTTTTTAACTTTCGTTTTAAAATTAATGATCTACTTAAGTTTAAAAGAAAATAATTATTAAAAAACTATGTCACGTAAAAAATGTAGGTACTTTTTAACATTACCCTTTGTCTTATATAATAAATTACATAAATCTATAAATTATAAAAAAATTTTTAGGAACCATGGCATACGAAATTAATAATAAAGTTGAACCAAATCGGGGCGCTCTATACGTCCTCGGACAGGATGCAACTCCAAAGAATGTCATTTCTCCAATTTCTATCAGTAATGGATTAGCGTGGAGCTTAGAAAAAGATGTTATGTATTATATTGACTCAATGAAATACCAAGTTTGGGCTTTTGATTACAATAATAACAATGGATCCATAAGTAATCAAAAATTAAAAATTTTTGCAGCGAAATAATGACGAAAATTACAGATAAGAATACGTTCAAGTTTTTCAGAAAGAAAAATTATTTCAAATTCATTAATTTGAATTTAAAAAATGTTTATAACAATTCTGTTTGATTTAACGAAATTATTAAGCATTGAGATCAAAATTTTTATATCGTTTTTTTAATTATTGCTTTGAATGTCATTATATATTATCTGTAATTTTTAATCCATTTTTATTTATGATTTTTATTTTAATAAAAATATTTTTCATGTTCGTCTTAATATTATTTTAGCCAACAAACGGGTTCTGTTTGATCTAAAGGAAAATAACGTCAATGGTTTACCTGATGGAATGACGATAGATTCTGATGGCAATTTATGGGTTGCATTGTTTAACGGAAGCGGAGTAAGTTTATTTACAATATTATTAAAAGAAGTACCGATTTTTAAGTCAATTTTTTTTTGAATTTACAAAGTTATATTTAAAAAATAATTATTTTATTTTTAGATAATCCAAATTGATCCTAAAAGTGGAAAACTGTTGCGAAAAGTTGATTTACCTGTCGAGAAAATTACTAGTGTTGCATTCGGTGGTCCTAATTTAGATGTATTATATGTAACATCAGCACACGTTGGTATGACTGCTGAAGAAAAACAGAAAAAACCTGATTCAGGAAGCCTGTATGCTATTAAAGGTCTTGGTGTTCGAGGAACTGCACCTACTAATTTCAAATATAAATGTTAATTTAAGTATTAAGTTTTTAAAAATAAATACATACAAATTTTTTTTTAATTTTTAAGTGAATAATAAATAATATTAATTTGCTTGTTATGTAAAATAATTTTTATTAAAAACCGTATCGAACAAAGTATAACTAGTTTATATGATTTTTAAATCTTTGAGGAATTATTCTAGGTGCATATAGTATAATTAACAGAAGAAAGTCAATTATTTATGAATCGCTAAAGAATAAAAAATTTTTACGAATTTTAAAATACTACCATCAAATATTGTGATGAAGAATACTCTGTTTTCCGTACAGTTTTATTCAATTATCCTAACATAGATCTAATATTCTTCTCGCGTTATTAATTTTTCTATAAGTAGCCTGCAGTGAGGAATAAGAACTTTTAAAGCAAAATTGAGGAGGTAGAAAATAGAAAAAAGGTGCTTTTTATTTGATAATTGCGATTCTTTTCTCTGTATCGAGATTTTTACAAGAAATGAAATTAAAAGTTTATTTCATTTTTGTATCCGGTGTCTTAGGAAAGAAAATTTTTTGGTAAAGTTTTATTTATTTATTTATTTTTATTTATACCTACGTGAAAAAAGATAAAAGTTTACAAGAACGAAATATCCCATCTCAAATTTTTTTTCGAAACAATATCTTATTAAAAATAATATAATCATTTTTGTTCAAAATTATATTTCTAATCTATCTATCAATCATGCTTTGAATAGCTAAAAATATTTTGATTAATTAAAGGGCGAAGATGCACGTTGCTGAGTAAGTCAAAATATTCTTTACTATTTTAGTAAAAAAAATGTTACAAGAAATTACACAATTAACAATTACATAATTAAACAATGCATTCGTTTGAAACTTGTAGTCACACAGGAATTCATCAAAATTTAAATATCAATCGTTACAAATTATTTTAGTTGTTACACAATGTATTTTTTAGAAATAAAAAGGGTGATTTATTTTACATTGTAGAATTTTGTAATATATATATATATATATATATATATAACTTTTATGTGTACTGCAAACAAGTAAAAGGTAACTATCCGATCGTTTGTATAATGCAAAACTATGAACTCATTTGTTCAAAAAAGGAGGATTTACTTTAACTTATTTTCAAATATCTTCAATATTTATTTGGATTGAAAAAATTGGATTCGACTCTAATTTTTTGTAAATTTTTATTTTAAGGAAAAAGGAAATAAATTGCAAAGAAAAAATATCACTGTACTAGATAATGTTATTAATTTTTAAATAGTACCTTTAAAATCAATCTTGCAAATTAGTCTTTATAATTGAGTTAAGAAAGAAAAATGGAATATATATTTAAATTAAATCATCTAATAAAAAAAAGATGCATTTAACATTGAGGAGTAATGTACGGTAGGTTTGTAACACAGGGATAAGTGCTTCTTTTATTGCTCTTTATTGTACGTATATTATGGAACATTCGATCAATTATATCAAAAGCTTTCGATATTCCGCGATAAAAATAGTTAAACAATAAATTTGCACAATTTGAAAGCATTCCAGAGAAATTAAGGTCGATCGAGTACATTTCATAAATGTATTTTGAGTAATTTGTAGTGCATAAAATTGTAAAATAAAAATTAATATAATAGTTGTTATCCCTGGTAGAAACTTGCTAGATTTTATAGCTTAGCGCTTAATCACTTATATTATTCACAGATATAGCATTTTATCCTTTTTGCATAAGAATTTTGAATATTTTAATAATGCTTACATAATTTTGAGGATATATTTAGGTGCTTTTATTACATTATCTGTTGTTTCAACTATTGAAGTGGGTTAATAAATGAGCTGAATCAAAAAATAGAAGAATATTGAAAGCAATTTAAAGCGGCATTCCTGTCTCTGATACCGCATCAATGTATAAAGTATAATGAAATGATGTAGGCAATAGAGTAAAGAGAGACAATTTATTAGCTGTAAGTTAGCTCAGTAAACATTGATCAAAAAAAAATTTTTTTTTTAACATAATTCATTATTTTTTTGCTTCTACTGTCTTATTTGTCACGTTAATTGTTAATAATTGATTTTCAGTGATTTTTCATCGCTTTTTATACATTTTAAAATTAGACCTTCGAACAGAATTCTGCAAAATAAATTGAGCAGAGCGAATCACTTGATAGCCGCAACTGTATAAGTAAGTCCTCATTTCTTAAACTTTAGATGCGGCTATTACGACCATAATTCCTACATCCTTTGCTTTTTTTCTAGTCGCAAAAATGACTATTTCTTAGAATTTTCATTGACTCGAAGATGAGAAAAAAAATGTCATTATCATCTTTCCTCCCATTTTCTTGCGCGCTCTAATCAATGTTTTTCTTTATCGTTCAGTATATTGTTTTAAAAGACAATCGGACGCACAAACAATGAGCCATTGCATATATTTACAAAACTTGCGATGCACCGATTATTTATTACATTTTTAGGTACGGCTCTTTCAGTATTTGTGCGGATTCTTATTCTGATAATCGAAGATAAGTAGATAGTCGATAAGTTGCTGCTTAATCATTTAGGGGTCGGCTGGTTCCGTGACTATTTCTGTCGTTGATGATATAATCAGACTTTAATTTAAGGAAAAGACAAAAGTTTTCGGAGATTAAGAAGCTGCATAAAAAGAAGTAGCGCAATTAATATAATAACAGCTGCATGCTTCAGTGATTTAGCTCAATTTGGCGCGGCGTTTTGCTTAATAGATGTGCCAAAGCTACTTCGACGCGGGGGAAAGAAAAAATTTAATGCTATCCAATTGAGCTTGACAATAAGTCAAACAGCCGATGCAGATTTAAGTTTCAGAGATGTATAAAAAATTAACGAAGCAAAGAGCGAAACTAAATAACCCCCGTAAAAGCACTCGTGTCGCCTCCAATAATTGCACAGGCGCGAAATAAATCCCAATTGAAGCCGAATTTTCGGCGCGTGACGCAATACAATATTCGGGGCCTTAAAAAAACTTCGCGTCAGCCTATACGCTCCTTCTCTCTCTCTGCAGCTGCGATATATCCCTCTCGCCAAAGACTTGCTTTCGCACACGATTAGCGCGCGGCGCAGGATCCCGCGGCTCGGCCAGGCATCGCAGGAACGGACAAAGAAGAAAGAAGAAAGCAGAGACAGAGAGCAGAGAGAGGGAGAGAGAGGGAGAGAGAGCGAGCGCGCGAGAGAGAGAGGCGTAGGAGGAGGGGGCGCCAGGGGCGTTCGGGGAGGGGATATATACGCCGGGGGCAGAGCGGAGAGGGAAAAGCACGGTGCTTTTGAAAAAGTTTTATCTTACCGGCACGCCCGGCCTCTCGCAGACGCTACCGAACACCGGCACCGCGAGGTGTACCGCTCTCTCCTCGATTCGTCGTCGTGTTCAGCGGGTTGCGCGCGCGCGCGGCAACATCCTCCCGATCCCGATCGGCAAGCAGAGAGAGAGAAAGAGAGAGTGAGAGCCGCCCCACATGTGCAGCGGCCAGTCGCCCGCTTAAGAGCTGCCGCACCGCAGGAGAGAGGCAGGACCATGCCGAGGACCAAGCCGCTGCTGCTGCTCGCGCTCCTCGCCGCCGCTGCCCTCGTGGCCGGTCTCGAGGTAAGACTGCTGCTTTTCGCGCGCCGAGCCGATAAGACGCGCCGGGGGAACGTAGTCGCTGCGTGGGCAGTTTTTCTTTTTTTTCTTTACTGGCACGTAACTGTCAGGCGACGGTGGTATGCAGATGTACGCGCGACGGACGGAGTGATTACACACTCGGCGGCGCTGGGCAGATCGGGATATTGGGGATATGAGTGACGCGCCGGGCAATTAGATGATTGTTTAGTTCGTCGGTTATTTTCGGGCGCGATGCATTATTGGCGAACGCCGCGATTATGGGCCGGTTTATTTCCAGATTATGCGACGATCGGGCGGGACATTAGCTTGATTAACGATGCTTCAAAATTTTCGCGTTTTAAGATAATCAAATATAGCGCTAATTGTAAGCGCATGAATAATATAATTGCTTTTTACAAATAGTAGGAGAGCCGTTTGATGCCCGGCAACACTCTGTATCCAAAAATATTGACTTTCAATCAATTAAACTTGTATTAAACTTTCATAACCGTATAATACCCGCGACATGTCGATGTTAATGAAATTAAATCCGTCGAAATTCGCTGCGCTATACATTTCTCGTGAAAGATTTATCATTTTTTTAAGTACTGGCCTTTCTCTACGACGGAACGAATCCGCGCCTCGTGTCTCTGCGCCAACGGTTCTCGTTTGAAAAAAAAAAAAAATAAAAAAAAATAATGTGATACGTCACTTAATACGCGCGATATCATTTCTTTGGGAAGAACTTATTTCAAACTTTCCCGTCATTCTAAAGCTTCTTTAATTTCGTCCTCGAGATTGTCGGAAGGCATCCGAAGAAGAAGAAGACCACACTGTGCCCGGCAGTATTTAAAAATTAACCGAAATCTTACCTTTACGTTAGTGGGCCTGTTAGTGCGAAAATGTGCTTAGCTGTGCAATCGCCGCGTGTACGTCAAGACGTTTTATAAAGTCGGCGCACGCGTTTATTTTTTTTGATCGGCTCGTCGCGCTGAATATTGTAATAAACTTTGAGCGAATATTTACGTTTCGTTAACTTTAATATTATAACGTTTGAATAAAATTGAACGATTAATGTTCGAGCGCGACAAACTTAAATGCTTTAGCCCTGTTTGATTGGAAGTCTAAAATTGGTATTTCGTTAAAATGCAATTTTCGACAAGTATATACGTTTGAACTTTGATTAATTGCTTTTCTATACTTAAAATTTTGCATCTCTCGAATCGGTGCTGCATATACATATAACGTAAACGCTAAATGCGGCGCGATAATTTTATTTTTGCCTTACATCTCACTCGGGGAGCGTTGACACAATGAACCGCTTTATTAAGATGCAAGCTCGATTGGACGTATATACGAATCAAAAAAATCTCCTCAATTTGTCCTCGAAAGCGTATTTCTGAGAGGTAAAATTAGCGGGTATGACACAATTTTGAAAGTACATCTCGAAATCTCGAAGGAAAAGACGCGCAATACAGTCGTCTGCCTTCGAGAGTCGCAGTGGGTCTCATCATAATTCCCGGAGTCCTCAAAAATACGCGCCGCTACTCAGAGAAATCGCCGGCGCAGTTTTGCAAAGTAGCGCAAAACGGCGAAGGTGAAAAATAGGTCCGCTCGTATTATCCACCCACAAAGGAGATAAAGAGGTCCGCTCGACGAGCGAGGTATATAACCGTTTTTTAAATCCGCCTAGTAATTAATGAATTAATCGGATAATCGATTGCTCCTCGGAGCATGAAACTAACGAGTGCGCCCCGATGAAAGCCCTTGCCGACGCAACAGGGCCTGAGCCGCCGCCGCCTCCGCTTGCGCATTTACGCGCGCCGCCGCAATTTTCCGAATCCCATATCCCTCGCTGTTTATCCCCCGGCCCCGGTTTATAAAAGGATTTCAATAATTTTCCGCAAGGAATTTCGACGCCCGGTCAGGTGGGGCGCGTCTTCGCGCCAGCTCCTGCATTGTCCGCGCGTTTATATATACCTGCCGCCGGCCTTTAAGTGGGCGTTACCGCCTCCTCATAATAGACCCCCCCGGCCCGCTTAATGAGTTCCGTATCCGCGGCTTTCGCCGGAACAAATCGGCTCGGGAATCGGGCCGGCTGCTTAGACGATCCGCGCGTTTTAATATTCGCGAGAAGCGTCTCGTTTTAAGCCCCGGCGTCGATTATCCGAATCTTCCGGGGAACAATGGGCTAATAACGCCCGAGTTATTTTTCCGCAACCGTATAAAAAATGCGAAATATAAAGAAGAAGCCGCGGCGGAGACGCCCCCCCCCCCAAAAGCGGCGCAAAAGGGCCGAGAAAAATAAGAGGAGAGCTGCGAGCATCGGGCGAATCCTTCTTCTCTTTATCTTTTTCTCATAAATTTATGAACTGGCTTTTCGGATCCAGCCAAGCATGTGCGATGTATACGCCATTATCGGCATGAATAACGCTTCCACGGAATTTGTTACACGCGCCGATCTTCTGTATATATATATAACGCTATACGTACGCGTGTTTTTAATAATTTATCGAAATATCGCGTATAGCTTCGCGCGCGGCGCCCTGTTATCTGAAAAGCCAAACAAAGAGACGCGACTCGACAGATAATAGTGTCGTTGTCGGGCGATCGCGATCTTCGAGCAGAGATTATTCGTGTAAAAAAAATCCCTCGCGGCCGAGGCGTTTCTCTTCCGTTCGTCGCGCCGAACAGTTTCGGGGGGGTTATAACAGTAATTCGCGGCGAAGATACGAGAGTCGTCGCCGGCCGAGCGTCGGGGGGGCCCGAAGTGATTTCTGCCTCGAAACCGGGGCCATATATCAAAGCGCTCGATCCCTTATAAGGCGAGAACCGTTCTCCGATGCATTTGCGTGGACTACTTTCAGCTGCCCCGGCGGGAGTGAGTAATCTGGACAATGAGCCGAGAGAGCCTGGCGACTGGCGTCGGTTGCCGGGGGGATTAAAAAAAAAAAAAAAAAAAAAATTCAGGAGACGCGTGTACACCGATTGTACCGAGAAAAGTGGGATATGTCGTCATTAACGGGGCGCGGAGACGCGCGGCGTTAACAGCAAGTAAAACACACGAGGCGACGCGAGGCAGAGAGATAAAAAGAGAGCCTATACCCAGAAATTCCGTCATCCGCCGCCGACCGCCGGACAAGCGAAGAGCCGCGGAGAGACGGACCGCGGCTGAGTTGGCCGACCTTATATCGATACCGAAGTCGAGACTTGCTTCGACGAATTTGCGCGACGCGCGCCGAGCTCCCTTCGTAAATAAAGAAGATATAGGATTGCTTTGCTGCAAGTTTGTAATTACAAGTGGAGCGGATATGTCGTTTGTCCTGCTGTGTTTAATTGTATTAGAATAAAGTTGGATTTGAAATAATTGGGTCTCGAGGGCACTTTGATTATTTAAAATATTTATAAAATTCGATGATTATGATTAATGTCAGTCGGAGTAAAAGTCACCCTCGTAAGAAAAACAAGCCGCCGCTGCCGGATTGATACGCGCTGTAATTGATAATTTATATCGCCACATTGACGCAACCGTAAAAAAGATGACCCAATAAAAAGTTGATTACCAAGAATCGCGGATAAAAATTGGGATAAATCGCTTACTAATTTCGCCGCTCCACCTCTATCAAGCTTAAGAATATTAAACCGACTTAAGCCGCCGTTCCATTAAGATAACGTGCAATCGGGAAGCTTTAGTTTTGATTAGCGAACTACAAAGTCGGACGGTTTTATTAAATAAATTGTTTCGCCATAACGCGCCGCGCGCAATTCTCTCTCTCATATAGAGCTCTAATTGCAAAGTGAGAACCGAGGCCTTTGTGGAAGCGGGTTGGTGTAATTTTAAAAAATCAATCGAAGCCTTTTGTATATATCTATTATATGTAAATGCCCAGAGAGAAAATAACAAGTTCCTCTCGGCGCTCAAAACAATACGCGCCAAAGCAAATCTTTCAGGAGTCTCTTGTTTGCCTTTCGACGCAGAAAAAAAAAGCGGCCGAGTCGCGAAGACGCGGAAAGACCACTCGGCGATCACACTCGAAAATGAGCGATAGAGAGAGAGAGAGAGAAATCCATGCAGCGCCGGTCAAGTGCGGAGAGAGACTCTTAATTTGTTGATTCTGCCACTCAGCGTCTCGAATTTCTTTGCTTTGGTTTTATCGCCGCGAAAAAGCGAGGGGGCCCAGCTAGTCTCCTCGTTCAAACAAAAATCCGAAACCCACCGGTAACCGTTTGCGTTTTATGGGACGGCTATTAATATATTGTATCGAATATTGCCGCAAATGTAATTAAGTTTTAAATCAACGTAAATCACACGAGCGAGCAAAAGCTATTATCCATTTGGAGATTGACGGGAAAATGAATGTGTTTTGAATAATATTTACATCGCTGCGAACAGCGTATTGTGCAAACTGTTAACATTCTCGCTGTTTCACCTTTTTAAGTACAAGTTTTGCAGACGAGCGCCAATGCAAACGGCAAACAGGATTTTCACCTATTTTTTTTATCTCCGCGTTTAACCGCGCCGACGAGAGAAACATCTGCCGCGCACAAATCTTTAATGCCCGCAGCGCTTTAAGAGGAGCGCGAAAACAGTTTTTGCCAAAATTGCCATTTTACTAATAATCAAAGGTCAAACCTTATGAGGTTTTACGTACATCGAAGGGGGAGTACATATAGCTGTTTCCGCAATTTGGCAGAACGCGACGCGGAGAATTGGCCGCCGAGATATTATTTGACCGCTGCAGGAGCAAAAGGAGACGTGAAAGTTCATATGAGATCATCCGCTCCGAATCGTAGTAAAGCTCTTCTTACCTCGAAACGACAACGCGCAGAAAGCCGCGGGACTCGCTCCGGGCCGCCGGGGGGCTTCTTATTATGTAACTCCTTTTTACGAAAACAAGAAATTTATCGCCGCTCCTTAAACGAGGAGAGTATTTTTAATTTTTTTTTTCTCCCCCCGCCGTCGATCGCCCGTCTTTTTTTATTTTCGCCGCGTAAATCATTCAATTTCTTAATAGGGTCAAAATCGTAAATTATCGCCGAATATATCGAGGGAATAATCCGGAGCGACTTGTGGACTATTTTCAAAAGAGCCTGTAGCCCCCACAAAGAGCGAGTCTTTAAGCTCTCAGGGCAGATTTCGTACCGTTCGGTGAAAAGATAAAATGGAGCATCTCACTCGAACTGGCCCTAATAGTCTATTGTCTACGATTTAAGCGCGAAATCCTCACACTGACTTTTTCACCCGTTTCAATCTCAATTTTTGCCCCTCTACTTCGTATTTTACACGAAACTTAGGCTTGTTTGTTAATAAATTCTTTATGCCGAAGTGAAATATTTTGTTTTCTTTTTCTTTAAGAAAACTGTTTTAGGTCGACTAGTAAGAGATATTATTATGCATTCCATCGATAGTTTTGCTAGTTGATCCTCGTGTATAAATAGACTTTTATATCGGAAATCCATAGCGTTAGACAGGATGAAGTTTTTGCTAATACAATAAGAAGTCCCAAATAAAAAACAATTTGATCCGGCATATTTCTAGCCGCAAACACATTAATTGCAAAGCAGCGTAATGACAAAATTAAAGCTTAGTAAACGAATTGAAATAGTTTTTTATTCCGGGTACGTAAAGTTACACTTGTTAAAATTAAATTAAAATTGCCTTAAAAAAAATAGATTATTAGATTATTCGTAATATTTGAATGTGGAAACAAAATTTTCTAGTAAAAATTACAATAGTACATTTTAATTTAATCTATAAAAATCTAAAAAATAACCTAGTTTCTAGTGAATTTTACGAGGTCAATGATAAATTGTCAAATGTAGACTTGCAAAATTTACTAGGAACATGGTAATTTTTTAGATTTTTACAGTCTGTGATCAAATTAAAATGTACTATTGTAATTTTTGCTAGAAAATTTTTCTCGGTGTAAAGAAGAAAATTGGTTTATTTTTGGAATTCAATAACTTATCTTCTTTTATGCTGTATTTAATCATTAATATAATGCCGTCGTTATTATTTTTATTATTCGTCTAACGATTTATTGTAAATACCCTATTTTGTATAAATCACGTTTAAAAAAAACGAGTGGAAACCATACGAATATTTAAAAATTTTAATAAATAGAAAACGAACCTGCAGGCTTATCAAAGATTAATAATATTTTTTGAGAGACAACTCAAAGCAAGCGAGATTCTATTCCGTTTACATGAAAATTTCAAGAAAAATTGTTTGACAAATATTTTAAGCCCTGTTTTTTTTTTTTTTTTTTTGACGCGCCGCTCAAAAGTAATGAGCGCACAATATTAACGCCCGACTTTCAATACTTTGTACAGACGTTTTTTTTAAACGATCCGCGCCCCGTAAAGTGAGCGTCTGCCGCTGCTGCTGCGCCCTTTCGACTTTTGTGCCCGGCACGCGTGAATGCGTCCCGCCGGCGCGAAAAACGCGCGCAGTTTTCCTCAATACAACTGGATTTCTTTCAGCGGCGCAGTCGCATCTGCCGATATTGTATGCGTTCGTTAAAGTAAGCGAGATTTTTCCCCGCGAGCCTTTGACGAATGTGTGTGTCTATCTCTCTCTCTCTCTCTCTCTGCCCGCGCGCATTTACATTCAATATTAATTTTTTACTTATTTATTTATTTATGCACCTTCGCCTTTATAGGCGCGCGCGATCGAAAATAAAATTAAACGCGATAAACGCGATTTTTTAACACGAATTTCTTGACGCAACGCGCTCTTTGCTCTCTTATACAGGCGGTAATTATTAAAATGCTGTCTCTCTCCTTCGCGGTGGCGTTTTATTAGTCAGAATTTCAAAATTAGCATTACAGGAAAATGGTAATGAGCGTGTAGATCTGTTGTAACGTAACAGTCGCGACTTAGCGGCAATTCGTAGTACAATCTGGTGTAATGTGAATTTATAAAAATAGCCAATGCGCTGTATTTCAACCGCTATTCAATTTAAAACGGCGTGTATTTAAAAAAAAAAAAAAAAAAAATACACTTTATTTTTCATTAGACGCGTTACCATGCCGTAGATTTCAACGAGGCGTTTGAATTATGTACAATTATAGTAACGACCTTTTTAAAGAAGCATAATTGAAAGCCTATTTTTCAAAAGCCGTACTTTGTTGATTTTAAAGACTGCATACGTTCAGAGTGTTTACAATATTGGTATTAATTGCTATACAGCCGCGGAGACGTTCGACGAGAGGAGGCGTGAAAAAATTTATTTCAATTTATTTTTACCGCCTCTGTAATAAGCCAAAGAGTCATAAAAATAAGTACCATGAAATCACCTCGTTATTTACATCTCTAACTCGGTATCTCTACTTTACGCGACGTGGCTCCTATACCGGCGATATCCATCGGAATGCTCGATAATACTACACAATATTGTTTGCCGCGCGCTTCTTTTTACGGAACTAATGATATATCAACGCTACAATTATTGTCATTCGCGATCGACGAATTAACGGCTCCCGGCGCGCATTAGTCAGTGCATCTATTTTGATCGCTTCGGCGGCTCCAGAAAAATTTGAGCAACAGTCACGATCGCGTTTTATTGTAATACGTCACACTGATAGATCGCTTCGCTGATTACTGTTATTGAAATCCCCACATATGTAACTGCCCGCTGTGTAAAAGTCAACGGCCAATAAGCGCCGTTGAATATTCATTCGCATATCGTGTGTCATACCATATCCTCCTCTCTTACAATTACTTCTTCGTGCATTTTCGAACTGCAGATCGAAGGTTCGATTTGAAAAATATGTAACAGCGGACTTGGAGGGTAATTCTTTTTTATGGGTCAAAAGTGGTCGCGGGCCGGCGGCTAAAGTTTATAAGAGCAATTATTCGATCGATCATTCCGTATATAAAAGTTATTTTTTCAATCGTCGAATCAGGAAGAGTTTAAAAGCGAAGGCGAATCTTGATTTCGCGGATAGGCGCGAGCCTTGATTTAATACGATAACAAGCGGTCTCTATGAAGCCTTGAATAAAATTCTGTCGAAGAATATTGTTCGAATGTCTCTGTTTTTTCTCGGATCAATCAAATCACTTAACCCGGCAACAGCAGCATAATTTATCCCTCCTCGCCTAAACGTTAAAAACGTGTTTTTTTTTATTAAATCGTCGTACAATATTTATTCGGCGCAAACGGAACCGACGGCTTTCCGCCTAAATAATGCAGGAAAGTACATGACGATAGCTGCCTTGCAAACGATCGCACACGAGGCGGGTAATACGATTTTCGGTAAGGTCCGTTATTATTAATTTACGGGAGCTGCATTAAGAGTCGGGTGGAGAGGGCGCAGCCGTTGTTAATTAATCGAGCTTTCGAAAATCTTCGCTTAATCATTAAACTCCGAGTTCATTTCGAACAAATCTGATATGTGCCGCGCCGCGCCGCGCGCGCGCGCGAATCGAGTTACCAATTACGATCCAATTATGCGTGCATTTTCGATGTGTATCAAGCTTCGATACCACCGGAGGAGAGAGAGAGAGAGAGAGAGAGAGAGAGCCGCAGCCGAGCTACTTCGGGGCCAAGATAGCATCTTGATTACGGTCCGAGTGTATATAAGGAAAAATGAATCGACAAACAAAAGCTTTAACGACGCGCGGAGAGCCGCGCCGGAAGTAAAGCAAATCCATGCGTTAAATGATCGTATATACGCGTCGGCGTGCGACAATGTAAAAGTATATATATATATACATATTTCGCATATTCCTCGGGAAAGTTATCCGCGACGGCGGCGGCGGCGGCATCATCAGCGGAGCCATAGCTCGTCTACCGCCCTCTTGAATCTTTTTGACTTCTCCCTTACCCTAGTTTAGTGTGTTCGAAACCTCTTGAGTGCACGATGGGCCGGTGTGTGTGTGTGTGCCGGGGCGCCGGAGTCGTGTGGGTGACGAGACACAGCTACGCGAGCTCTTAGCGCACAAGATTCGTCGGAATCGGAAGCGTATTGAACGATTTTGGCGCCTACGACGCGCTAAGATGCGTCATAGAGAACGGCCGTTATCGCGATTTAATGCGCGACTCGATGTATTCACCGAGTCGCCGAGCGACGGTTTTAATTGACGAATTATTCGGCATTTTTATTGGAATTGTTGGGTGCGATTTTAAACTGGCCGTGGTGTTTTGAGCTTTTAGGTCGGTTTGTGGTTCGAGAGATTTGAAATTTGCGGAATTTTCTTATTCGGAATTTTTTTGAGGAAGCACTTGGGTCCGCACGTAAGAACGTTCAGTTTTGTAAATAATGAGCTGCGTAGTTGTTTGGATGCGCGATTCCGTTTCGACGCTTTTCCAGACTCTTTGTTCAGAAGAGATGATCGATTTCAAATTGGGATCAACGACCCCGACATTTTTATTTATAGATACATTTGATCCGCGGTTAATTTCAATAATTTATGCGAAAATCCCGTCTAGACTTTAAGACAAAATTAATTTGCGAGTTACAATAAATGGGGTATGCGACATTAAACATTTTCAATATATTTTTGAATTTAGTTTGACTCGCGGTAATGCGCGAAGAGTCGGCACTCTTACTTTAATTTTATTCCATAACTTCGCGAAACAAGTTTCAGTTCAGTTTTTCAAGCAGCATTTCAAAGATAGCGTTGACAGTGCTTGAGTGTAAAAAAATTCAGAGTGTATGTGGTGCACTAATTTTAGCTGTTACTCCTCTCTGATAAAGTTGAAAGTTAATTTTTAAATCGTCGCGAAGTACGTTATTGAAAGTAATAAAATATAAGTTTACTGAAATTGTCTGCGTACAAAATTAGAACTGATTTATCTGCTTGAATTTACGTTGCAACGATATATAAAATGTAAAATTATTATTATTATTATTATTACGATATATAAAATTTATTATATAAATTAATTTATATAATAAATTTTAGATTTTTTTTCTTATCCTATTAGAGGTTTGGAAAACCTACATTTTCAAAAACGTATCTAAATTAATTTTTATTCAGTTGTATTCAGTAATAGCATTTGATTATAGAACGAACATTTTTATTACGTATTATTTTAAATAGAATTAAAATACATTCAGAAAAATAATGCAATAAAGTTTATATAATAAATTCTGGTAATTGGAGAAAAAACTAAAATAATTACAATTATTACAAAATTTATAATTTCATGGCACTTTTCGCGGCATTAGAAACAAATTATAAAACGATTTACTGTCATCCAAAATATTATTCAATGTATGTAAAATATGCTAATCCGAAGTTATAATTAGAATGAAGTTTCCAATAATTAACTTGTTTTAATTGCATTTTGAAGAATTTATAAAAAGTAAAATTTCTATTTAACGAACGTTTGCTAATATTGACTTCAGGCTCGACATAATCGCTGAAAAAGTCAGACTGGAGGAAGACGTCTGTAAGGAAAAGATTTACAAGAAGGGGTTCGAGAAGTGGCAAGATTATCGGAGGTATTTAAAATGCGCGAGGGGAAATATCATAAGGTGCAAGTCCATAACGGTTTAATAAGAACAACAAGTGTTAAGCCCCAGGCCGGAGCGGCATGCGTTGACTACAAATTACTCAAGACAATCGGGTATATGTGGCGGTGTATGCTTAGCGCTGCACACAGATCGCCGCTCGCTCGCGTGTTTTCCTAGTAACCTCACGTGTGACTCATAAAGAACCAATTCTTATCTAATACACCATATAAATTCAGGATCAGAGTACCATTTCGTAGTGCAGATCTCCAACGTAATCCGCGAGCCGTGACTGTCCGTCTAAAACTTCTCGCTCGCCGGACTTTTTATATTTTTTGATTTTTATTCTTCTTTTGGAGGAACCGAGATTTTTCGAGGAAGAATACTTATCGAGTACTTGGCGATTATTAGGTGAACTGTTTTCTTAGTAGTTATAAAGCATTTCTGTATATATGTAAAAGATGGATATTTGATGGGAATGAAAAAAACTTTTCATATAGAAATTGTAAATGCAAATATTATCTATTTAAATAAAAAAAAATAACAGAAACAAATTTACATAGAGGCATAGATAGAAAAATTAAAGTGTACTTGATGAGTCTGTTAAGATTATAAATAAATTTCACGCTCTACTCGTCGTCAACTATTCTCAAAATTTTTCATTGATATCATCATATAAATTCGCTGATGGACATTAGAATAGAATGAAAAGCAAACAATTTTTTTTCCAGAAGGTGAATATTTATATTTTAGACAATTCAAAGTCTAATATTTGACAAAAATTTTTGTTTTTTCTTCGATTTTTTAATCAACAGTACTTTTTATAATATTTTTTTCAGATTCTATCGCGTTATAAGTTTAACCAATTTAATTTTATATTGTGCAAATATAGATTTTTATGCAAGATAAAGATTTGAAACACAGTTTTTACGATACTATGAAAACAAAAGGAAAGAAATAGAGTTTCTTGATAGTTTCTGAAGTTGGGTATATGACTTTTATATAGTAAAAGCGTGAGAAGTGTGTCAAGATACACCCTCGGTTTATCAGTAAAAAAATTCCACTTACATAATATATATATTTGTAACGCATCAGTAATTAATTGTCTATATCAGCTTTTTAATCTTTTTATGGTTAATACGGAATTGGAGCATAAATGAGTTTTAACGTAACAACCAATATGTTAAGTACAAATATACATGAATGGTAATGAAATTAAAATTATTAAAAACATCATATGAAATAATTTTTGATCGGGTGGAATTTAAAATTTGACTTCCAACATAATAAATAAATAATTTAATTAACAAATTAATCTCATCGGATGCATATATCTTCCAGTTTACAAGTTAAAATAAAATTAAAATGTATAGCCATAAACCTTGATATATGCAGTAAATGGTCAGTGAAGGCATTTATGCGTTGCGTTGGTTTCTCAATCCAGTAAACTGTTGTCTTAATTTATTGCAAAAACTTACTTTGTCATTTAAATACGCAAAGGATGCATAATATTATATCGGCGCAATTGCTTCGGTCCAATTATCGAAATGAAAAATTTTTGTTCAAAAAATCTTCTCGAGATTTGCGCGAAACTTGAGAATCGTCCAAATTCTTAGAAAAAGGAGAGATAAAACGATTGTTAGAGAGCAGTAGCCAGTATGCACGAAGCTGCACTGTTTTAGATTTCGTTCGTTATGTGCTTACAGAGGAGAAAAAAAGAATGTGGGAGCACAATGGTGGCTTGGTTTATTACGGCGCTGCTCTAACATTCCAGAGTGTATTCCAAGCATTCGCAGTCCTCAAGATGTGCTGAGCTTACTGCAAGAAGTTCAGCGAATGATATTTTGGCAGCCTGACGTCACATTTGTGTGTCGTGAGATTTGTAAGCAGCCTAATGCGTAGAATATATATATATCTTTAGAGCTGCAAGTGAAACTGTGAGTCATGAACGAGTGTTTATATGCACGTACGCCTAGTTTCTTGAAAGGGTTTAGTGACAGACTATTTTGCAGATGATGCAAACAAACTGAAGAAAGCAGTTTCAAACACGAGCAACTCTGCTTGGTAGTACCCTCAACTAAATCTAGGATTTACAAAAAAATCTGTATCTTTAAATTTTTAAATCTAACAATTCAAATAATAAATGTATGTAAAAGTAGAGAAAGTAACATTGAAGAAAAAAAATTAAAAACGCAATTTCGTTTAGTACAATTTGAAATATCGATAACAAAGGCAATCGCCATTTCGCCTTTCAAGAAATTTTTATTTTTTACCCGATTTAGATGTGTAAGGGCTCATTTTGTTCCTTGTACATTAATCCATAAATCTACCGTGGGAAATTGCAAAATAATCTGGAACAACAAAGTTGTGCTCAATTGTTTAACAGCCCTGACGCGTTTTTATATAAACAATTGCCTTTGTTATCGATATTTTAAATTGTACTAAACGAAATTGCGTTTTTAATTTTTTTCTTCAATGTTACTTTTTCTACTTTTACATACATTTATTATTCGAATTGTTAGATTAAAAAATTTAAAGATACAGATTTTTTTGTAGACCCTAGATTTAGTCGAGGAAACTACCTTAATTGTATTAGCAAAAAAACTTTGTCCTTGGAAATCTTTATTCGGTTAATACATCGAAAAACTATTTGTTTGTATTTGAACATCCATTTTTAAAAGAATTGGAAACGAACGGAGCCACAGTTTTAATTCAAACCGTTTCTTTTGTTCGACAGTGAAATCTTATAGCGCTGCAGTTCGATAGGAAATGCAGTGATAAAAATGTTTATTAAACCTTGAACTTGCCACCGTACAAGCATAGTATGTATAGCGAATGCCTGCTGAGATAGTAGGGACGTATGATTTTCAATTTAAAACTTCAATGCTGAAGCCACTGTAGAAAAAAGGATACTAAGAACAAGCTGCGAATAAGTAATAAATGTTAGTGTCTATATATGTTCAGCAGCTGCAAATGTAGAATGATTCTGTTATTTTAACATTTCAAACAAATTTCAAGTTCTTCACGTTTTATAACAACCAAATGGTTCATAATTTTTGCGGAATTTGAAATACTGGCGGTATCTAAAAATAGCTAATAGTTGTGCGCTTTCGGGAGGGGCCCTGCCCTTTGCTATTATAAATGAAGAACGGACAAAGGGGGGCGAAAAATAAGTGTATAAGAATACCAAGGCACATTTTAGCAACATCTAATTATGTTTTAAAAGGATTAACTTTAAAGTAATAACTTTAGATTTATGAAACTTTCTTTAAAAATCCTTGACTTTGATAGAAGTATCAAACATATAAGTGGATTTTGACTGTTTTTCGTGTCCTTTACAAATTGGCTAAAAACTTCTTAAAGAGCTCTGAAGCGGAGCCAAAACGGTCATGAAGAAGGAAATAATGCAGCTCTTTTTTTAAAAAGATGTTGATTCGATAAAACTAATTTATTAATACTTTGCAAATTTAATTATGTTAACTATCCGAAAAAGTGAATGAATCAATCAATATAGGAAATAGCTTTTAATTAAATTAAATCTTTATTTTAAGCATTTATTAAGATATTTAGATCTATGCAGCGTCTGAAAGTTCTTAAAATAACAAGTTATTGCCGTTTATGTATTAGAATAAATTGAATGGAATAAAAGCGTTCAGTCTAAATAAAGGCTACTATTCCTATTTAAATGAAGGATATTGCAAAATTGCAAAATTAATGAAATCTTAAAAACGGCGCTCGTCAATAAAACCAGTTAATAAATGAAGAAATATTTGATAATGCGCTCAATACCTCTGCACTTTTAGCAGAACCCGCGGCAATAAAAAAAAAAGCTAATGGCTCGAGCGAGCAGTTCGTATACATAAAGTTTAAAAAGTTCGTAATAGTAAACATTTGTATCCGGGGCGTTAAACGCGGCCGGGAAAGAGAAAAAATAGAATAATCCTCTATTTAAGGCACTTCTCGAGTGCGTCAACTTAACGAAAATATACGTTAGTCTCGTGGAGCGTGTTGGGATGAAGAAGTGCGAGGGCGTGAAAAAGATCTCCCCGGCAGAAAAGAAGGGAAGAATCCGGGGAGAGAGAGAGAGGCAAGCGGCGCTTGTGTCGGTGCGGCGATCGTCTTTTGTCCTAAGCCTAGAGGGTATATTAATGTGAAGAACATGTTACAAGTACGAACAACGAAGAAAAGAGCAGACCGCGTCGACGGAATACTAACGATCTATCGCCAAATCTCTCGAAAAAGACCTCGTTTAACGACGTCTTTGCATTTTAACAGCATTCAGTGCTTTAGTCGACAAGTAACTTTTTCCCGTTAAAATAGATGAGACCCGCAGCTTGCATGAGATAAATACTTTTTGTTTGGCTTCTGCGAATTTTTTTTTTCTAATTCATCTACAGCAGCCGAATTCTGTTCGTTTCGAATGAATTTTTTTTTAAACTTTTGTTTATAAACTTTAAATCTTTTTTAATGGATATAGAAATAAAATGGTTTTATTTAAAACAACTACTGCGCAGATAGTATTTTTAATCCTTTCAAAAAATGAAATCGATCAACGATTTTACCCTGTATATGCTGATAGTTTTAAAGCTCAAAATAGATACTTGCGCGTTTTAAAATTAGTATTCTACCGAATTTTACGAATAAAGTTACTTTCACAAATTTTCTCATAGAAAATAAAGAAAGGAAAAAATATTTCGAATCGAAATCATATAAGCTTTAACTTCATTGACATTAGCGATAAAATTTACGATTTTTTGAAAAATTTTAAATGAAATCCTACTTATGATTTAATAATTTCTATAAGTTATTGAGATGCACCACTGATATTACGTTTATTTTGCAGAACGATGATTTAGTGTTCGACCATGACAGTAAAGTGCCAACCACAGATACTCCAGAAGAACACGGCGAGTCATTACTTCGTAGTATTTGGAAATGGTTAAATTTTGATACGGATATCTTTTCATTATCTCAATTTAGATCTTCAGGTAAATAAAAAAATTGATTTGCCTTTCTCAAATTAAAAAGCTTTTATCATTATCAAAAGTTATTTTCTACTCTGCTAAAAGCATCGGCAGATTTTTCGAGAGTAAACTAGTTTTATTTACGAATCCTGATTTCGAAGTACCGACATTGAAGTTTGCCACATTTGCTCTTCATTTTCACATAAAAAAGAGCACTGCAAAGAGAAAACTATTATTTTCTTTGAAATTGAATGAAAAATGTGCAATACTGTCATGTCGGTGACTCACCTCCCCTTAATTCATTCAACAAAGTATTCATTACAGTAAATTCAGTTGCATATTACTACTTTAGGAATTATCATTCATTTTTAAGTTTAGAATCAACCATCATTAATTATCACGTACATCATAGAATTATTGAATGTTCGCAGGGAAACTCGATAAATTAATAGATAGTAATTCATTAGTAAACACGGATAGTCGTCGGAAAAGGGAAGTCAAGGAAGATAATGAAATTAGTAATGATGATTCGTACGCAAGAAAAAAGTCACAATTCAAGGTAAATCGTATAATATTTCAGAATTGAACAAAATTTTTAGTCGGCTAGTCAAAGTTCACCGAAAATTATGGGTCCTTCAAATCGTTAAATTCTTCAACACCTTTCACAACAATTTGAAAAATGTGTATGTTATGTAGAAATTGAAATTTATAGCTGTAAAAGTAAAGTCAATGTTGTTATAAAATCTTGTCTTTTTAATTTTGGCTTATCTAATAAAAAAACAATTATTGTTTTAATCAGTTATTATAAATACCATTAATTATTTCAATACATCTTTTGAAAAATGTTCGTTTACAAATCGATTAGTCAGAGAAATGCATGCCGATAAAAGAAATTGATTGATATAATAAATTTATCTCTCATATTCCTTCACAGGAGGATGAATCGATTCATCTAAAATTATCACAAAAATATCGACAAGGCGACGATGAAGACGATTTGGGTTCCGGAGAGCCAGAAGGGGAAAGAGAACTTGAAGGAAGTGCAAATGTTGACTTTCAAACTACGCAGCCCACGACTGTTTCTCAGACAAGTCCAGCGACTGAATCAAATCCGAGATTTTACAAAACGAATGAGCTGGACGAAAACAGTAAGCACTTAAATTTTCGCAATATTACTTTTATTCTAACTGGCTTAAATTAAATGACCTATTTTGATATTGTAAGAATAAATTTCCTAAAGTAAAACCTTCTCCTTCATACTGAATGAAATTTCGCTTCTCTTGTCCGAGTTTATATTTAGCAATTCATTTTTTAATCAGACGATAGTCCGATCATGTAATATGAAAAAAGAAGAGTGTAAAAATATGAGATTAGTTAATTCAGGTTTATAGCATTTCATATAGTATATGTAACCACTTAACTGATAAATTTGTTTTTTCTAGATGTTTACAGAATATCTATGACAATAAAAGAACCTTACAGAGAAGAATTTAGAAAACGAAATGGAGAGAACTTCCAAAAATTCGCGGAAAACTTAACTAAAACCGTTGAAGACATTTTACATCAAAAATTGAGGCAAGAACATCGCGTATCTGTTGTTAAAATGGAGTAAGTATATATGATTATTTTTACTTTGGAAAGGAATATTATATTTAGAAATTGTACAAGATTATCAAATATTTCGTAATTCAGTATTTAATAGTAATTTTAATCATTTTGTAAAATGAAAGAAAAATAAAACACTTAAAAGAAATTAAATTTTTCTACGACAATTGTAACAGCACAAATGCATTTTAAAATATAATTGATTACGATAAAAATAAGTAAAATAAATTTCATAAAACCAACAATCAGTAAGAAATGTATTTTTTGCTACAGCAACGCTCCTGATCCGTTTGAATCTCATGTTGATCTCGACATTCGGACGATGAGTAATGAAAATGATGTTCGAGATGCCCTAAAAAATCATCTTGATACTTATTACTCACTTGGTAAATTCACTGTGAATCCTGCGACTTTCCGGTTGAGAGTAGTTTTAGGTAAGTTAATAATAAATGAACTGCGATTAAATTAGTTATTAAGTGTCTGGTGTTTTGAAGAAATTATTATTTATTGTTCCAGAAATAAACTGTCTAAAATTGAATGTTTAAATTTATTTCAATTCAATATTAAAGTGTAGTCTTTTAGTATAGTACATTTTCGCAATTGTAGTTAAAATTACATCTACTAAATTTTCAGTTAAGCTATAAAATTTCAACTTAATAAAATCTATTGCCTACGATTTATTATTTATTACTTTATCGCTTGTTCATTCATAAAATTGACAAATCGATCAATAAACTCGAATTTATTTTCAAAAGATTTAAGCTTGTTAAAAGTCAAATATTAAATCAAGTTTTTAATAAGAGTTCGTACTCTAATTCTTTAGATATTGCAAGAGACAAAATAGTATAAAAGTGATACCATTCTATTAAAATTTTTTAACAATAATACTTCTAAATGTGGTTTCTTCTTTTTGTACATTTTCATGAAAAAATTGTACGTTCTTGCATCGTCGAGATCGAACATGATTACCCGAGTTTAGATATATCACAGCTGCTCAAATTTTTTGGAAATAAAATAATAAAATTCAATAGATGTATTTTAAAATTCAATAGACGTATTTATTCATAGGAAAAATAGTTTACGTTTGCGTTTATAAAAAAATTTTTTCTAAAGCTATAATCCAATTTTTGAATTCAAATATTTTTATACAACATTCAAAATTCTATAAATTGACGTTCAAAAAGAATAATTTTTAAGCTAGTAACGAAGCTCAACGCTTTAATGCGTGTATGTTGTAATAGTTTAAAAGTATTATCGATTCAATTTTTATGCGAGACGGTAGTTATCAAAGTTTGAGTAGTTCACGATGCTCTAATTCGTTGTCTGATAGTGCTTCTCTTTGTGTAATAATATTTTTTATTTTTAGAATGTCAGCCTGGAGAAATAGCTTGCGATGTTTCAAGGTGTATTCTACAAACGCAACGGTGCGATTTTAAGCCTGACTGCGAGGACGGCAGTGACGAGGTTGACTGTAGATACCCTCGTAAGTATGAAATTAAGTTTTTAAATTTTGACTTTTCACCATTCTGCGAATGGAAGTAAATATCTGTTTTATGTAAATTAAGCAGAATATTTTTTTTTTTGAAAATTTGCGTTACTTATATACAGTATTTTTTAAATGAAATCTAATTCAACGCATAATGTGAAAATCTGGAAATCCAGTAGGTTTTTTTTTAACTTAAAAATTGAAAAATATTTAATACAGAAAAATGTTTTTCGAAATTAGTTGAATACATCCAGGAGAAAAAGTTTATTATATTAGAATTCTTTTGTATTATATAAAGGTTTCCTCACTAAAAATCTATAGTTACACCGAAAAAGTTGAATTGAAACAAAATCTTTCAACAAAACGATTCTCGTACTGCAAAAAACGGTATAAACATTGAGCTTTATCAAAGCTCGATATGTAACGCAGCTTACCAGCTTTTGATGATACAGATATGTAGTCGGTAAAGCCGATCCCAATGGGCTGCTTTAGAAAATTGATTTTCTTATTTGATATCGTAGGGACTACATTTACCGATATACTAAGTGAAATTGAGGGTATTTTGCGCTTTCAAAAATTTTCATTTAGCGATATTACTTTTTATATTTATATGTATTTATATTGTTAAAATATTTGACTTTTTCGTTAGTTGAAAACGTTATACTGTTAAAAAGTAGCTTTAAATATTCAGAATTGTAAAATAATTTATCAACTTCCTATAGGTAGCAAATTTTTTCTTTTTTTTTTTTATCGATTTATATATTTTATTTTTAATTAAATCGTTATCCTACACTTTAATTTAAACATTGAAATTAAGTAAATATCCTTGAATATTTATCGAATAAACTATTAATTTGGAAAAACTTTGGCAACAATAATATAGTTATGTAGATACATTCTTGGTTTATGACCGATAAGGAACATGGATTTTCGTAAATTAAAAATGCCAAGCCAGTTATTTGTTTGCATTTACAATATTTCCTTTCAATCTCTAACTTGTAGACCGGCAAATCGACAAAAACTTAAGTTTAATGCGCCTCAGCAGACACGGCGAAATCAATAATGTATTTCCTTTGAATGCGTTCTCAGACTAGTTATTAGTGCTTATATATTTGTTGAAAGACAGAGGTTGGTGACACTTCTTCGAGAGGTTGCCGGAACTAGAATAATCTGTTTATAGCTTCTATTTCCAGAAATATCGTATAGCCGAGAGGGAAAATCTGTAGCTGTTGAGTTGCCAACGTCGTGTGTTACTTTTATTAGGGTTAATTAATATCGAGTTGACATTTAGTAAATTTCTATAAATTCACGATAATTTATGAAGGGTCGAGAATGATATCGACAAGAAAATTTCATGAATTAAGTATTATAATAGTCATTAATTAAGCTTAGTAATGCAACTGAATTCTTTGAATTGATCACTTGCAATTACAGACGTAAAATGTAATGAAAGGCTTTTTAAACAATTAACAAAGTATCTTCGTACTTATTTTAAATTATTGCATAATTGAAATGGATTTACAGCCGCAGCGTTAAATTTATTCTGAATTAATTATAAAAGAAATTTCGTACGTATTTAAGTTGTATATTTAAAAATAATTTTGTAAATTGGAACGGCAATGTAAAAACAAATCCACATTGAAAATAAAAACCACTTTATAGGAATTTATATTAACATGATCTAGTAAGGTATGTGATGATAAAAGTTTATTAGTTGATATCTGCATTACGCGAAAAATAAGGTCAGCACCAGTCTGCGCATAGAATACAGACTAATGAATATTCAAAAATGTCGAGAGCTTTTTGTCAGTCTTGTACTCGACTACGGTTCCACGCAGCCGCCGCTGCAAAAGATGTTGCGAACGACGCTCGAGTCTCCTTTTTTTTTTTTTTTATGCCGATCGATTCACATTATGGACCCCTTGTTTTATGCGCGCGAAAAAGAATTTCGCAAATTGAAATATCCGCCGTTAAGTAAGAAAAGCGAACAAATAATAAATGGACGTGAAGAGCGTTAATAGGTGCTTTGTAACGTCGTAAAAATGGTAGCTAATGATTTTTTAAAATTTAATTCCGTTGGTTATTGCTTGCTTTGTCTATGCAGCGTGAAACAAAGACATAGAAACTCAAAAATTTGGTGCGTCCTACTCTTAAATAGCGTCGCTTCTTCAATTTAAGCTTTCTATTTCAATTAAAGAGTATATTGAATCAAGACGGATGAGTTGCTAACTTGTGACGAATGTCAGACCCTCAATAAATAGTTCAAAATAATAGGTCAACATTTTTATAAGTCAAACGTCATGGGAAAGTTTTTTTTATTTTCATCCTCTTTCGCGCTCGACAATGCAAAGACGGGCGTCAAAAAATTCAATTAAAAGTTATTAAATAAAGGCCGGTTTTAAAATATGTTGAATTTCTAAATAGTACAATAGTAGATAAAACGACTTGCACAGAAGCTGATTCTCTCTTGGACCGGATAGTCTTTTTCTCATTGTTTATTAAATATTTCATTGAATGCAAAAAACACAGAATAAATATTATTTAATGCAGTGCCGCCCTGTCAAAAGAAATTCATGATCCCAGAAGTTTTTCTCCCCCTGCATTTATAAATTTCAGTCGTCACGCACCGAGTCTTAAAAGGTAATATTTAACGATCGTGTTGTGCACAACGTCCGATCGATAAGACGTTGAGCTTTTCGCGACATCCGTACTTGTCTAATTAATATCCCAAATGTCTAACGGGCCGTCGGTTCGTTCAACCTAAATATTTTCCGTTTTACGACTTAACTGCCGCAGAGTATATATCTAATTTTTTATTTGTCAGATGTTTCATGCTTGCGAAAGAATTATCCACCCGAGAGAATTTAAAAACACAAAATTAAGCCGTGTTCTTTTGAGCGTAATTAGCGCGAAATTGTTATATTTGTAAGGATTGAAAAGAATGTATACTGCCTTGTATAAAATCAACTGGATTGACGCTTGCAGAGTCGAATATAGAGAATGCTAAGGCGCGCATTCGTTGCCATGTGCGCTGATATGCTCCCTCAGAGTTATTCATTAACTCGTTCTTGCTGAATCGTCACAAATTCTTATCGTTGCGAAAGAAGCGGGGTTCTTACATTTATACGCGAGCGTATATATAACATTAGCTCTTAGACAGTCTGCTTTTTAGGAATATAATAGCGGGAATGGTTTGCAGCTTTTTATTCAAAAGCTTATCAGAATTCAGAGTAACGAGTAATTATGACTAACTACTTATATTTATATCTGACTTGATAATTTTTACGTTGGTGTCATTAATCATTTATAAAAAAGGATTCGACTTCTCGAACTGCGTTTCATTTCTTCAATAGTATTTATTAAAACATTCAAATTTTCAATGATAATTTAAGGAAGTTTGAAAATGTTTCATTCAACTGAATAAGTAAAGGATTTAATTATTTATAAGCAAGTCTTCAAGCGATACTATGTAATAATAAAGTTAAACATTCAGTTATCAAGTCAGTGGGAATTAAAATACCTGCACATATTTAAAACTGTTATCAGACATATGAAACGTAACGGATACTTACGCTGACAGATTGAATGAGAGATTTTAATGAAAGTGATGCCTCTGTTAGTAGCTTCGAAGACATCATTTTCCACATATATTTACATTAAGAAACGACCTCATTTTTCGTTCATTGAAAAATTTTATATTTTTCTCTTGATTTTCATTATCAGGTTGAGTTTTCCTGGAATAACTTTTTAGGAGGTTTGCATATAAGTGGCTTCCTTTTAAATTACCTTCGAAATTCAATCTTATTTTAATAACATCTACTTGTCGTAGTTCTATAAATATATTTGGTACCAAGATGTTGACCTAACAGGATGCAGTAATCTGTTGATGAATTTTCATTTAGCGAAGTCTGAAAATTATGTACTTTATTTCATTTGGGACTGAAGACAGTTGCATTATAATTGTTTTAAACGGGTAAAAAATTTATCCAATCAATTTATTTTTAATTCATCATTAGTGTGGTCTGCAGGTTAAGCCAAACTGAAAAATTTTAAAATAATACTAAATAAGACTTCTGTCTAATATCATTTGATTAAAAATCAAATTTATAAATATAAAATCATACAAAGATATTGCTAATGCGATCTTGAGTTTAAGGTGATTTTAAGGGGAAACATTTATGCGTGAAATTGTATTTGTAATGATATAATGCAGTTTTTAATTTTTTATCTTTTAGAAGTAACGGGAAAGAACTGCACTTGGAATCAAATGGGTTTGATTATTTTTAGCATTCAAGCTTACAAGTATACCCAGCAGTACTAAACGCCCCTTCTTAACTTACGCTTGTTCAAGTTTATTATTTGTCAAAAGCAAAAGTTACTAGTCTTTTGTAAAGCATACAGTTGACAATAAATTATTTAAAAGTTAAAAAAGATCTTGACTACAGTCCCTTTGATATTTTATTACACGTTTTACAACGTATTTTTATTATAATATATTGCGAATTCTTGTCTGTACCTCAATCAAAATCGACTGTTTACGAAAGTGCAAAAATTTAAATTGCTTAAACTATTGCCAAACGGCTTAAATTTAAGAAAAGGATATTTCAGATAGGTTTACTGTAACCGTAAATACATCAGTTTTCCGCCATTAGCATTAAACTTGGAATAAATTAACCCGCGTTCGTCCGAGAATAAACATACAAAAGATGTAATAACAAACCGCTCACTCTTTTGTTAAATCCTTTGGCGCTAGAAACCTATTTTCCCCGCTGAATAAGAATATCGTGCAACGTGCCACCTAAATTTCCGCGAGCCTCAAGCCTCGTCGAAAGATCGAAGCGAGGAATGCCGCTGCAATTGCCTCCCGCTAAAAATAAGAAACTTGATTGTCGAATTTCCGATGCCACCTCGAGAGCTCGGCGACGCTTTCCGCGCATTTAATTTTTCGAGAGCCGTTTCGGACTTGTAATAAACCGGCTGGATATTACCGTCGCGCAGCCTTGGAATATTTAGAACTTGCCGCGGGAAAACGACGCTGGAAGCGGGACGCGGGGCAGGAGGAGGAGGAGGAGGCCAGATTGCTGGGCGTAACCGGGCTCTCTGCTTTCTCGCGTACTTATCACCGCGGCGCACATCCCTCTAATCCCCCGTTGTTGGGTGGCGAGCGTCGCCGCCGCCGCCGCCGCCGCCGCGCTGATTTTTTGCAATTTACAACGCGCTTCCTCCGCCACACCGAGACTCTCTCTCTCTCTTTCTCTCTCTCTCTCCCGCCGTGCGCTCCGCGGATATTCAAATTTTCCACTGTCAACTGGCGGAGAGCGAAATTCGTTTTTGCGATTACGCAACACGGCGCTGCTTCGAGCGCTGCTTTGTGCTTTTTAGCTGTCGATTGAATCGCGGCGACTCTTTGGAATGGGCTTTTTTTTTCTTTTTTTAGAAAAACCGTTTGTCGACCGGTGCGCTCCTGTTTTGCGAAAAGGTCGGCCTCTGATTACGGAGGTAAAAGAAAATAAAACAGCCACCACCGCGCGATGATTCAGTCCCGCAAATTATTCCGATTATAGCTCGGGATAAACGGCCGATTATCATAAACGGAAACCGAAAAGACGGGCTGGGCTCGGCGCGTTCATTACCGGGTATAATCACGGAAAGTCGCGCCTTCTTACACATACTTTCGCAGCCGCGCGCGAGGAGTTTGAAGTAGCCGCCGCCGCCGCCGTCGTCGCCTAGCTGTAAAAGCCCTGTAACCGCGAGCTTCGAAATACACGTGACGGGGCTGAAAATCAGAAAAGTTTAAATAAAATAAGTTTTGAGACGTGCCTCGTCCGTCGCGGACAAGAGTCGTCGCCGGGCGGCGGCACACTTTTCTCCCGATCCGCCTCGCGCGTCCTTGTGGCCGAACGAGAAAGTAATTTTCGACGTAACCAATGCACGTCTTCGCGAGAGGAGCCCGAGACGGCGGCTATTTATTTATTCAAGCATAACTTGCATCGCATCTACATGCTAATAAACCCATCTGCCGTCGTCGCCCCGCGCTCTTACTTTCGTCAAGATCGTCCGCCGGCGGCGCACAACGGGAGTCCCTCGATCGCCTCGGCGTCTTTCCTCAAAGCTGAAGGATTTAGTCAGCTGGCTTAATCGGGCATGAAATCATCCTCGAAATTATGTCAGAGAGAGATACGGGCGGGGATACATTGAGTGACATCAATTTGCGGCTGTAAACTAGCCGCAATTATATTGTCCGCTCCGGGAATTCTTCGATTCGAGCTGCATAATTAAAGCAGCGCGTGTATATGCGCGCGCGTAAATTTTTAGATTTCCACTAAATTTACGCAACGCCAATGATGCGTAAGCGCGCGCTCGTTCGTTTTCTCGCGAGTTTACGTTTAACGTCTTGATCTGTGGGACTGTTTAGAGCTCGCGCTATTATTTTATTAGAATTTTAAATTTATAGCCGCGTGAATTTATGAAGGCCTCTTTCAAAGAATGTTACCAACTTATTTATGACAAGTGCGACTAAAGTTCACGATAATCTTTATTGTGCGTTGGATTTAGCGATTGGCGGAAAAGAAAAGAAAACAGTTGTTTTTTATGTACACCATTTGTATTCGTAAAATAGATTATAAATACTAAACGCGTTTGTATCGGGGTGTCGAAAAGAATATATATTTAATTATAAAATCGTCTAGAATCTCGAGTAATCAAATTTATGAAACTTTTTCGAAAGCCAATGTTTACTCAATTAATTCAACGAGATAGAAAAGTGAAGGTAATAGGTCATAGTGAATATTTTTCTCTATTATCATGAGTATCAGACAAATGCTATTTCTCAATGTCGTCGTACACGCATGAATATGAATGCCATTAAATTTGACGTATTATACATCTTTTGCAATTTTATGATACGCCTTAATGAAGACGAGCGAATAAGAGTCCAGCGCACAAAAAGAAACGATATACCGCCGAGTTAGTATCCACTCCGCGGCGATGTCTGTGTTAAAAAGGAAACAATAAAGCCGAGAGAAAAAAAAGTTTCTGTCTTACTCGAATGAACTGCTATATTTAAAGAGGAAAATCTAATTACGCGAACGTCAACGATATCCAATTGTCACTCACTCAATTTTCATCTCCAAGACGTCGGATGTACTTTACTTAAAAATAATACAGACCTTTTCGAATAATAATATCCCCGAGACACTCGACGGTCCGCAGAGTTTTGAGAAAATAGTATAGGCTGGCAATCGATGTTTTTTTCGCTTCGTCTCCAAGTATACTTTCCATCGCTGAGAGAAAAGTTTAGTAAAAATTACCATACTGACTAGTAAGGCCACCGCAGACTGTCAGAACCAAAAAAATTACCATACTTTATAGGAAAATTTACCAAAAAGTATAGTAAAATAGTCTGTGGTGGCTTTAATAGATAGTCTCGTAATTTTTACAAGATCATTTGTAACTTTTACTATATTTCTTCTCTCAGTGCAGCGATTAGCTTTACATACGGCTGGAAACCTATGAAAGCGTTCTATTATGCAGTGTATTCTAAAAATTATGAATTCCTCAATGAAATCCTTGAATCGGAATTTATGGCTCTCCGTGCATTAACATACAAAATAAATTTTTTGCCTCCTCATCGCGCCAACATTTCGAACATAACTCGTGGATATTTTTTTTCTCTCTTTTTTCATTATTATCCGCCGCTAATGAATCTCGGAAATCGAGCCTCCATTGCAAACGCCAGAAGATTAAACTCAAACGACTCGACACTCTGACCTTGTAGCTCTTTCGCTCTCTGCCCCTCTCTCTCTCTCTCTCTCTTTCCCCGCTTGACTTTCTTATTACGATTTGGTCCAAACCTATAAAAGCCGTTTCTTATGGATTCGAGGAAGCGGCGGGGATATTTGAATACGGGCTGCGAGCGAAAGCGTTATTTATAATTCTCTCAAGCCTCCTCCTCCTCCTCCTCCTCCTCCTCCGCGTCGGCACTCGGCGGCGGCGTACGCGAACAATAAAAACAGAAACGCGCGCCGCGGCAGCAGCAGCCTGCACGGCCTAGTCAGATACGCTATTCATCGCCCTTTTCGAGCGACGCGCGCGCGCGCCGGGGAGTAAATCACACTTTATAACGCGCTCCATTGTGACCCTCGTCGAGTTTCGAGTTATTGAGCGGAGCCAATTCGAGGCGATATCCTCGAGACGCGCGTGAAAATTGACCGCTCACATTTTCATTACCGCCGCGGGAGCATAAATTGTTTTTCTTGCCCTCGCGCAGGCCTATAAGCGGGAAAGGCAAACGGAACGATGTTCTTGAATTGGAACTCGCACGAAAATCACTCGAGTTTTCGAGCGGATCGAGCTCCCTCTTTTTTAATGCAATTCGTTATTCCGAGAATTAAGGCGCGTTATAATTCAAGCCTACATCGTCGATACGAACGAGCAGCGATCATCATCATCGCCGCATAAAGTGCATCGCGCAGGCTTTAGGTCATTGAATCTCGTCATCCGCAGTGACGAAGACCAATCGGCCAAGAATGTGAATCTCTGTGCGGTGCACCGAGGAGAGACCGCGAGAATATCTATATATTCAGTCGCATAATTATGAGCTAAATAAATCGCTTGACATAAATGAGAGATAGAAGCAGTGCCGTAAACAAGATTAAAAATATCTCGGCAAAAATCGTGGGGGAAGGGGGGGGGGGGAGTTCGTGCTCGCGATACTCCTTTTTCCCCGATAATTAGCTCGTATTAGCCCTATTTTAGCCGCTCGGACCTCGGCGCGGCTTTTAATTGTTGAATTTTTCGAGCGTTATATTGTATGCACGGAGAAATAATCATCTTGAAAGCTTTCGCGACCCTCTCGGTGCTAATATTGTAGAATCGAACGTATTATTTAAACGACTCTCGGACGTTAATGTATTAATTGAAAATGTTTCATATCTGCGCCGGCATTACGCAAAATTGGAAGTGCACGAGAGAGACAGAGAAGAAGATAAATAAAGGCTAAATATCGATTCGCTTTTTTACAATGTTAACCGAAGTCGTCTCATTTATTTTCGTACATTAATCGGCGCTTTTGTTTTATTTCGCCGGTAACTAAATTGCGGGACATTAAAACCGAGGGGCGGGAATTAAATTATTTTTAAAAGCTGCTGCCGAGAGTCTTCTTTTTTTTTCTAAAAAATCCTAAATCGACACATCCACAGTTTCATAAGAGGGGGGTGGGGGAGTTAGTTTACGAGTAACGGAATGAAAAGTGACAGGTAGAGCGATAAATTTTTACGAGTCGCGCGAAAAGCTAAAGATATATAATTAATAACGATTACGTATATAAGCGCGGTGGTATTATCGCAAATTGCGCTACTTTAATACTTTATTGAACTCGGAGTTTATTGAATTAGCCAGATAGCGCTAAATTGCCCGCGCGCTCGGCAATATATAATGCGAAACGTAAAGCGCGTCGTAAGGAGGCAAACATTAAAACCAGTCGACCAGAGGAATCTCCCGCGGCCGAAAATACCGGCGGTCGCCGGATTTTTTCCGCGTTAACTCTCCAATAACCGAATTATAGGCCCCCCCGTTTCGGGGCGGCGGTCCTCATTAAAATTCCCGCAAAGTCGCGCCCGAAAGCTAAACTGTTTTTCGAGTTAATTATCGCGAGCGGGAGGTGCGCGCGCGCGCGCGCGTGTCAATTATATACCAGCGCGATTATTCATTTTTGGCGAGTCGCGCGTGTCCGCGCTCTCTCCCGCGGCGAGCGTCGCCTCGCGTCGCGTCGCGGGGAGCATGCGCGCGCGAGCCCCAACCCGACGAGAGGATAGCGCGCGCGGCAACGCTCGGGGAGCCCGCTCGCTCGCTGCTTCTGGAGAACGCGGCGCGCACAGCTCGCTCGCTCGTTAACCCGCTAGCGCGCGCGCACGCGGGGAGGGAAAAAGAGAGCGCTGAGCGGCTCCGAAGTAATAATTGCGCCGAGAGCAAACGCAGACGCGGGGCACCGAGCACACAGTCTGAATATAAATCCTAAATCGGCGCCGATGCGGGAGGAAAGGGCTTAATTGCCGCGGAGGGAGAGAGAGAGAGAGAGAGAGAGAGAGCGAGGCGCTCTCTTTCGAAAAAGGCCGCGGCGGGGGAAATAAAAATAAAGGAGGCACCAGCGCCGCGCCGCCGCCTCCCACGCTGCTCCTGCTGCTGCTGCTGCTGCTGCTGCCGCTGCTGCTGGTCCGTTGACAGCGGCAAGGTGGGGTGATACAGTCGGTTCAGTGCTCGGCTCAGCGGCGTCACCGCCACACAGTTCACCAGTCCGGCCTGCGGCGGGCCCCGCGCGACATACAGACACTTTATCCACGAGGCGGCCAGCGAGCTTTTTTAACGCGGGAGTGCGCTCTCCTCCACCTGCTCTCCTCCACATACGTACCTGTACGCTGAAAATGAACGGAGCTCGTCGCTCGTCCGCTCGGCGTCAATTTTTCAAATAGTCCGCGCCCGGAGCACCAGCGATCCTCCTCCTCTCTCTCAAGGTAACAGCCAGCCTTCTCTCTTTCTTTCTCTCTCGTCTATACTCGTAAGAAGCCGCGGCAAGGAAAATCCCCGCGCGCCTCCCGAACAATGGGACACTCTGTTCCCCGGCCCGCGAAAGCCTCCTTTCTCCGGGAAGGCAAAAACAATTGAAAATCATTCGGAACCTGCGGCCCCGGGGCCGCGGACTCTCCCCCGCGCGCACAACGGGATAGATTGCACATTGTTGTCGCGGGCCAGCAGCAGCAGCAGCGGCAGCAGGCAGGCCGGTATTATTTTGTTTTTGTTAGCGCCTTATAGCGCGCCGGAGCGCGCGGATACAAAGGCTTAATTCTTCGGCTTCTCGCTCTGCATTTACGCCCCCGGGGCTGAAAGGGCTTTTAAACGTTTGCGCTAAATTCAAATAAAAGAGTTATTCCCGCCCATTACCCGACCGGACGGCCGACGTTCTGCTCTCTCTCGCGGCTCGAAAAAGGAGGCCCGCGCCGCATTTTCCTTGCCGTCGACTCTCGCGCGATGAAAGCCCCTCTACCGCTTCATTATATCGCCGACGAATATCTGTATGGTCTTAATTATACGAGCCGCAGAAACACGTGTTCGCGGGCTGCCCGAAATTCAGAGATTTGATCAATGCCGGGCCAGTTTTCTTTCGGTAAGAGCCGCGATCGATCCCGCAAAATTCGTTTCGTTAAGAGGCTAAATCAATTACTTTTATAGTCTCGGTTCTCTTTCCTTGCGGGATTGGCTTTAGTCGCATTTTTACGGTATATTAATTTCTTATTCCACATCCAGTTAGTCGGCCCGGGGGGAAGTTCGCGTGAGCGCAGTCATTTATCTGCATGTAAGGAAATACTATTCTCAGCTCCTCGAAACTTTGAGCAACCCAAAGCCATCATTGGTTTTCACTTTGTGCAGAATTCTGTGAAAGAGATAAGTCAGAGAGCCTGATTGGTTTGCAGCTGCTTGTCGTTCGGAAATTGCATTATTATGCAAATAAATATTACTTGCGTGAAAAGCAATACGTCGGTAAATGTAATTATTTAAAAAGCCGCAGCTCGAGACGCCTTTTAAACTATTTCGAGAGCTCGAATATATTTACGAAGAGGCAGTTGAAGTTCATTGCATCTGCTTTTATAAAATACAACGATCTGAATACCAGTACGTGCCTTCCCCGAAGTCTAAGATAAAATCGGCTATTTGTATCCGCGTTAGTATTTCAAAAATAGCTTATCTAATTCTTATTTTCCATTGTATAATTAGAATCATGCAGATACCGATGCGCCTCCGTAAAATAGGCTTAAAACATTACAACGCGCCAGACAAATGAAAATTTAGCCCTCATTACACTCTTTTTTGCACGTGAATCCACAGATTTGGCAAAGTCAAGATGAGGTATCCAGGGGTGGCTTTGTTAGCGATCGCACTTTTTGCGAACCTCGTCAATGAAATTTATGCTTACAGGCGAACGCACGACGATAGAGGTAAATATATATATCATAAGAGACGATTACTAATCGAGCTACCGTTTTGTATTATAAATTGAACATCTTTGCGATTACGTAAATTTTTTAGCCGCAGTGCGCGGCACACCGCGCTATTAGCATCGTCGATGCTGACGGAAATAAAACTTTGCAAATGTTAAGCGTTCTGTCGAAGCTAATTTTGAATTACAATGCATGCGAAATTAGCTGGATTGCTTAATTAATGGCTAGTAAATTTAAGTTTTATATACGTCGGCATTCGTTCGCTCTCGATAATAGAAAGAATGTAATTTACGAACGAAACTTTTAAATATTCGTCATTATCGAAAATTTGTCAGATTAATAAATCCCATTTTACGTTATGAATATTAATATTCAGTTCAAAATGGCAAGGAGTTTTCCGGCAAAGTAAAAATTTCGCGGAAAGTGAAATCGATTTTACTTTCAATCAATTTCAAGTTTGATGGTCACCCTAGCAGTGGACCAAATAATGAAGGCTTACGCGAAAATTGATATTTCCCTATATTCCCGCATGCGCGTACTTGGGATATTTGGAAATATACATCGGCGCACGAAGCGTGCATTTACGAATTTTACATGTTACATCGTGTGTGATTTTATGTTATAAATACATTTCGTTTAACTGTGGCAACGTAGACCGACTTTATTTAGGCGGGTAAATCTAAACGTTCGAAAAAATTGTTTTATATTTGTAATAAATAATTTCCATTTCCTGCTTACGTGGGGTAACTAGCATAAATACGTCGATGTGATAGAACCATTTTTACTGCGTATTTATTGTTACGGTATATGATGACTTGAATGTTGTTTTTAATTATTATTCAATAATTTGGTGATCTTTTATCGATTTTTTATTGGTATCGAGCATAATATTACAATTTTATTTACATAATTAAAAATTATAACTTAAAGCCTTCCTTTGTCTTCTGATGCATGAATTTCCTGCGGTGAATAATAAATCTTTGTATCCATAAATTTTTCAAGCAAACTCTTGTCCTATTATAATTTACATTAAATGCTAAACAATTTATTTATTCTATTTATTTATTTATTTATATAGCAGTAAGATAAAATTTTGATTTTATCTGTTTATTTTAAAAGCGCTTTAAACTGATGAGTACAATTACATTTACTTTAAGTAATCAGTTAGAATTTAAAAAATGAACAGATAATTGTCAACTTAATTAATAAACACAATCGTTTTTTTTTTGTAAAGAAAAATTTAGAGTACTAAGACTTTCTATTTTTGTTAATGACAGTAAACGTAGATTCGTAATACGCTCATATGTTTGCTACGTGCAGATAAGCTATGAAGTAGCTTCGCTGCTTGAATCTTAATATTTATATGACAAAGAAAAATTATGATATCAGATATTATAATTCAACATAAACAAAGTGACGAGATATCTAAATGTAACAGCGGACCAAAGAGAGGTTCTGTATTTAAATATGACTTATTGTAGAATTATATATAATTTCAACAAAAAAGTTTAAAAAAAAAACGTAAAAATTAAATGGAAATATACGTGTAAGAATAAATACGCAGCACTAAAATGAATTCGAAACGAAAATATTTTAATTAAAAGTCCATGGTTCCTGGTAGGTATTTTTTGTATGGTCGATCAGTTCTATCTAAAAATATAGAGCACAATGGTGTAGATTATTAATAGAGTTTATTTCCAAGAGCACAGAACCCGTATAAGAAATATACGGTTCATCTTCCCCGGCGGTGTTATAACATTTTTTTTTCCAAAATTATTTTATCGTAGTATTATGAAATAAACAATACCATAAGTATTTGTATTTGAATAAACTTTTAATAAACGATATAGAAGCGATTGCCGAGTTCAAAATAACAGAAGTAAAGATTTCCTTGACTCCCAGCGTGTAATCATTTAGAGATCATTTGCCACAAAGAGAGCTCCAGTATTGCCGAAGAATAACATGTCCGACTTGTTATCGTAGATATTCGATATTGGGGCTCTCGTGCCTCCGCCGTTTAGTTCGAGCATTGCGGGAATCCTCAGTGGCGCTTGCTTCTAATACTGATCGAGGTATAGACGCTCCAAAATCGAATCAGCCTACGTCGAGCCGCGTATAATATATTTACTCCAGGGTTCTCGGGAACTGCATGCGTAATTGCATTCTGTGGCGTCCTGCTGATCGTGAATCTTGCCGTTTGTATCGTCTTTTTTAAAAGTAAAAATTCGACGCTTAAGACTGTGAAATTTCAATTTTTTTTTTTTTAAATAAAAGTTTTGTCATGTATATTTAGTAAAATATTGCGCAATATTCTGTATATTCATTTTTTTTTACAATGAAAGCGGGTTTAATAAAAAAAAACATTTTTTGTTAAGGGAGTTTACTTTTGCATTCCCTTTTTGATACATAAAATAGTCCGATTAATTTATTAAAAGAGTGCAGTTGTTGCAAATACTGAAAGCTTGGACAGAGATTGTTTGAATTTTAATGGATGAAAACAATTACAGGATGTATTGTAATTGTGATGTCACAGCGTAATAACAGATGTAATGTAATTCTGATTATTATATTAATAGACGAGAAAAAGGAATTTTCTGGTAAGTTGTTGGAAGCAAAGATATGTAATATTTCATTGTTTGATCATTCACATTACTTTTTATTGGATTTGAATACATTTCATGTACAAAGCATTAATGAGTTAAAAATACGCTTGATTTCTGCTTCCACAGTCCTGACAGAAATTAAGCGGTTTATTTAAAGTTTTTTTTTAGCTATTCCGACAAAGCTACATCAACGATTCATTCATTCCACCACTCCCAAGTAAACATTATTTATTACGGGTTTATCGTCTAAACTCTTCAAATTTATATCAAAATAGTTTTTGAATTTCTTAATATATTTTGAAAATTTCGAAGATGAGAAAAGCGGGTTGAACGCAGAAAATTTGAAATTTTCTACGATTCAAGTTAGATATATCGACATATTAATTTATTGATTCCGCTGAAGGCGGGTCAAAGCAGCTATTCAACTACAAACCGGAAGTACAAGCCAGCAATGACGTACCACTTCCCGTCTGTGCAAGTATGTACTAGCCGATACGAAAGGATAGCTGCTGTACACGCCATTACTCCTTTTGTCATTACAAATTTGAAAAAAACCGATAAATCGAAATTCTTGGTAAAAACCTTTATATCTACAGTCGCATAGAACATCGAAATAAAATAAGTATTCAAGTATCTGGAATGCTCCGCTAAATATAGAGATATTTAAATACAGTTTATTTCTAAGTTCATTGAGATTTCAATGAATTATGTATAGTTGAAAGGAAACTATTTTAAACTGTTGGCTTGATTTATTGAATGAAAGGAATGAAATTACCTATCGTATTTAGTTAGAATTATGAAAAAAGAAGTAAATTAAAAATATCAAAATAGCCACAAAACTTGAAATACGATTTGAAAACTATCAGAAAGCAATAAAGTTAACTTTTACAATTAGTATAATTTCTTAAAATAAAAAAAAAGTATTAAAAACAAAATAATAACTATCTATACTGCGCTGCGTTCAAATTCGTAATTTGTAAGATTAATTAAATTTCATCATGCTATATATACATAAAATGTTACAAAGGATTAAATATAAAGCAGATGCAGTACGATCCTCTTGAAAGATATAAACAGAGGGCAGTCTGTTGTGAGCAGGTATCTGAAGCTCGTCGAGGCAGTTCTCAAAAACATTTTTTAAATCATATTGAGTATATGTGATTCACAAGTTTATTTTGATATTTTAATACGTTAACGTTTTTCAGAATAAAAACTGAAGCTTTTCGATAACTTAAGGTATCAAATAAATCACAGAAATAGATTGTAAAATTAAAAATCGCTGCCAATTCATTGGCAAGTGCTTCCGCCTAACTAATTTAACATTCCAATATTATCTCCGAAATTCATTAAAAACAATCGATTTCACCAAAATTAATTTCATTATTTTATTTTTCTATGTACATTTTAGAATTTAATGAACAGCAAACAAAATTTAATAAAACTTTTGTGATTTCGTGTTAGCTTGAATAAAAATCATGCACTAAATCAAGCTTTCTACAAGTCGTCAAAAAATAATGTTCAATACAAGAGTATAAAGGTGATTGTAACCTGTTGTTACCTCAAATATCTCAATCCTATCATTAAAAAAAAGTAAAATTAAATTTTTCAAAAATCGAAAATTTGCAATAAAACAAAAACAAATAAGCTAAACAAAAAAAGATTTTTTTTACCGCCATCACAAAAAAAGCAAAAAATATGAGTCGTGAACGATGAAAATCCATTCAATAGAAGCTGAAATCCAGGCTTATACATACAGACGCACACGCATACATCCATACAGACATTTTTTAAAATCCATTTATTCTTGTTCCTGATACCTTAAAATAGTTATAACAGGTTTTTCGAACAACTCCAAAAATTACTATCAAAAAGCTTCCTCTAGGAGGAAGCAACATATTACAAAAAATAATTACAAAAAGGAAAGAAGCTTTTATTTTACAATTGATAGTTTACTAGAATCAGTTTTCGGGGGATTCTAATATTATTATTGACGAATTACATATTTTCATTCGTAATGTTATAATTCACTTGAATTCATCATAACTAATATGATGGCTATCTATCTACAGGTAACCTAATTACTATTAAATTATTTTTATAATTTTATGGAGCAAACGTGTTAGGCCACTAACGAAAGATTTGATAACCTGTTAAATTTAATTGAAGCATCTACATTAAAATGATTGATTCCATATCAATTTAAGTTGTGTGCCCAGCTGATTTATTGCATTCAAGAGACATCGCACAAAACTCTACTAAATGAAAATTTATTGTGTAAAATGTACCGAAAATAAAATTATTATTGATATTTAATCTCCTGAAATTGTTTGCTTGTACACAGTTTTGATGAAAACATTTTTCCTTTCAATACATTTGATAAATTAAACTCAAATTTACTTTTATAACGGTTTTGGCGAAAAGCATATTGACCTTTTTTTTTAATTATATACATTATTTCAATGATCTTTGATTTTCAATGTGTTAAAAGTTTCTTTTAGAACTTTAAAGTACTGTATTATACTATCTATAGTAAGATTTCATCAACATTTCAGTACATTAAATAGCGAATTTTTGCATAAAATAAATATGTGTAAATTCAAAATATTGTATTTTTCATTAAAAAAAAAAATAATAAATAAAAAAATACAACAAATAAAAACGAAATTTTATTAAACAGAAATTTAGTAGCGTACGAAATGCATCTAGTGAAATTATTCTTAATATATCGAATACATGTCTGTGCGTTGAGTGCATATTTTAAAGTTATTTATTTTAAAAAGAAACGCACAAGAAAGCTCCGCCTCGTGGAAGGGCAAAAAGGCAGGGGGTAAATTTATGATCTACGTAACGAAAGTAGAGAATGGAAAGTAAAAGGCGTAAGGAGAGGAAAATCTGATATCTCGTAGTCGACAATATTTTTGCGTGGTGCAGTCCATTAGAAGCTTGCATGGACGATTTAGCCGGGATGCTTGCCTTTTTCCGCGTCGGCTTTTAGGAACAATTTGATGCGTGCTTCTTGTTGTGCTAATATTCTTGATTTTACATCTCGTTACTTTTCATCATAATGCGAACTCCGAGCAGCGTGGCATTTAAATTTTAAGTAAAAATCTCTTCGGAATATCTGGCTTTTTTATGTGTAATGCCGCATAATTTACAAACCGAAGTAATAATTTACAACCGCAGTATTTACAAACCGAAGGACTTTAATTCGAGAGCTGCAAAATAATCTAAACGCACGATTAAAATTTGATCTTCAAAGGGATTTTTGAAAATGTACGCGAGGAGAACAAGAGCAGGAAGATATTCAAATTTTGAAAAGTCAAGAGGTATTTCTAGTACCGTAGGATTTGTTGGTTTGTAGGTGATGCGTGACAGGCCGGTGTCAAGTAGTATCGTTATATTGCAGTTTCTCGTATCAAAGCATACTTGCTCGTTTAGTCAACCCGATATGATAGTAAAGCTTTAACGATCATTTACGTTAAATTCTACCGGGAGAATGAAATTCCGCATTCAAGACACCGCAAATATTAACAATGTTTACGATGCTTTCAATAATTACTCCTCAAAGGCTCTAAACATAGTAATTTGATCTAGCTCACTTAGCATTTCGAATATTTGAAAGTATAAGGTAGTACACGAAATCATGTTAATTTGCAGAATCGTGTTTCGCTTAAAAAATTGCTGAGCAAAAAAAAAAAATTAAAATATCTCAAAATTTAAAGTTAATCCATTTGCAATTAAATGAATGTGTATTATAAAATTACTTTCTATTTAATGCATCTAAATTAGTAATATTGAAAATAAATAGCAAATACATTACCTTGGTCTTTTTATTTTTACGTAAAATATTATATTTTTGTCAATAAAAAGTCTTTTGTATCTATATAGAAAGCGGATATGTTGAAAAATGAATACGCACAGTGTGTATTAATTTGTAAAAAAAATTTAATTTCTAAGTCATCTCATAATCGGCTTTCTACAAGCTATAGGCAGAACCCTTCATCTGTCTATTTTTGATTGATGTGAAACTCGCTGGCTCTCCTGTATATAGACATGGAAGGGAACACGAGTAAATATTCTCTCGCGTATGTCGGATTTTCCAATTATCAGGATTATAAAACTCAGCTTTTTATTTTCGACAGTTTTTAAGTCCGAACGTCCAATTGTTAATTATGAAGATTAATTTATCCCTCCATTAGATGATTAAAAAAATGAAGTTGTACGGTTTTGCAATCTTTTTTTTATCATAAAACCTTATATAATAATACAAAAGTTTCTAATATTAATCAGATGTATTTTTACGTGGTGCCTTGTACATTGCGAATAAATTATTATCATCACAAAATTAAAACTAGCTAATGTAATTAAACTTTCATTTTTTAGCTTGTGGACCAGACGAGTTCATATGCAACAATGGTCAGTGTATCAGAGGCAGTTCGTACTGTGACGGAAAGCCTGATTGTTATGATCGTTCAGATGAGAGTAATTGCTGTAAGTATATCATTAAATTATTGTAAAAAACGTCCACGTATATGATTATCAGGCGCAAGTTCAGAGCCTATCTTTAAAATTTCTACAAATTTTTTAACTTCAACATTAAATTATGTTTACTTTTCTTTGGAAGATTTGCACTGCATTATTCTAAGTATGTTTAACTTTAAAGTTCTTCGACGTTTATGCACTTTGGTCTAAGTGAAAACAATTATTTGAAATGAATTTTTAACCGCAACGATGTACCTTGTATTGTAATGTTTAGTATTGTTGGAAGTGTTAAAGCTAAAATTGAAAAAAATTATACGCTATAAATATTGAGAGTTGGTATACTATTTAAAGGGGATACGCAAGTGACTCTTACTTATAAATAGCAAAGCGTTCTGTAGTTAATAAATAGAACCGGCTCGTAAAATACAAAATGTAAAATCAAAAATGCTTTGAATACTTTATGCAAAATAAAGATACGTACAAGATTGAAACTGAATTTTTAAGAGGGCAACTTTTTATTTTGTCTTTTAAAGTCAATTACTAAAATTATAAACTATATTCGTAATAAATTATACACACTGAGAAAAAAATCTTGTTGAAACAATTGCATTTACGGGTTATTATATTCAACAGAATTTTCGATTAATTTGACAAAATTTTCGTTTAATTTGACAAAATTTTTGATTAATTCGACAGAGTTTCCGTTAAGTCAACAGAGTTTCTATTAAATTAACAAAGTTTCTGTAAAATCAACAAATTTTCTGTTAAATCAATATAGAAATTCTGTCAAATCAACCGCAAATTCTGTTGATTATATTCAACAGAATTTGCGGTTGTTTTAACCACCTTTTTTCTCAGTGCAAAATAAAAAATACACTAATAATAATTAACTTGTTTAAATATTGACTTTTATGTGCACGATAATGTTTAAAAGTTATATTAAAAATAATTTTAATAATAAAGAAACAGTACTCTATAGTTAAGCTCATACTGATTTTATTGAATGTAATTATTTATTTATTCATTTGTCTATTCTAGTGACTACATGCAGCAGCAACGAATATCGCTGTTTAGAAGGAGTTTGTATTAGCATTGAGAAGAGGTGCAATGGCCAAGCAGATTGTCGAAAAGGAGATGACGAAGAATCGTGCGGTAACTATCTTTTATTTTATGAAAATGTAAGCACAATAATAACCAGATGTCGAATTAAGAAAGTAAAATCTTTGTACATGTTCTCAACATTAATCCTTATTTTTAGACAAATTAAAAACAATTTTAGGGATAAAAAACTTTGAAAATCTCTATATCTCTTTCTAGTAGAAAATCACTTATAATTGAAATTAGGCTCTCATATTTTTCCAACTAATCTAATTAATTTTTACTTAATTTAAATACTGAAATTCCAATGTCGATTCTACCAGAAATTTAAGGAGATAATTTTTATAAAAACATTCAAGAAGTTTTCTGAAAAGATTAATGAAATAAGCAAGTTGATACTAATTATTATAAGTCTTATTTTTTTATGATTTCTTTATAAAAGTTTAGTATACTTTGAATAAAAGAAAGTAATTTGAGGAACATATTAAATTACGTTTCTTTGAGTAAGAATTGCAGATTTCTGGCGAGTGCAGATAGTCCCCTTCGATTCTTTCAGATTCCCCTTTTACCATTTTGATTAATAAAACTTAGACCTCTTATAAAGTTTTGAGTAGTTCGTTACAATTAATTTCAGAAAAACTAAAGTTTAACAACTCTATTTTTGAAAATTTTCCCGAAAATTTTGATTCCTGATAATATGAATCCTGACAATATTAAGGTACGTGTCACGAGAAAAAAAATTAATTTCAATTTTAATTACACCGTAAAATATGATGTTCGCTTCGACGAACTTTTAATACAGAAAGTTAAAATTATTATTGTCGTCGTTTCTTTATTGAGTGTAATAAAACTTTTATCTAACTATTAAAAAATATTATAAACTTTTTTTTTCAGTACAATATATAATTAAAAAAATATTAATTCTTGCTGTTTGAATTAAAAAATGATGTTAAATTGCTTTGTCAGAATACGTTTAGTTTGATAAAACTAAACTTTAAGGACTAATTAATATTAAATAAAAGAATATTAAATAAGATTTTATGACTTTAAATAAAATAAATTTAAAATTAATATTTAAATATCAAGTGTTCAATACGTACAAAATAATTTGTAAATATTATAACTTAAAGTAGATGTTACTAAATTAATTTTTCAAATCTAAAATGCTTTATGCGAAACTTTAATATTATTACAGGAAAAATATTTTAATATAAAACTTTTTTTTAAATCCAAGAAGGCCTTTTTTTAAAATTAATACTGTTTTCATGTATGGAATAGATTGCAGACCTGATGATTTTTATTGTGAAGATGGAAATTGTGTTTCCTATAATTCTCTGTGCAATGGGGTTCAAGACTGCAAAGATGGTTCTGATGAAAAAGATTGTGGTAATTGTATTATCACTGAACATAAATTTCTATGTTTAAAAGTTTTATGGAATTATCGAACGTATTTTAGGAATATTCTCGTTTTATTGTAATTCCAGTTCAATGTTAAACATTTGAAAACTTAAATATTTACAAGAAGTCTAGAGAAAAATTAGATTGACTTCCTTCATAATTTTATTTTTCATAAGTTGTTAAAATAAAGTCGATATGCTTGTAAAAATATCGACATAAATTAACAAGTTTAAAGGAAAATGTAATTCGTGTTATAAAAATGTTATCTAATTTTTTTCTTTAAACAACTTTTTGTAATCATTCATTTTTTAGTATTTTTTATTATTTATTATTATTTTTTAAAATTATTTTTACTTCAACTGTCCATTGAAAATGTTTATCAATTGGCATAAAGTGACATTAACTTAATCTAAGATTCAATGAAGTAATTTACAGAATCGCGCTTAAAATACAAAAAACTTAGTTATTTAAAAAAAGCTACATATTGCAGACTATTGACATAAATTATTCCTAATAATCCTCAGAAGTTGCACCTTGCCCGTCTGAGGACTTCACGTGCGGTGATGGTTCTTGTATTTCGAAGACACTAGTTTGTGATGGAATAGACCACTGTTTGGGTGCAGAAGATGAACTTTATTGTGGTAGATACTTACCTATTTACTCACACGCAGATATTTTCATTCAATCATATTAGACGATTAAAATATAGCATAAATAGTTGCGTCCTTTTTTTTTATACTGGAACATAAATTAAAATTGATGATTAGCATTCGTCTAGGGTTGCATATTAAAATACTCGTATACTTTTGAAAATGCAGATAGTTTATTATGCATATTTTTGGCCACTAGAAAAAAACTGTACGCCGACTCAATTCAAATGTGTGAATGGAAACAAATGTATAGAACGCATCTACAGATGCGATGGTCACCCGGACTGTCCTGATAGAAGTGACGAAGATTGTCAAAATGGATTTACTAATGGATCTATAATATATGATACAACAACACCTACTAGTACGACATGATTTCGCACTTTTTGCCATTTTAAGCGACACTTTAGTTTACTAATAAAGAATTTTTCAATTGAATTGAAACACTTACATGAATGCATAATTTATAGCTCTCTGCAAGAAATAAAAGCATGAAACTTCATACTAATACAAATTCACGTTTTAATCTGGTATTTATAACTTGCATGTATTAATAACATGTATACAATTTTTCTTATTTTTCTAATCTCAAATGCTATGAACTAAGATACTTCTCATTAATTTTCATAAGACGTTTCTATAAAAATTTAAAGTGCACATTCTTTACTGTAAGAAACGATCTGTAGGGTATATAATTAGCAATCATTTATTTCTATTTATTGCCTTAACTACTTCTTTAAATAATTTATGTATGTGAATTGTCTAATTATCTAATCGGAGGACTAAGTACGAACATTGCGCATTCATTGCATATTCATAAAAACATTTGTTACTTCAATTATCCAGTAGATCTTGTTGGAATTCTTAAACACCTACAGCTCTTATTTATTACACGTCAGCAGATTGTTAAAACATTGACCTTAGGAGTTTTCTTCTTACTATTTGAATAACGTGTTATTTTAGTTTATAAATGTATTTTAATGCACTTTTTCTACATCTACTTTTTATATTTTTTATATAATACAAATGATAATATTTGTCTTTTCATGAAAGTTAGTTAAACTTTTAAAACTTCTTTAGCTGCAGAGATAAATAAACATTACATCAACTAGAATTGATTGAAATCAAGTAAGAATTTGTAAATTCTATTTTTATTCAATTTTGATGCACCTATATATTTTTTATGGATAAATAAATATTAACAATTTCATACAATGTTTTTTAATCAAAACAATATTTGTTTGAGTTATTTTAAATTCCCCAGCATTTGTTTTCAAAATCTGTTTAAACAATTAACGTGTCTTGTAAATTTATAAAAGAGCTAAATAATATTATTTATGCAATAATAAATATTGTAACAATCGTTATTTAAAGCAAAGAATATTATTTAAGAGATAATCTTTCACATCCCCAGGTTTTGAATACGTCAAACTTGGTCACTCTCTGATTGTTGGAGGGCCACTATAGGTTTTTATATAAATAATAAAACTATTTTTCTAATTAAAATTGTAAATTTTATTAGATTCACAATATAACATCTTCATATTTTTTCCAGAAAAATTTATTAGAGGCTACAGTAACTTTTATAGATTTTCAGTCTTTTATAAAATAACTGTAAGTCGCTGTAATTTTTACCGTAAATTTTTCTTCTCGTAAGGAATCTTTTCTGAGATGGTAGAAAATTTTGTTTTCTATTTTTAACGCAATCTTTTAACCATTAGTTTTTTAATTCGAAATAAACTTTACGTACGTACGTCACCGTTAACAAGTTTCTGGACGCTTAGAAATTTTACATTTAAATAATACGTTATTTTTATTCCAATTTTAGAAGGCTGTAATTATTGGAAAAAGTAAGCCTATAACTTTTCCGCCCTTTTTAAAATGAAAATGAAATATATAACTATCACACTTTTACTTTTTCTAAAAGTTCAAAATTTATATTATGTTAAATGGGTTACAATTTTTATTATTTTGTCCAATCACCAATTACTTTCTTGGGATTAAATTTACAATTATAACAATTTCATATTCAATGTAACCCTTTAACGCTGACCTTTTATCTTCGTACTCCTCGAACAAGCAAGGTAAACGAGCGCTGAAAAGAACCTAACATCAAAATTTCTGACAAATGAAGTTTGACCCAACTTTTTTGAAAAATACACAAAAAAATACAATTGCCGATGTACGACTTCTTTCAATTGAATTTATAATTATGGTACCAATCTCTATAGGCGTCCTTTCCGGAGAAGAAAATGATTCCGAATCTTAAAATTTAAAAGTTTTGGTAGGTATTTGAACGTAAAAATTCTGTACGTCCGGAAACTTTTTAACAGACGTACATATATATTGTATGTATGTCTGTGAGCATATATAAGTACTCGTCTGTCCAACTTGGATAATTTTCTTTCTCTTTATCCATACTAAAAATCTACTTATTTCTAATATTTATTAATTATTTTAATATGTACATCTATAATTTCAAAGCTTAAGCTTTTCTTGATTTCAGATTACTATTACGTACGTACATTTTAGCCCCAAGCAAAGCATTTGCATTAAAATTAATCTCAGTATATGTAGGCTTATCACCCGTTACAAATGAAAAGGAGAAATACTTTTTGTTTAAAAAGTTTTTACATTTGTAGTTTTTCAAAAGGTTTTGATATTTCTATGTAATTGGATACTTAAACATATCTACAAAATACATTGATTCTGAGTAACACAAATGTCATTTCTCGAGCAACTTATATTTCATTTAGTTAATATATTGCTACCAAATCATTATAAATTAATAAAATTGAGAAAAAATATAGATTTTTATAACGCCTAAAGTTCAGGTGGTCTATATGAACATATTCAGCACAATTACCTTAAAAAATAATTAAATATTTAAAAAAAATAATTAAGCTTGTAGCAATTCGGGAATAGTTGATTCTGAATCACACAATCTAAAAACTAAAGCGGATCCAAAAAATTAAAAATAAGCGGTAAATCTCTTTGATATTACAATTTTGTTCTATTCTAATAATCTACAGGCTGATTGCTAAAATTCAAAATTGTTTTTAGGGTAAAAAAAATCATAAAACATCATAAAACTGCAGGTAACCTTTTCTACCTTTAAATTATATATTTAAGTGTCCTCATCTATTTGGATATTACAAAAGTACCCAAAAAACTTGGATTGCACCACGAGCTAGGCCATAATATTATATGTACACATATATGTACATATCTTCATTGAAAAAGTACAAAGGAAAATGATGGGACAGTTTTGGCCAATTCAGTTTTTTCCAGACCGCAAAACTATCCCAAATGATTTATTTTTAAGCAGAACTGACTTAAAAAGAATTCATTTGGGATAGTTTTGCCGACTGGATTTTTGTTTAAAAACTAGAAGACTATTTAGGTTGCATTATAAAAAAAAATATAAAACATCTCCAGAATAATAGAGGGTAATCTCCAGTATTTATAGAAAAATCGGATTTTAGTTATTGAGGGTTTAAAACTGCGATTATGTTTTACTTGGCACAAGCCTTTGTTTTTGTGAATGTATAAAAAATATGCAGGTCCAATGACGTGTAGGATATGTGCAGTCCGTTTTACATGGATATATGCACTGACTGAAAATTTTAATAAAAGGGATTTGATAAGGGATTTTAAAAAAATAATTTTAATTTTGAATCAGTCATATTTTATGAATATAAGAAAAAATATTGAAATTTATAGAAAAAGTATTGAATTAAATTATAACTCAAAATTTGTATGAAGTTCAGATGCACTAATAAAATGCAAGTTGAATTTAAAAACACTTTTATTTATATCAATATGTTTGTATTTGAATATTTTCGTCTTTTTTAAATTAAGACAGTTTAAATTAATTTTATTTTCATTATAAATACTTTACACTGAAAAGTGATTTGAATTATAGAAGTATGAAGTTTTAAAAATATTCATAAAATATGACCATTAATTCTTAATTTTAAGTATAACCCAGTATTATTTTTATTAGGAATTATCACGAGATAAGAAGAAAATCAAGATATATTAATATTATATTTATATTTTGTATATATTAATATATTTATTCACTGTAATGCTTTTTCTTATTTACATTTAATTGTAATCATTAACATTTCTCGATATCAAATGTATTCTAATGTTCATAACATTCGTTCGCATTTTTTATTGGCAAATATTACGTTTGAACCTCATTGTTAGTTTAATAAAATCAAATAATTAGTTATTTATTGTTAAAGATTTAATTTCGTTGACATTGGTAAAGAAAAAAAAAATCATTTTCAAAAAAAGAAACGTGTTTATTTGATTTTATTAAATTTACTGTTCAGAAAACATTTCGAATAGTAATACCCGTCTATATAATAATAGTTATAGAAATATTTAGTATGAACCTTTACTATATTGAGGAAATCAAAGATAGGGAATAACTGCTTTCTTGTAGAGAAAGCTTATTAGTTCTATTAATAAGAATAGTAATTTTGCATTAATTAGTTAGTACTAGTAATTGTAAAATATTCTAAACTAGTGTAGAATTTTTATTTGAGTTCTATCTTCTCTTCTATTATATCTCAATCTAAAGTTTCAATAGATTTTATGCATTTTACTACATAATTATATCTCTACCATTTATTCTGTGTATTGTACTGCGCATCATTTTAACGCTGAAAGTATTTAAAAATGTAAATACGCAAATAAGGTAATGTAAAATTTGAAAATTAGTTGCTCACGGTAAGGTTGCCAAAAGATTTCTTTACAGCTTTTTTCCAATTGGGAACAGCACAAACAATAGCACTAATAGTGTAGGAAGAAGGCACTTATGTAAAAAAGCTTTTTTACTATCTTTACCTTTTAGGAGAAGATTCTTATACTATTTTGGCGTTAAAAGGATACTTAATCTCTTTTATTACATATCATAATGTAAATATGTCGTCAATTCTATGACTGCATGATTCACAGAATGAAATTATAAACTTTCTTATGGATTAGGTTCAAATGAATTTCATATACGATGTCTTTAAACACTATTTAAATATTTACTACAACTTTTTTTATTTGTTTTTATACATTTTGCACCAATAAATGCACAATATGACGTGCATGATTTAATCTTTAGAAGAAACTTACTACTTTTTCTCTATTTATAGTATACAGTATATTGAAATTTTTCAACGATCTCTAGTAACGGCATATCCGTTAGCTGGCATCAAGTTTATTTTGGTAAAAATATTTTACAGAGTGCGGACCTGGTGCAAAACCATGTGAAAATGGAGTCTGCATTAGCAAAGACTTTTTCTGTGACGGAAACAATGATTGCTTAGATAACAGCGATGAAAAAAATTGCAGTATGACTAATTTTCATTAACATTAGTAGCGTGTCTGTACACTTTTATTTTGTTAGTTTTACCTGTTCATTTAGCTATTAAGTTTTAGCAAAAGTTAAAAGCCACCATTGCCGGTAAAACTAATTGCTATTAAACTATTGCAAACAACGATGACTGAATACTTTTTTTAAGGAAACTTTAAGCGTGTTACTGTAATAATTTCTACTTTAATATAAAAAAAAAACGACAACGTAGGCACACTTCAACAGCAATTATTCGAGTAACGAGCATTAGTTTTAATAGCAATTTGTTAAAGCAATGACCTGTTCATAAGTATCTTTTGAAACCCTGAAAATAAACTTGATTATTTTATTTCACTTTTTTTTTACATTTGTAGGTAGGTGTGGTATGTTATAAAAATAAGATTTTTGTTTTAAAATAAGTATTTGTAGACAATAATTTATGTGAATAACACAGCTTTTTAGGTTTTGGTTTTAATTGCGCCAATTTTGCGAAATAGTTTGTGTTTTAAAACTATTATTTAGTTAGAGTAACCTGCTTTTTAGATAGTTTAATTTTAATTTCATAAACTCAATCATTTTCATATCTTTCGTTATTATTTTTGTTGTTTTATTTTTGCAAAAACCATAAAAAAATGTATCAATGCAAATGTTTATTATTGAATATTCTTCTATAAATGATGCTTCTTTTGTTACAGATAATTACTACGACAATCAAGTGAACCATTCGGCTTGCAGGCATGATGAATTTGAATGCTCACCCCAGTTTTGTATCAATCGCTTGCACGTCTGCAACGGACGCTCAGATTGTCCAGATGGAAGGGATGAAAGAAATTGTACTTCTCCAAATAGACGTATGTTTTTTAATACCACAATCATTTTTTTTGGATTTTATGTTAGTATCACATATTGCTGAATTTAGATTTGTTCAATTAACTAACATTAACTAATAATAATTAACAGTACATGCAGTTAAATAAATGAGTGGTCTTTTATATTTACCCATGAAAAAACAAAAGTGCATTTTCTTAGAAAATAAAATTTCACCTCTGATTTATTTATTTTTTTCTAAATCTTTTATATCATGATTGGTTTTACCTGTTGTAATGTTTGATTTCTTATTATTTTATTCATTTTTTAAAGAACAATCCCAACGGAATATGGAAATCGACCCCCAGAGGTGAACGTAAAAAACAGTGACAGGCTCTTAGAGGACTTTAAAACATGTATTTTAAAAATTCAACCTTCTAAGTAAAAGGGAAGCTGAGATATAAAGAAAATCGTATTTTCACCCTTCAAGCCGAAAAAAACACTAAAAAATGCCCTTGAAAGGCACTTAGCACAATATCTGCTGTACGAATTGGTGATAAAACGAAAGAGTTTGAAAAAAAGTAAGTATATAAAAAACTCTTCAAATGAGCGATGATTCGTTATTTGCTCCCCCTTGAGGGCTTAAAATGGACGCGACAAACTACCCCTTTCAAACCAGAATACAAAATCTTGGCACAATTTTTTGCTACTTTTTCGGTTACAAGATGAAAGAGGTTGGAAAAAGGAAGTGCATAAAAGACTTTTCAAATGAAAAAATTGTGCCAAGCCATGTTTTTTGGCAAAAAGCTCGTAAGGGTAGTTTGTCGTGTCCATTTTAAGCCCTCAAGGGAAGCGAATAACGAATCATCGCCCATTTGAAAAGTTTTTTATATACTTACTTTTTTTCAAACTCTTTCATTTTATCACCAATTCGTACAGCAGATATTGTGCTAAATGTGCTTGTCGGCTTCAGGGGTCAAAATACGGTTTTTTTTATAACTCAGCTTCCCTTCTACCTAGAAGGTTAAATTTTAGTTTAAAATACATGTTTTGGATTCCTCTAAGAGCCTGTCAATGTTTTTTATGTTCACCTCTGGGGGCCGATTTCCATATTTCATTGGCATTGTTCTTTGTAAGCTAGATTATTTAATAAATAAATAATATTTATTTGATTGTGGTATTAATTTTAGATCGTGAAGAGGAAAGCAGGTTGAATCTGAAAATATACCCAAGCGAACAGATCATCAAAGAAAGTAAGTAAAAAAATGAACATCTAAGTTAATTTGGGTTACTCATAAACAATTATCTACAATTATTTTTAACACTGTTATTTCCTCATTACTTTTTAGAATCTGAGGTTGTTTTCCAATGTCGAGATGAAGGACCTTTAAGAGCAAAAATTCGATGGGCACGCGGTAACGGAAGGCCTTTACCTCCAGGAAGTCAAATTGATAATGGTCGTCTTGAAATTCCTAATATCAAGCTAGAACATTCTGGCACTTATGTTTGCGAGACAGAACTTTATTCCCACTTACCAGGTCATCAAGTTTCTGCCCAGCTCACGGTAGAGAAAGGTAATTGAGATAAATATTAGTCTGCAATTGACAAAATAGATGAGTGCTTTAATAATTCGAGAGCTAATGTACCTTATTTAAACTCAATAAAAGAGTCGCGATTTAATATTTCAGCCGAGGAATTCTGGTACACTTCTCCGAAGTTCTGCAAGCAGGACGAGGCAACGTGCAATAACGAGGAATGCATTCCTAAAAGCTTCGTATGCGACGGAAAGTCCGATTGTTCCGATGGTTCAGATGAATTTCGGTGTGGTAAGTGAAACATTTTGAGAAATAAATGATTTATCAGCATAAATAATTCTTCTTCGATGCGCCCAACTGTTATGATGTATCATTAGTTTTATAAATTATTACATTTTAAGGTCATCATGGATGTGAACCGAACGAGTTCCGTTGTGGAAATAAGCAATGTATATTTAAAGCTTGGCGCTGCGACGGAGACAAAGATTGCACTGACGGTACTGACGAACAAAATTGCGCTCCTCCACCGTACAATTCCCCTTGCAATTATGGAGAATTTAAGTGTGCCGACAATCAATGTATTCCAAAAACTTACCAATGTGATCATGAAAGAGATTGTCTTGACGGTAGTGATGAACTCGGCTGCTGTAAGTATTTTGATCAATAACGATTTTTTTTATAAATTTAACGAAAATGAAAAAAGAAAATTTTGAAAATTTGCAAATCCGACTTTAGCTCCAGTATACATCATAAAGCCACCGCCACCAATGGTGGTTCTGGACCCAGGTGATACCTTATCTTTGACATGCACGGCTATTGGTGTTCCAACACCCGAAGTCAGCTGGCGTTTGAATTGGGGACACATTCCGCAAAAGTGTGAAACAACTTCGACCAATGGAACTGGAACCCTAGATTGTCCAGATATAAGGATTGAAGATCAAGGCGCATACTCGTGCGAGGGCATAAATGTCATGGGTTTCATCATCGCAGTTCCCGATACTATTTTAGTCGTCAAACATACCGACGTATGTCCAGTAGGAAAATTCAACTCTGAAGCTAAAAGACCTGAAGATTGCATTTCCTGCTTTTGCTTCGGCGAAGCAACTGAATGTCAAAGCGCAAACTTATTTACGTACCAAGTCCCGCTGCCAATAGATCGTTATAAGGTGGTACCAGTTGAGATAAGACCCGAAATCAAAATTCTAGGCGAAACAAACTTTACCGAAACAGTCCCAGTAGATACTGATGGAGTTCATATTCAAGGATACAATAACGAATTAAATAAGAATAATATTGTTTATTTCGGACTTCCAGAGCATTTTCACGGTAACCAACTGAAATCCTACGGTGGATATTTACATTACGATATTAGGTACACTGGAAATGGCATTAACAATGATGCCCCGACGGTTATAATTTCCGGAAATAATTTAATTCTTTCGCACAATGGACCAACTGTATTGCCAAATCAACTGTCAAGACAAAAAGCTAGATTCATCTATGGAGAGTGGTATAAAAATGATCCAAGAGGTCCGAGCCTAGCATCGAGAGAAGATATTATGATGGTTTTGGCGAACATCAATAATATTTTGATAAAGTAAGTAAAAACAATTTAATTTAAAATAAAACACTTTCGAATGCGAAATAATAATAAAAAATATCTTGTCTTAAAATGTTTACGACTCTCTAATAACTTAGAATACATTAAACATGAATTTTCAGAGCCGAGTATGAGAATTCGCCTCATTTAAATATTTCTATTACGAACGTAATGCTCGATTCAGCTGGCCACGCTGGATCAGAATTGGCGCCGTTCGTGGAAAAATGCCAGTGTCCAGCAGGTAAACTCATTTTATACCAACAGGTTTCGAATTAAATAGATAAGTTTCGCCCCGTTTTCAAAATGTCAATGAAAATCTTTTCTTTCGAAGGCTACGCTGGATTATCTTGCGAAGAATGTGCCCCTGGATATATAAGAAGGAAGATCGGTCGCTATTTAGGAAATTGTTATAAAGTAGAACCCCCAGTACCAACAGATTGTCCCAGAACCTTTTACGGGAATCCATCTAGAGGAATTCCTTGTAAACGATGTTCCTGCCCGAACCCATCAACCAAGTGAGTATTACTCCAAGTATCAGGATTCATTCATATTTTTTTCTTTTTATTCATCTTTCTCTTTTTTTATATTTCTTTTTAATTGTGTTTTAGCGGAGACATTACTTGTCGACTTCATTCTGACAATGTCAGCCCGATTTGCGATTGTCCACCTGGCTACGAAGGCGACAGGTGCGAAAGATGTGCAGATGGTTATGTAGGCAATCCTTGGAAAGGTGAAATTTGTAGGGCTTCCGAACAGTGTGATCGTAGTGGAAGCATTAGCCAGGAACTTGATCCTTTAACTGGAAGATGCAGGTGCAAGGTAAAAATGATTTTACAACATCTTAGACACCATTTTATCGAAGTCTTCAGTCAGCGAAAAATAATTGTTTTGTTTTTTGTAGGAACATGTAACTGGTCCTAAATGTAATCAATGCAAGGCCAATACTTTCAGTTTAGCTTCTGCCAATCAATTTGGATGCATAGGATGCTTCTGCATGGGAGTGACTAATACTTGCGTCGAATCTAATTGGTTTAGGAGCGAGGTAAAAAGAAATGTTCGGCAAATATTTAAAACTTTAAAATAATTCTAAAATAATTCTAAAATTTCTATTCTAGATCCAAGTTTCCTTTACAAACTCAGCTCGTGGTTTTGCATTAATTGGGTCGAACAATCGCGACGCAGCGCCAATTGTATCTGGAATTAATCTGAAACCTGAAACGAGAGAAATTGTATTTAACGACTTCCCTGATCGGGGAGCAGGAGATGTTTATTATTGGCACTTACCAACCATATTTTTGGGTAATCAAATCACTGCTTATGGCGGAAACTTAAAATATACCGTCAGATATGTTCCTTCTCCTGGTGGTTTGACTTCAAAAAATAGTGCTGCAGACGTCGAATTAATCAGCGTGAGTATTAAAATATAATTATCTTTTTATTTAAGAATTTTTCTCAATCTTTATGTTATTTTATTAAAGTACGTTTGTTAAATATTTCTTTCAGTCGAACGATATCACATTATTATATTATTCACGAGAAGTTCCCGAACCAAATAATCCAAAAACGTTCGTTGTACCATTGCTTGAACAATACTGGCAAAGATCTGACGGAACCAAAGCTGACAGAGAACATCTTCTAATGGCACTTGCCGATGTGGAAGCCATTCGAATTAAAGCTACCTACACGACCCACACTTACGAGGCCGCGTAAGTATAAGTGAAGTCCTGCTTTTTAACATCTTTAATTAATAAAATTAATTCATTAAAATGTTTGATTATTACATTAGGTTATCCTTTGCCTCATTGGACGTTGCCAAAGAATTTGATACGGGTAGACAGCGTGCCAATGAAGTTGAAAAGTGCAGTTGCCCACCCGGTTATCAGGGACTTTCTTGCGAAGATTGCGCTCCTGGTTACACTAGAGCAATTGAGGGTCTGTACCTTGGAATTTGCGAGCCCTGCAAATGCAACGGTCATTCTGATCAATGCGATTCAGAAACTGGTACTTGTGAGGTTCGTAAAGCTCATTTGCTAAATTTACTTTATTTCGCGATTGAAATTTTTATATAATACAAATTTCAGAACTGTATTGATCATACAACGGGAGAAAATTGTGAAATTTGCGTGCCAGGCTACGAAGGGGATCCCACTCGCGGCACTCCTTACGATTGTCAAGTGACGAATGGCTCATTCCCACTACCTTGCCACTGTAATCCTGCTGGATCTCAATCTACCATTTGCACTGATGACCAATGCTATTGTAAACGTAATGTCGAAGGAAAAGAATGTGATCGTTGCCGTCCTTCTACATTTGGATTATCTCATAGTAATCCAGATGGTTGTAATGAATGCTTCTGCAGTGGCGTGAGTAATCAATGCCACGAAAGTTCCTTATACATTCAACAAATTCCTACGTTCATGTACGAAAACCAACACGGATTTACACTTACTGATGCGTAAGGAAATTTAACTTCTCAGTTTTTTAATTAAATAGCGTTAAAATTTTTATTTGTTTTTCAAAATTATATTATCTTTAAACAGAGCTAGGCAATTGGTGATTAGTGATAATTTTGAGCTGAACGTTGCTGTAAACGAAATCGGTTACCGCTACTCTGGTCGACAAAATGAAAGATTATTCTGGTCCTTGCCCAATACATTTGTTGGAAACCAAATTAAAAGTTACGGCGGTAATTTATCATTAACCCAACATGTCATGGCCCAAGCAAACTCTATATGTCAAAAAGATCAAGATGTCATACTTATTGGAAATGGAATCACGTTATATTGGGTCAATCCAGATAATATTACACCCGATTCAGCTTTGGTAAATTTTGTATATTTAATTAATGATCAAAGTTGACTTTTAAAAGAATTACTTTAGTAAGAATTACATTTTTAATTACAGATCTATTCGGTTCCTCTGAAAGAATCTGCTTGGCGTCATCTTTCCTCCAGTGGTCTTCGAGTCGCAACTAGATCCGATTTAATGCAAGTTCTGGCAAATCTTGATGCAATCCTAGTTAGGGCATCGTACTGCAATGACATGATAGCAACATATATAAGCGACATTACTCTTGATACTGCTGTAGAAACTGTTACCGGAAATCCAAGAGCCACTCAAGTAGAAGTTTGTCGCTGTCCAGCAGGATACAGTGGAAGTTCATGTGAAACCTGCGCACCTGGATATTACAGAAACAAAAATGATCGTTCAGTTAGTGTATTAGGATCATGTACCATTTGTCCTTGCAATGGACATGAACAGAGCTGTGAATTAGATTGGACAGGTCATGTAAGATGCAACTGTCATCAGCAATACACTGGAACATCTTGTCAAGATATAGGTAAGTGATGTACGGATGGAAAGCTGATATTTTCAAAAAATTAAAGTTCTGTCAAAAATTTTTATTCGAGTCTTGAACAGGATTAAAGTTTTTCATTCTTTTAGCTTCAGGTGACAATACCGAATCTCCTGTAACTGCATTACCGACAACCATTTCTCCATCGCCAATTGTTGTGCGAATCAGGGAACCGAAAATTCAAATTGTTAAAATTGGGGAGAGTGTTCGATATCATTGCACAGCCAGATCATTGTACAACGTAATTCATCCATAATAATTTTTGCAATTTTAATATTGTTAATTTTTATTTTATACGCATTATATATTTGATGTACTTAGGATCCAGTAACTGTAAAATGGGAGAAAGCAGGCGGTTACTTACCACCAGGCAGAGGCGTTGATGATTCTGCTGGATTATTGGTTATTAGAGAAGTACAAGTATCCGACAGTGGTGATTACATTTGTCGTGTTACCGATGGTACATATGTTAGGACGGAAAAAGTAACTCTTCACGTTGGAGGTAAAGTATATAATTAAAAAATTTATAGATGTAACTAACATACTCATTATGATATTAAGCAATAACAATATTAAATTATTACTTTGGACGCAGCGTTTCCAAAATTAACAATTCCACTTGAAGGTATAAATTTAATTATTATGTGTATTTTATGTCCAAAATCATTAAAAATTTGAAGTCTTTCACTATTATTTTAGATTTATAAAAAATTTGAATCAAGTATTTGTTTCAAACTTTGTGATATAGTTTTTGTGCAGGCGTTAGGCCCTAAACTCTTCCCGTTTGCGAATAATCTCTTTATAGTTCAAAGTTTAAACTCAAGAGTATTTTCTCTTGTCTTTTTCTAATCGCTCATTTGTTATTCCTGCTTTATACATTTGATCACGTGAGAAAGAAGATCCTTAACTCGTGTGATTGTCGCGCTTTTTATGCAATATAAAATTCGGTTATAAAGATTGTATATTCCAGATAAAGATTGTATAAAAATTGTATATTCCAAATATAATATCGTAAGTAAATCATTTCATTAAGAGTAATTGCAATCTTTTACAGACTCCAGACCAGAGCCAGTGATTACTATAAGTCCACCTTACCTTAAGGTTACGGAAGGAGATCCTGCAGAATTCCGCTGCGAAGCGACTGGATCACCCGAATCCTGGGTCGAATGGAATCGTCCAGATGGAAGAATGAATCCAAATGCAACTTTTGGAGGCGGAATCTTGAGAATACCGTCGGTAACACTGGATGACGCTGCAGAATATAAATGCAGTGTACGAAGTTCTACTGGTACCATTGAAAAATCTGTACTATTGCACGTTAAAGGTGATTCTCAAAATTAATTTTACAATTACAAATTTATTTTATTATTTTATTATTTCATTGATATAATCAATATTTTTGCAGCAATTAACCCAACGCAACCGGATATCTTATTGCTGGTATCACCTACAAAATGGTCTGGATTCAGTGGAGATACAGTAAAATTGATTTGTAATGCATCAAAGCCTGTGCAGAGAATTTCTTGGAGTCGAACGGATCGTTTGTTACTATCATCGGCTGCTAATCAAAACAATGGTATTTTGACTATTGCGAACCCATCGTTAAGCGATGCTGGTTGGTACGTTTGTACAGCCATTCTGCATGACGGATCAGAGAAGAAAGTAACTACTTCAGTATCAATTAATCCTCGTCACGACATGCCTATCATTTCCATCGAGCCTAAGAGACAAAAAGTTCCTCAAGGACAGACAGCAACGATTACTTGTAAAGCAGATGGCGATGAGTCGAATATCAAATGGATAAAGAACAGAGAATCAAATCTTGGCGCTAATGTCCAGGCAATTGGAAATACATTACGTATTACGAATATTCAAGTGTCAAATAGAGGTATTTACACTTGCAAATTTGCTCACAGTGAGCATGGAAACTATGAAGCTAGTGCCATTGTTGAAGTTGAACGTAAGTACATTAAATTTATATATATATATATATATACTAGGGGGGGTACCCCCCCTACTCGCTCCGCTCGTCAACCCCCCAAGTTTAGGTATAGTAAAAAAATTAAATGGGATTAAAATAATGTAGTTTCTATCTTTTCCACACCACCCAAGAGGTAGATAGAT